>OX578278.1:13658046-14115546 GCA_951217055.1 Gerris lacustris | reverse complement strand
TATATATATATATATATATATATATATACGTTCCTACTTGAATATTATGTTACAAAATATACTACCTAAATAACGCTAAGATCTAAGTCTTACGTGTTTAAAAGACACTTTTAGTTGTGAATAGTTCCTCAAGAGAGCAGGAGAATTCAAAGAAATAAGAGTCTTTTCTACCGTTTAGTTTCATATTCTCTTAGCCATGGCTCTTGATATTTTTAAAGCACAACCCTATAAATTTTAAAGTATGTTATTTTATATTTTAAAAGAGGCAAGGGCATTAAAGTAGCAGAGGTCAGACTTCCCTTTAACAGGTCACAGGGTCAAATAAATATCGACTATTTACCCTGTCTGGTGTGAGTTGAGAGGGACGAGTAAAAAAACCGGATCGAATATCAAGAACGTTGCAGAGGGTCGGAATTCTTGCCTGTAAGGATAGAAAACTTTTAATCCGCCCGAGTATCTGCTGCGAAGATGGGATAGTCCGATCTTAAGATGATGCCCTTTTGATAGCTCCACTCATACTCAGTTAAATTCCAACCCTTTTATTGCCCACTTCCTTCTTCGAAAATAACTATAATGTTACATTGAAAACATCTTAGATATGCGATATGCCATTTAAAAAAAACCCTTTTTCAATCGGGCGTAAAAGCATTTGGTTTCTTTATCACATTATATATTTATTTCCTTTATTTACCATACCTTTAAAAAGTACACCTTTAAATTATAATGTGACAATTTACAATGAAAATGAAACTATAACTTCTCTTACACTACAGTCTATAAGATTAGAGTTGGCACAATCGAAGGCGGGAAAATTTTGAGAGGGAAGCGATTCTATTGGTCCGCCATCTTGAATGCTACTTTAGAAAAAAAATACCCTACTCTACCCCTGTTCCACAAAAAAAATATAACATGGCAACACTGATTATCCCTTTTTATAACCCCAAAACTACCTCCACGTTTGTTGTTTCCCGCCTTCGATTGTGCCAACTCTAATCTTATAGACTGTAGTATGATATAATCAGCAGATGCTGAGGGAAAAAAAAATATTTAAAATACTTACCTATTGATTAATATATTGTTATTACTTAAAATAGTATATTATGATACTAGGTTGTAAAGTGAGTTTTATCTTGGCAATTATTTACTGCCTCGCTTTGCTTGACTGTAAATATAATTGCCGCGGTAAAGAAACAGTACTTCACAGTCGTGTGTAGCATATGCTATTTTTTCGAGGTAGCAGGCAATGAATAATTAACTTTTTAAAATAAAAACAGCGTAACATACGAAAAAGAAAAATAATAATAGCAAAACAAAAAACAAGTTAAAAAAGAAACATAAAAGAGGTTCCACTATAAAAAAAAGAAGATAAAACGCATTGACATATAGTGGATTTTAATCGTACTAAGAAGCATGTAATTTGATTGCAGCGCTAAAAACGGCACTTTTGAGAACTACCCACAGGATTTAAAAAAGTTTTCAACTCCTAGGAGGTTAAAAAGAAAAAAAATTCAATACAGTTTAGGAGTAATGAAAAGATTTTTTAAGTCCAAGTAATGAAAAAAATGGATCTTAGCTATGTTTTTTAGGCTCTAAAGTTACTATTTCACAGCCTACCACGGAAAAAAGGTAATTTATCTAGATGTGAATGTGTTGTTCACGAAATTCTAATAAATTTTGAGTATTGTGTTTATTTTTTTTACTATTCATAGCATTTAAGAAAATGTTTTTGAGAAATGAGCCACCTCTTTATATAAAGGCCTGCTGTTTTACAAACAAACTAATAATCTTATTATTATTATTATTATTGTTTTTTCTAATTTCGGAATCTGTACAATTATTAATGTTTTAATTAATGTTACCAGTGTTATATATTGCTTCCGAGCTTACAGAAGGTAACGAAGCTATGTGATTGTTCTGAAGAAAATATTTTATGTCTCACATTTCAAACAATTCCGTGTCTGTCTGTCTGTCGCTCAATTTTTGCGAATCAAAATATCTTAAAAAAATACTTATCCGATCTTATTGAAATTTGGATGGCAGGTCAAAATTTGCCCATTGTTGGTCCCATGTAAGTTTCAACCTTCTGCACCCATTTGTTTCTCTTCTTCATGCACAGAAACATACATTTATTTACACCTATACCATCAAAAGCACTTATTTGATTTTTTATGATATTTAGATGATTTGTCGAAAGTAGCCTGCAGATGGCCTCAGATTAATTTCAACCGTCTGCGCTCCTTAAATTTTGCTAAATTGATACTTACATTAGTGTAAAAAATAATCAATTTTGACAGTTTTAAAGAAGGAGGAAAATGAAATAATTTGTCAATAACAGGTTTGTTCCAACCAAGCAGTTTACCGGCCGCGGGATTTTCACGGGCATGCGTAATGGATAAAAGCCGTTCCAACCCGACTTGTGACATTGTTTCGTACCGTCCTCCAAATTGTTCTAACAGCAGGGATTTGCAAAGCAGTTTGCGAACCGTTTACTATACCGTCCAAACAATCCTCTGACAATACCAAATCCTGGTTTGTAAGACATGCGCAGCTATGTCAATCGTCACAAATATCAACAGGAAGGTTCCCAAAGTGTTAGGTTTGTTTTAATGTTTTTTATTACAGTGCGCATTATAGTCCTAAACCCGTTCCAACCTGACATGATTTTATTTCAGAACAATGCTAACACATGCGTATAAAACCTGTCCTAAACGATTCCCGAACGATCCGCGGGACGATACAAAGGACGGTACAAATAGGGAGGTAGGAAGACACCTTATAGGTTTAAATAGTGTAATATCAGTAAAGTATACAAAAAAGAACGCGAGGAAGCTATGTGCCACACTAAATGGCAGATAATTTTTTTCAATTTTATTTTCTCTCTCTCTCTCAAAAGCTAAAAACTAAAATCCTTTGAGCATTGTACGTGAGCACACATTATTTTAAATCTATGTTTTGTTCATCGTATATTGTATTATTGCAAAAAATTCAAGTCGCCCGAGTTTATTATTCGAGTTCTTATCCGATGGACGGGTACCATATTCGTTTCAACATTTTGAATCTCTAAAAAGTATTAAATGGAATATGATGGTATAAACACTTCTACATTAAGAGATGAGTTTACTCTCTGGTTAAATTTCAAGCAGAATTGTTAACAAGCTATTTCTGTGTGAACACATTCTCAAGACTTGGCAGAGAACCCGGAAATTATCTTGAGATTAGTATGAGACAAAGTTTAAATATACTTGGCTTCAAGTGTGAACTAAGAGCTTTGAATGTCATTTAAACACATACTGAATTCCTTTTGCTTAGACTTGTTGTTTGTGTCGGCTTCAAAACCACTTTACTGTCAATATTTGATGCTTACACATATTATATCACTTCTTCTTTCTTACTTTTACATATTTGAAGAAGAAAGATGTGTACAATTTCCTTTTAAGAAGGAGACATGTCTTAGACACGTCTATATGAGTAGCTGATCTTTTAAACAGTATAATATATCAGTTATATATAATAGGTTTGTTCCAACCACACTTCAAACTGGTTTGAAACTGTCCGACGCATGCTCAACGGACCACAATTGATCGTTTTTTGCTAATGCGCATGCCTCGTACAGTTTGAAACCAGTTTGGAACTAGTTTGAAGTGTGGTTGGAACAAACCTATTATACACTTCTTCATTAATAAATCCTTATTAATCTTTTCGTGTGTGGTCCCAAAGGATGTTATAATACTCCTGATACTGGTATCAATATTTTTTTTTTTTCAAAGCCTGGTACTTTGTTAGCGAACCGAGATTTTAGTGGGTCAAGATTACTGTTATGATGTAGCATCGAAATAGGTATCGTTACCTTACTTTGAAGTACTCATAATAAAATGCCAGCGTCGGTACTTATTGTGGAATCTCAACATCCACAGTTATATGTATAAAATATCAATTAGTGAATTGATATTTTAGTGCCTCATGCGTACTAATATGTTACCGATACCTCGAAGTATTCATAAATAAATGCCTTTATCGATACTCAGGATGGTTAGGATATCGCGGTATCCTTAGTGGTATCCATATTTTTCAAGTTATATGAGTAAGAGTTCGTAGGTTCGATCCTTAATCAAAAGACAATATACTCTAGTTTTTACTTGGTTATAAGGGTGTTTCGGAGATCTTTCTCGAAAGCCTTATGCCGAGGGTAATATGTATGTCCGTCCGTCGATCTTTGGTCCAAACGCAATGAAATTACTCCGAAGTGTCTAGCCCCATCCCTTCTTAAAATATTAAAAAAAATACGTGTGGTGTCGCGGGACACCCGGTAGGACAAAGTTCTTTACGCTTTTTAATTAATATAAATTATAAAATCACAGTGCTAAGTTTACGATACTAACTACTTAGTCATGGCGGAGTTAGAAAAGAGACTAAATTTAAAGTAACTGACTATTTGTACTATCGGAGTTAAGGCAAAATTAAAAGAAAGCTATTTATTATCTTTGAAGCGAAGCGAGCGTCTTTCAATAAATAATGTATTGTATATTGAGAGAAAAAGTTAATTATGATGCATTTATAGTTAGAGCAGATGGTTGTAGAGACGAAAAAGGACTGTCCCCTCAGACTCCGCCGGCTTATTACTCCAATTAAAATATTATAATATAAATCACTAATACATAAAAACTTCTGCCTGTATCAGGTTGAAATTTTACAATCCTGTTTCAATTGTACTTTAGGTCTTAGGTAATGTGTACGAAGTTTTATTTAAATCTTTACGTTAGAACGTAAGATATATGTAAAAACGTTGTTTTCTCTGTTTTAAACGGTCAGGTCCGATATTTTTTCGTCCCAAAATATGCTACGTATGTAAATTTCCTTAAAGTCCGTTTTTTGACAAAGAATAACTAACATTATTTCCATTATTTTTAGTTGATTTTTTAAAAATAATAGATCTGTGACAGACACGAAAAATGAAATTTTCAAGGAAACAGTGTTGTAAAGATAAATTAATACAAAGAGGAACCAAATATACAGCTGTACAAGGGTATCCTCCTCCTTTATTTAACACCCTTTCTTAGGTAAATACTTTCTTAGGTAAATACTTTCTTAGGTAAATACTTTCTTAGGTAAATACTTTCTTAGGTAAATACTTTCTTGGGTAAATACTTTCTTAGGTAAGTACTTTCTTAGGTAAATACTTTCTTAGGTCACGTGCGTTACAGACGGCTCAGGAATTATGGCCAGATTAGCTCAGGAATGTTTAAGCGTCCTCATTTTTGGCTAAGAACCCTAATAAAAAATAACATTTAAAAAAAAAAAAAAATCTTAAACCGTTATTTAATATGTAAATAATTTTTATTTAAATAAATAGTTCATTTTAATCAATTTTAAAGCTTTGAATTAAATACAATTTTAAGAAAGTGTCATAATTTAACACTTGACACTAGAACTATTTGATTAAAATTTAACTTAGTTGCAAGATAATATTAAATTTTCAGTTCGAAACTAAAATTTAATCAATAGAAAAACAACAACGCCACAGCAGAGATAAAATTTAATCAATAGAAAAACAACAACGCCACAGCAGAGATAAACTTTAATCAATAGAAAAACAACAACGCCACAGCAGAGATAAAATTTAATCAATAGAAAAACAACAACGCCACAGCAGAGATAAAATTTAATCAATAGAAAAACAACAACGCCACAGCAGAGATTTAAATCTAACTTAAGAACACTTGGTTTGAACTGGAATTTAGAACGAACATTTTGTATGAAATGTATAAAATTAAAATGATAATAATTAAATTGTATAGTCGATTATTGAAAAAATAATCTGAAAATTAGTGTGGCACATAGCTTTTTCGGGGTCTTATTATTGGACGTGGTTACTTGGAAATTTATAATGTAGTTGTTTAGACCTGTTTCGATTCCCAGTGAAGTCATATTTATTTTTTATTCAATATTTAATGTGCGCATACGAATGAAAGTAGAGTGGGATCATTCGTAGGCTATGGCTATACTGTTGAAAACCCGTATTCCTGATTTGGAATTTTCTATTTCTGAGCCATAAAAGAGTCATTATTTAGAATGATCATTATGTTTGCGATCAATCTCAGTACGCTCGGAAGCAAAAAATTGCTTAATTCATTGATAACTAGGTATAAAGAAATTTAAAGAGCTAAATTTCATTTATGTAATAATTCGTGATTTGAGAGGTAAATATGTACTTCTCATTTAAATCTAAAGGTTAGTAATATGGTTAGCTCCACGTCTACCGTGTCGATTTTCGTAACGGTTTTGATTCACTAAATCGTATATCGTGGTTGAAGTCTTGTCGTTTCAAATAAACTGAAGTTTCCAAGTATCTGTGTTTAATCTGTCTTTATCAGATTTAATCAGTCTGGTGCTTGGATTTCTGTCTTGGAATTTTTGAAATCGGAGACATAAAATATTTTCGTTCTTTAGAACAATCACATGGCTTTCGTTACCTTCGGTAAGCTCGGAAGAAAATTAAATAAATTTGACGAAATTATGGGTAGTAAAAGCATAGTCATTTAAATAAATTAAGTTAGTCCGCAGACTTATATTTATTTTCATATGCTTTTCACTATGAGACTATTATTTGGTTGATATTTTTTAGTGTCAGGTTTTTTCTTCCGAGATTACGGAAGGCAAGGCAAGCATTGTGATCGTTCTAAGAAAATGACAAATTTTTAAGATTCCAATTTACTATTAAAACTACTCGATCGATTTTAATGAAATTCGGGATGGCAAATGTAATTCAAATTAGCCCATTTTTGGTCCCAAATATTTGCAGACTATTTTTGTCCTTCTTTCGAGCTTACTAGAGGTAACGGTACCCATTTTTCATCATTCTGAAGCTGCACTGTTTCAATACCTACAGGTACCGTTTTCGAAAATTTCTGAAACAGAGATCTGTTTCAGACATCAGGGGCTTTTACAGCCTCTTTTCTGTCTGTCAGTCTGTTGTTCAACATTTTTGTGAACCGACATATCTAAAAAAATAACACTTTTCCGGTTTTAATGGCATTGATATTGTAGGTAAAAATTTAGCCTACCGTTGGTTCTATGTCAATTTGAACCTTTTTTGCGACCATTGCTTCCTTACGCAGATCTTGATTTTATTTACTTCTACATACATCTTTAAAATAAAAAATAAGAAGTGGGTAGTTTATCGAAATTAGCTCACAAACGGCCTCGTATTAATTTCAACTGACTTTTCAAATGTAATATTACTTTAAAATACATGTGAATCCACTTGGAATCGAAACAGACCTAAATCTCATATAACCATTCGTCTAACAATGTGAAGCGAGGAAGCTTTGTGTGCCACAAAAATTGGCACACATTTTTTTTTTTTTTTTTTTTTAAATTTTATTTATTTGATCCTGTAAATTTCTTTATTGACTAGCGTGTTAGCTTTTTCTTTTGTATTTCCTATAATCTGTTTTTTTTAAATATTTTATCGACAAAGAACTATTTTTCTAAAGGATAAAGGTAGAAATATGGAGTTTTATTAAAGAGTATTCTGTTGGAAGGGAAACTAAAGGTTTAAATGAGCCGGGTAGCACAGACTACGGGTTATAAAATAATGGAATGTCTGAACACGGTGTTTATAAGGGCCGACTCTTTGTTTAGATGGAACAAGAGGTCAGGTGAAAGGTCACGACTCTAAATAAGTAATAACTTTAAATCCTTGTGATAATCTTCTGTCTCTCATACAAAATACTTCAATAGCTCTTTACTTGGAACCTACTTATAACTCACAAATACCCATACAAACTTATATATTAAACAATTGGGCTTTACATAGTGTGTATAGGTTTCAAATTTAACTCGCCATTTAAATTATTTGCCATCCTCTCTTTGTTTTACTTTATTAATTATTAAAAAAAATGTCTGCCATTTAGTGCCGCCACATTGTTTTCTCACGTCCTATTTCGTTTATTTCAATAATTTTATGATTTACTACCTATTTTTGTGAACTTTATTTTTAAAAAAAGAAAAGAGAATTGAAAATATATTTGTTTAGACATGTTTCGATTCTTGTTGGTGAAGATTCTATAGTTATTATTTGTTCAATATTACATGTGCGCATATGGTTAAAAGTAATGTGGCATCATTCGTCTTAAAATTTGATTAGTACATTTAAAGGTAAAGGTTTTAATAAAAAATAGTCTGTTAATTTGTATGGCACATAACTTCCTCACTCTTATTTCGTATACTTGAATGATTTTATGCTTTTACAATTAATTAATATCAAATTTATTTAATTTTCCCCTGTTTTTTTTAATCTCTCAACATATTTGCTTCCGAGCATACCGAAGGTAACGAGAGCTATGTGATCCATTCTGAAGAACTAAAATAATTTATGCCTCCGATTTTAAAATTTCCAAGACAATACTCCGTACATTTTTAATTCCGTGTCTGTCGCACTGTTTGTCGCTCAATTTTTGCGAACCAACATATCTTAATAACTACACGTCTGATTTTATTGAAATTTGTATGGTAGGTCATAATTAGCCCATTGTTGGTCCCGTATAAGTTTCAACCTTCATATCTCTTCAATATGCGCTCAACCATACATTTATTTACACCTATATCTTCAAAAGTTCTCATCTGATTTTAATGAAATTTGGATGGTTTGCTAAAAGTAGACCGCAGATAGCACCAAATTAATTTCAACTACGCTCTTCAACTTTTGCGTGATTGATACTTTAATTCATGTAAGAAATCAAAACAATTTTGACATTAGAAAAACGGGGGAATCAATTTAATAAATTAGACAATAATGGCTTGTAAACCATAAAATCAATTATTACGTGATAGGATGCGAGAAAGCTTTGTGCCACTCGAATTGGCAATCTATTTAGACCTTTTAGCTGTATTAAAGTATCAATTTACCAAAAGTTAAAGAGCGTAGACTGTTGAAATCTATCTGGGGCTAACTGCGGGCTACTTTCGACAAACCATCCACAATTTTATTAAAATCAGATGACTACTTTTGGAGATATAAGCGTAATTAAATGTATGCATAAAAAAAATGTTGCTCTTCAGAACAATCACATAGCTTCGGTAAGCTCGGAAATAATTAAGTAAACCAACCTGCATTCATAGCGATATCATATTAGATTTTGTAATTTGGCGGATTAATATGAAGGCAATATCGCCTAAATAAGTGATAAGGGTAAATAATGCCGCGATAGCTTCTATTGGAAAGCAGTTAGTTCACCCATCAATAAAGTTGAACTAGATCAGACGTGTGTCACAATTTGTGATATGCGACCTCAGAACTTGGTTTAACTCCAGGACCGGGCTCCCTTTTCTTGGTGTTCATTCACCCTGTATCACCATATAAATGGGTATTTATGTGGAGTGACGACTAACTGGTTGCGTATGCCAATTGTAAGTTGATGGAGCGACATGTTAACGCCATGCCATCTATTGCATATACGTATATTACATTACGTATATTACAAAAGCTCTTTGACAGACCTAGGCCCTCCATGGCTGGTGAACCAAGGAATTATTTAGTTTAGCTATTTAAATTTAATTCTATCTAGTTATCAATGATTTATATAAGTAAAGAAATTAAGCATTTTAATGCTTCAGATTGTCATGAGCACTTAAAGTTTAGACGTGGTGCGGTTACGTTAAGCACTTAGTGCTAATTAAAGTTTTTAAATAATACTAACATATATTAATTCTTTTATATTTTTTGCATTTTGGTTTTGTGGATCATTGAAAATTTGGTTGTTTATAAAAGCACGTTTAAGACTTTTTAATAAAAAATCATGGTAGTTGAGTTATTGTGAACGGCGTCGTAAATCAGTGTGTCTTAAGGTAGGTGATCCTAATTGTTTTTGTATTAGTACAGAGACTATGTGGCAATTTTCAGCTTGATTGGATGACAGAAAGAGGGTTAAATTAGTTCCCAAAGACATATAAAACACTAATCATCAAACAAATACACGAACTAAATCAAAACTAATATAAAAAAAATTTAAAATGAACCAAAGAACAATAGAATCAATTAACAAAAATCGTTTTAGTAATACATTTTAACAATTCCTACCTTTCCCTCTCCCAATATCTTAAGGTCATCTTCAGTCCCGGTGATGACGAGTTGAAATTTGAAGGCCTACTTCACACGGGGCTACCATGTTCGCTCCATCAGGTTGAGCATTTGAAATTATATGGGCTCCTTTACACGGGGCTACCATGGTCGCTCCATCAGGTTGAGCATTTGAAATTATATCGGCTCTTTCACACAGGGCTACTATGGTCGCTCCATCAAGTTAAGCATTTGACATTATATGGGCACCTTCACACGGGGCTACCATGGTAGCTCCATCAGGTTGAGCATTTGAAATCATAAAGGGCTCTTTCACACGGGCACGGGCACTGGGCACGTCCAATTGACTCAACCTCAGCTATGCGATTAAGATTCAAAATTTGAGGCTTGAGTAAAATTTAAATCTAATTCTCATCGTCTACACTGACTCTTCATATTTAAAATCTGTACTCGTTTTCAGAAGCGCTAGTGATTTAAACCTTGCTGTATACACTAATGTTGCTATAAATAGTGATATATCTTTATGTATTCTTAAATAATCTAATACTCATCTATAGAAGTCTAAAGTAATAAATTTGAACTTTCATTGAAGTAATAAACATAAATTACATCTGCACCTAGTTATTTCAAAATATCTAATTTTTCTATAGAAGCATTTAACTATTTTAAGATTAAAAAATGTATTTCATTTCAAATAAATAACTTTTATGCTATCGTGATAACGGATAAGTTTGTTTTATCATACGAATAAAGATTGATTTTTTTTTTTTTTTTTTTTTTTTTTTTTAAAGAAGTATGGGTTTATTGTTCATGTTCATATTCTAAAAGAATTAGCCTTAGTTAAATAAAAAAAATTGCTATTAACATCCGGTTGGTGTCGAACAGAAGACTAATTCCAGTCGTTTGTCTGATAAATAATTCAGTCTTGCCATATCCTATGTTTTTAGTCAGTCTCCACATTTATTCATGCTCTTTAGTACTGCAGCAAACTCTTCTCTATAACTGCAGTAAATATTATAAACTTTACTGAAAGATTCCGTACCATTTTCGCTTCTATTTATCTTATCTGTTTCAAACGTAGCTATCGCTAATCATCACAAAATTCTTACCCTATTGTTTTATCACTTTAGCCGGTTTTTATATAATAAATATGAATTTGTTTGTTTCTTCTCACTGGTGTGATATAAATTTGTTATATAGCCAGATTTATATGACACTGTATCAATAATTCCGTACCATTTTCTCCTCTTTTTATCTCATCTATTTCTAAACTAGTTATCGCTTATCCATTGCTTTTCTTCCACATGCGTACAATAATCACACTTTCAATTCACAATGAGTTCATATTATTTTATTCTTATGTGAGCATTCGAGCATTCTTCCAATAAAAGGATACAAGAATGCTATATGCCAGACTAATTGGCCGACTATTTTATATGGATAAAAAAGGATCAAAACGATCAAACATGTCTGTAGCTTGAACAAAAACATGCCAGCTACTTGCACGTGGATATGTTAAATGGCATGCCTGTAGCTGGCAAGCAAGCAGATAAAAACTTAATAAAAATCCTTGGTATGCCAGTTACTGGCAAATACCCTCTTTTGGCGTGGTTCTTATCCATGCAAGCTGCTTCCCCAATTTGACGGCATGTGTATCTCCGCCTTTATTTATTTGCATTTAATTTATTTGCAAATAGTAATCTAGAAAGAAAATCGTTCATATCTTTAAAAAAAAAAATTATAACAATTGGTATTAATTATTAATCAAGTCTTAGTTAATTTATTAATCCTCCGTCCAGACAGCGTTAACTCAGAAATATTTGGTTCAATTGCCGACCACTAGGTGAATTTCTAGAACTGACACTTTGGCACCATCTTTAAAAGTGGGAAAGAGTCAGTTTTCTTATATTATTTGAATCTCTTGGCATAATATAAGAACCTTTCGTATGAACCTCATCATGTAGGTATATGTATATTTCGTAAATTTCTTTGTGTCTAATAAATTAAAACAGAAAATTGTAGCGCATAGATCCTGAACGATAACTTTTGTCTAGATCTGGCCCTGCTCAAGTCTTCTAGATCTACACTATAAGGTTTGGGTTTCATTAGTTTGAGTATTGTCGTTTAACTGTATTAACTTTTAATTTTGGGTGTCATCCCATTCTTAAGGGCACAAAATTAATGGATCTGGAGATTGAGGAATCCAGAAAGAAAATAATAATAAATTGGGAAATAAAGAAAGAACGTGAAGAGGGAATTGAGAAACTAGTTCTGAAAAAAAAAATAGACTGCCAATTAGTGTGGCACATAGCTTCCTCGCATCCTATCATGTACACTATTGTTATAATGTTTATTGTGTAAATAAAACTATTAATAGTTTTAGCTATCTTCAACACTTCATAGTGGTGTCGCTGTTGGATTTACTGAAAAATTGTATTTGAAATAAATGTTTGTCTCATTGAATAGATGAAGTTAGATTTTTTTCCCGACCTAAAATTCCAATTTTAAATTTGAAGTTCACGTTTACGCGAGAGTTGCTCGTGAACGCTTGGACGGATAACGTTGTCCAACGAACTCGTCCTTGGCATTGGTAAAATGAACATGTCTACCAATTTTCATCAAAATCGGTTGACATTTACTCAAGTTATCGTCGCACGTTTCATAATTCGCGGACACACAGACCGACAGACAGACTGACAGACAGACAGACAGACACGAGACCAAAAATGTTCCCTGATGTCTGAAACGGATTTCTGTCTTGGAATTTTTAAAATCGGAGGCATAAAAATTTTTCGTTCTCAAAAGTGAACACAATGCTTCCGTTACCTTCGGTAAGCTCGGAAGCAATAAATAAATAAATAAATTAAATGAAGCGAGTGTAAGTGCGAGCTTCTTACATTTAACAAAATATGCATCCTTCCTGTTTTTCTGTCTGTCTGTCAGTAACGTTTACGTGTCCGACGACACTTGAGTTAAAGTAGGCCGATTTAGTTGAAATGTGGTATACATGTTCCTTTTACTAATGCTCACGCTAAGTTCTTTGGAGTGTTGTCCATCCAAGAGTTCTCTCGCTTTAATGTGAGATTCAAATGTGAAATTGGAATTTTAGACGGGAAAGAATTCATCACCTATTCTATGAGACAAACATATTTTTGGCTTGTAAGTTAAGGAATAGTAGAAAGGCACCCTTCCCTCCGCCCCTACATGGCTCTCTACTGCAATCATCCTCTTTAACTACCAATTCATCATGATTAACTATTTGCTAAATATTAAATTTTTAATGCATTACAGCTTCAATGATAGAGCCACGCGATGCCTACTACTTTTGGACGATGTATATGAAGTTTTATTAAAATCGTTACGTTAGAACGTGTGATATCGATAAAAACGTTGCTTTCTCTATTTTAACCCTCGGAAACGCGCGGTCCTGTGAGGCCTAAATTAGAGATATGACTGTGAAATTGAGATAGATGGGGGTGCGATTGGAAGCTAGGGATTTTTCTAGCTACATTTCTTGCTTTTATTAAGAGAATCAGTCACTGTTTGACATCGTACGTAATTATACTTCAATTCTGTGCCCATCTTGTCCTGACAGGGGACCCGCGCCACTTTCACTTAAAATTTAATATTACGCTAATTTTAGTGAAATCTATAAATATAATACAAAATAAATAATATGGTACCGAATTTATGAATAAAATAATAAAAATTAAAAATTATCATTGAGACTGACTAATTTTGTGCATAAATATAAACTATGAGACTAAACAACAGTATTTTATAAATTAAAAAAAAATAATAATAATAATAATAAAACCAATTAAAATGTGTTTTATAATATTTTGCTGAAATGATTTTAAGTTTTTTACTTTTTTTACCTATTGTGAGGACATATAAAGCAGATTAAGTCCTATCAGGGGTCCGCGCACCCGAGGGTAAACGTTTGGGTCAACTTTTATCTTGTTTGTAAAAAATATTCGTCTTATAGAATAGGTGATAATAGAATCTTTTCCCGTCCTAAAATTCAAATTTTACATTTGAACCTATCGTTTACTCCAGCTTCCGCGTAAAATCTTGGACAGATCACGCTGTCCAACGGACTTAGCCTGAGCATTAGTGAAAGAAACACAAATACCAAATTTCAACTAAATCGGTCAACTTTTACTCAAGTTCTCGTCGGACACGTAAACGTTACACACAGACAGATAGACTGACACGATGTATATTTTGTTGAATGTAAGAAGCTCGCTTACGCTTGTTTCAACTATATTATTCAGAAAATTATACCTAACTATTACCTTAAAGTACCTGATTTAAACGAATACATGCATATCTTCAAGATTACGCTATATAGTAATATACTCCAGTACATAATATTACTACTAGCAGTCTTCTGCAGAACTGGAATTTATAATATTACTACTAGCAGTCTTCTGCTGAACTGGAATTTATAATATTACTACTAGCAGTCTTCTGCTGAACTGAAATTTATAATATTACTACTAGCAGTCTTCTGCTGAACTGAAATTTATAATATTACTACTAGCAGTCTTCTGCTGAACTGAAATTTATAATATTACTACTACTAGCAGTCTTCTGCAGAACTGGAATTTATAATATTACTACTAGCAGTCTTCTGCTGAACTGAAATTTATAATATTACTACTAGCAGTCTTCTGCTGAACTGAAATTTATAATATTACTACTACTAGCAGTCTTCTGCAGAACTGGAATTTATAATATTACTACTAGCAGTCTTCTGCTGAACTGGAATTTATAATATTACTACTAGCAGTCTTCTGATGAACTGGAATTTATGTGCCTAATTAACGATTCCGCTTCATCACAATACTTTCTCTCTATGTACACAATGTTTATGAGAGATTAAAAAGTAATAATTTAAAACAATGATTACTTCCTTCTAAATTGTTTTATTGGTATTGGTAGGACATTATTGAATTATCGTAAACGGAAACCCTTATTCATCCATACACATACGTACAACGAAGTTCATTTGACGTTACCTATACACGTTGTGTTACATCAGGGTGACTCTACACTCAATGGAAGGGGAAGGAGGGAGGAGGAGGGGGGTTTCGCAGTGCTTTTGTTACTTGAAGGCTTCACAGTAGAAGGTCCATGATTAATTAATGGCCCTGAAGAAAAAGAGGCTGAAAAAAAAATTGTAGTAAAAAAAAAAGAAAATGATTGATGAGGTAGGAAGGTACAGAGTAGGCAGTGCAGACCGACAAACATTATTCAATCCTCGCTGTGTATCGCTTTTATATTTCTACCCCCCCCCCCCCCCCCCCTTTCATATAAACTAGTGTATTTGAAACATTGAAATATACATTTCTTTTTCTCTTTGTTTTAATGTATTGCAAATAATTCTTTCTTCTCTTTTATATGGTTTTGACAGTTTCAATTTTTTTTTAAAAAAAGAAAAAGTATATTAATTTATCCTATATGTTAAAAAAGAAATAAAACAAATAAATTAATCCTAACGTATTATACGGTTGAGAAAATAAAATTAAATAATATTATTTTTATATTTATTAAAAGTAAATTAAACAAAATGTATTTCAACAAGTGGTCATTTCTAAAAAAAAAAAATTGATACGTATTAAAATATTTTTTTGATGGGTAGTATATAATATTAAACTGTTATAATTCAAAACTAATTAAATATTGCTTTAGTAATTAATTATACATTAATTGTTGAAATAAAAAAGTCTCTCCTCGTAAAAAATATTTATCTACAATTGATACAAAATATTAACATTATATCTCTGTTTAGATGCGTAGAAAGTGATTATTTACGTAATTGTATTCATTGCGCATGCGCGTCTCAATGTTCTGAAGAATTTCTCTTCTTTACCACGCTAGCGGGGTAAAGAAGAGGAATTCTTCAGCTTTACGCACGATTAGCGAGTTTGTTTTCATTTAACAAAACTAATTTGCCGTTCTTTTATAAAATTAACTGTTTATATCGAGTTTTTAGTGAAAAAAAATGAGTGAATCAAGTGACTTTGACGAAAATGTTGAGAATAATACTCCTCCAGAAATAATTAATTCCGCACATAATGCAACTAATGAATTAATGTCATCTTTATCAAAAGAGAAATACGAACTTACATACAGGAAGTTTATTATTTTTTGCTGTAGTTATTATTAAAATCTAACAATCGTAGATAAAGTACGGTACGCAACTCGTGCGAAAACAGTATTTTGCATTGCTCGTGTGGTTTTACTACCCTCGCTGTCGCTCGGGTGCAAACTCCACACTCGCATGCAAAATGCTTCTTTCCGCTCTCGACGCGTAATGTACTATTAATAAAGTTCAGAGCAGCTTTCAGCCACTATAGGGCCATCATCAGTGACGAAAATTAAAAGAATCTTAATTAAAACATTAGAAGATGGGAGTGCAGTGACGTCATACCAACCTAGTAACCGATACAAGACTCTTGCTAGGTTGGTATGACTCACTGCCTTCATCACTGCACTCCCATCTTCCAATGTTTTCATTAACATTTTTCAATTTTTGGCACTGATGATAGCCCAATAGTGGCTGAAATTTTATGAAATATTTTTCATGTGGAGAGACTTTTTTATTTCAACACTTCATGATGAATTCCTTGAGAACTCTAACGCTTCATATCTAAACTTATAATATATGATTTTTTATTTTTTATTTAATATTTCTTTAGTATTTATTTTTAGGGTCCGTAGGCAAAACCAAGGACCCTTATATTTTCCTGCGTGTGTCTGTCCGTCCGTCCTCTCGCGTGTTCTCACGGCTACACCTTTCGTCCGATCATTTTGAAATTTGGCATGTATGTGTCTTGTACCTGCCAACATATTTTAAAAATATAGCGAATTAAAGAAAATAAATTTCAAAACAATTAGGGTAAAAAACCTTAAGGGTTAACATTTTTGTATTTTTTTTCGACACTGTGAGGGGTATCATATGAAAGGGTACCTCGAGCTGATTACAAAAATATATAATTGTTTGGTTATAACTTTGATAGGGCGAGCGTAGGCAAGTTTAAAGTGGGTGTGAATCGTGTCCCTCCCTTCTATCTCGTTTATGTGAAGTGCAAAAAATCTGAAAAAATTCCTGAACATTCTTCGACCAAAAGTAAAGATACCACTTTTTGGAAATTTCGAAAAAAATACTATTTTATTTTTTATTGACAAAATACGTTTTTTTTATAAGTATGGTCTTTTCGATGTATTTATATGGTTGTAGTCCGGTTCAGTGGCAAAAAGATACTTTATCAGAGTGTGTTTTGAGAATATCAGACCCTTAGAATGGTTCAAAGTAAGCTTTTTAGCATTTTAAAAAACCACTGTTTATACACTTTACAGTTAAATACTATATAGTGTGGCCTACGGACCCTCACTGTGTGCTGACTAGCACACACTTGACCTGTTTACTTGTTATTTGCTTGAACATTAAAACCACTTACCAGTTGATTCTTAATGTAAGCAAAGAACCTGTTTCTAAGCTACCTGTATGAGTTTCGTAAACCTAAAATAGGAGGATGAAACATAAATATGTTATCTTCAACGCGCGATTAAGGTAGACAATGTTTATTTTTTTGGATCTTCTCCTTCCAGAGATGAAGGATGGTTGAACTCGTTCTTTCCTCTTCCGTCAACACTAATTATTTCTATTTCGTTTTAATTATCTCACAGCCCAGTACCAGGTTCATTATTGAGATGTTGATAGATTCACACATTATGAGGCTGTTGAGTCTAAAAAAGTGTGTTTTAAAATGTTTTTGTCTGTCGTCTCTTGTCTGTGCAGGCGCATAGACATTATACTGCTGATCGTTTTCGATGACATGAGGCACACAAGTTCAGAAAAATCAAACCCCTTGGCGAAATCGGGAAATGAAATTTAGCTCAACATATTGGGGCCCTTCCACCCAAAAACCCTGATTAAAAAATTATTTCTCGATACAGTTTCAACGATTATCTAAAGAAAACCATCTAACCATGTTATGTTAAACACACACATAATATGTTTTTTACTATTAGTTTCCGCTTTTCAACAAAATCATATTTATTTCTATCAATTTCTCGAAAAATAGGTATTTCCCGGGAAAGCGGCTTATATCGGTAGATTCGTATTTAAATAGACTTTTTTTTAAATTAAAGTCATCGGAATCGTTTTTTTTGGGGGGGGGGGGGGGGTAGCGTCCCTGGAATTTAGAGCTAAAATTAATTTCCAGATTTCACCTCGGGTTATGTTTTTTTTCAAAAATGTATGCCAAATTTCGTTAAAATTGGCCCAGTAGTTTAGGCTCCAGGGGTCTGCAAAGAACAAACAGACATTAAAAAAAAAAAAAACACTTTTTTGGGACTCGGGGTAACTTTTAAATCCCTCAAAATCTTTAAATCGATTTTCAACATAATACAAATCACAATACTTTCTCTTTATATACACTTTGTTTATATGAAAGTTAAAACTTATAATATCTATAAATATATATATATATATATATATATATATATATATATATATATATATATATATATATATATATATATATATATATCAATAAATATTTAATAATAAAATTTAAGTGCCAAGGAATATGAGTCCTCATAAAATTGTTTCAAGCTGCTAGTTCGAACCATATGAATGTTATTTGTTACGATTATGATCCGACCCTTAAAAAGACAAGTTGCAGTAAGGGTCACTGCTTGAGCTTTAGAGGTCATTTTTGTGATTAAAAAAAAGTAATATTGCAGAAACAAGAATTGCATTATTAAAAGCAACAATTTTATGTGGATGTTGGATTTTTAACTCTCTACATTATGTGACATCGGTTTATGATTATACTTTAAAAAATATAACGGATATAATACAATTAAAACTTTTTTTTTCCACTAATGAAGCAAACGAAATAAAAAAAGAGGTTAGGGGTTGAAATTAAATAAGTTATAATGAAATGGGGCAAGTTGTTGGAATAGGGGGGGGGGGGGGGCAAGCAGTTAGTTTGATGAGAATGGAACTGTTTCGATATAATAGGGTTTGAAGATAACATGAATTATTCATAAGGAATAATCAAGTACATGTTTAGACAGGAGACGAGATATACCGTGCTAGTAATGTTTATAGCACTTTGTAATGTTCGACTTGCTTCTCATCTGAGAATTACTAGTACTGTTCAGAGCGCTCTATTTTGCTCTACTAGTAATATTATTCTCTTATCTCCTTCAACTTTACACTCTTAAGACTTATTGTAGTAATATTGATAAAATATAATAATGATGATATCTATTGTATAGATTAAAGCAAATATATATTTTTATATAATATATTTTATAATCAATTTAATAGAAAATAGACTGTCAATTGGTGTGGCACATAGCTTCCTCGTATCCTATCAAGTACTTTATTGATTTTACGCTTTTACTAGCCATTATTGTCTAATTGATCTAATTGTTTCCCCCGTTTTTTTTAATCTGTCAATATTGTTTGGATTTTTTACATAAATTAAAGTATCAATTTTGCAAAAGTTAAAGAGCGCAGACGTTTCAAAGTAATCTAGGGCTATGTGAGGACTACTTTAAATTAACTATAAAAGTTTCATACAAATTAGATAAGTACTTTAGAAGCTGTAGATGTAAATAAATGTATGTTTGTGCGCATGTAGAAAAGAAACAAATTAGCGCAGAAGGTTGAAACTTATATGGGACCAACAATAAGCTAATTATGAACTACCATCCAAATTTCATTATAATCAGACGTGTAGTTTTTAAGATATTTTGGTTCCTAAAAATTGAACGACAGACCGACGGACCGTCAGACAGACACGGAACCAAAAATGTTCCCTGATGTCTGAAACGGATTTCTGTCTTTAATTTTTGAAATCGGAGACCTAAAATTTGTTCGTTCTGAAGAACGATCACATAGCTTCCGTTACCTTCGGTAAACTCGGAAGCAAAATCAAAATAATTTATTCTTTATAACACTATGATATAAATTAAAACATCAAAATTGGAGTGGAGCTAAGTTCTTGAGAAAAATATTTCCTCTGAAAAGCGCTGAAGAACGGGGACTACCACATTAAAAATATGTATAGCAGAAAGTTCGAGTATTTCACATGGAAACGTCTTTGTAAACGGTTTTGTATATACCTACCCAGAAAAAGCTTTAATGCTTTTAGAACTACAAGTCTGCATAATTCAAATAATTAGCAAACACGGTTTAATAGAAAAAGAATTAAAGATTGTTACATGACATTAACCTTGATCAAGTGATTCGATATTCCTACACTATCTGAATAAATTCTATTGTTAGACTTCTGTAGGTAGGAAACCGAGCGTAGGACATTCTGCGAAGTGTTCAGCTCGACAAAGATAATAAAATGAAACACTAATAGTGATAGTGATAGAACTTGAAAATAAATTATACCGTAAATTACACCTTGTAAGTTATACCTTTGAATACATTTTTCCTAAAATTTCATAAACGTTGAAATGGCTTCACAACAAGAGACAAGAAGGTAAATGCCTATTGTAGACAGTTACAAAGTGAATGAAAATTAAATGAGGAATCAAAAAAAAAAAAACCCCTATGATAGTATCAGAACGCATGCAGAGGATAAAACAGCGTCAAAAAGTTAAGTTGGATGTTGCATCGCAGAGTACAGCGCCTGACGACATACTCAAAGCAATACCGATACGTAAACAGGGGTGTTTTACAACCTCTACAACATCGCCAAGACAAGGCTACACCTATATTGGATCCGTATTTCTCCCTACCCGATGTCGAGGGACCGTTGGATGAAAAACAAACATGCCTTCTTTGGAAGGGGAAGCTCGATAAGACGATAGCCGACGACGCCCGATGTCGGGCTGACGGAGCGGCTGATTAAACATGTTTCCAATCTGATCTCAATTTGACGGCATATAAAGACGGGGAAAATTTAGAGATTTGTTAATTGATCTTGTGAAAAACGAGCCTCGCCTTTGGGACCAGCGGAGCAAAGCCTACTATAGCCGGGACATTAAACCAGAAGTTAGATTAAATGTTTCTATAGCCATTGGAATTTATCGGGGTTTCGTAGAGTTTTGGAAGTTTTATTCAACTCCTTTGAAGATCTGTCTTCGTTAAACTGATCCATATATTATTTCTACGTCTCTTATTAAGGAGAACGTTATTCTCTTACAGATACCAACACCAAATAATATAGAGAGAGACAAGAGTTACACATGGTAACCTGTACGTGCCTAGGAGGTACGACATGGGGGTTCCCGCCGGGTGACCTGCTCATAGAGCCGACCAGGGTTCACTCTGTGTCCATTTAGTTCCACTAATTAATCACCTATCACCAATCATCGGCCTGTTACAATCCCTACAGCATAACTGCTTCCGCTTCCCGATAGTAGAACTGCATCTAGTGTAGCCTCTCAGGTCGGGTGACATCGGATTAGAACATACTTCTATATCGGCTAGGGAGAAATACGAATCCAGTGTAGGTATAGGTGGAGCCTAAGACGTTTTCCACCTACAACCTCAGTGGTAGTCTTAGGGACTATAACACTACACCTCCCCGTTGTTTATTTTTATTAAATTATTAGTAGTGATAGTATATTATATCTATTATAATACTTATATTGTTTTAGGTCTTCTCTACTTTTGTACTGTTAGGAATTAAATTACGGGTTTAGTTCCATATCTTAGCAGACATTCTTCTTAAAACATTGTCAAAATGTTCTTAAAATGAAACAAATTCTTTAAAAATACTATAGCATTCTGCCTTTGGTTTCTTATCATTCTTCTTGGTTGTAATATAAAAAAAAGAAATGAATCTAGCAAGAGTTTACTTTGTGGTCCAACTTGTACTAACCATATTGTTATTTTTACTTCCTTTTGTTGTTAATAAAAAATAAAATATATATTATTTCCCCTTTTTCTTTTCTTTCAACAAGTAACACAGACAGAAAGCTCTACAGTCGACTGAACGCTTAAAAGAGTTTAGACACAACCGCATGAATACCCCAGATTTTAATTATTACATTTTTGATGTATCGTTTTGTTAAATCTCTTGCTCACACAGTAAAAGGGAAATGTTTTTTGACGGAGAGGGGAAAAAAAAAAAACACAAAAAAGTTATTCTGCGACGTTTAAAGGTGAAAAGATGAGATAAAATATTTAAACAGTTTTAGAAGCTACAAAGTGAGGTTATATTGTGACGGACTTGAGACCGACCCTCCTTGCTACTGTCTTAGTCAGACCATGCAGAAAATTGCTTGTAGAATATTCATAGGCTCCCGGGACCCCTTTCACTCTATACAGATGGGTAAAATCCTGACCACTAATGCCCTTCTTTAGACCCCGGCCACTTTAAATGAACCTTTAATAAAAAAAAGAAACCATTAAACACACAAAAAAAAAATCTCATTTTACTAAGATATTCATTTGGGGGTCTCATTTATAGCATAGCTCCAATCTAACTGCTTAGAAAATGTCCCTTAAATTGTTTATTCATTTGTAAGCACGTGTCTAGATTTTACTTTATGATTAATGAGGAAATTTCTAAGGTTATTTTTAGATGTATCAGGTAATTAACACATCCTTATCAGTTATTACAATACTGAATGTGAAGTGGATAGCGTTACGGCTTCGAAAATCTAAAGTTGAGTGTTAATCCGACTTCAGAAATGACAAGCTGTACGGCTGCAGCTACGCGATAGAAGCGGCTCTAATGAGGCGCCTCAGAGCTGTTCGACTTGACTGCCTACTCGAGCAGTCCAGCCGTAAATGTCGTCGTGAGGGGAAGTGTTAGTGTCTTTTTCCTGATAGAAAACATGGATAATGTAATATTACATTACGCGTCTAGTGTAGAAAGTAGCATTTTGCATGCGAGTGTGAAGTTTGCACCCGAGCGACAGCGAGGGTAGTAAAACCACACGAGCAAAGCAAAATACAGTTTTCACACGACTTGCGTACCGTACTTTATCTACAATTGTTGGATTTTAATAATAAATAAAGAAAAAAATATTTAATAAACTTCCTGTATGTAAGTTCGTATTTCTCTTTTGATAAGGGTGACATTAATTCATTAGTTGTATTTTGTGTCGAATTAATTATTTCGGGAGGCGTATTATTCTCCTCATTTGCGTCATATTGACATAAATCAATCATCGTTTTTCAATAAAAACTCGATATAAATTAAACAAACAGCAAATTAGTTATGTTAAATGTAAACAAACTCGCTAATCGTGCGTAAGGTGAAGATATTCTTATTTTTTATCGAACTAGGGCGGAAAAAAGAGGAATTTTGAAACGCGCATGCGCAATGAATACAAGAACGTAAAAAATCACTTCCTACGCATCTAAACAGAGATACAATGTTTATATTTCGTATCAATCGTAGATAAAAAATTAATTGAGTTACTGCGAGAGCACTCAAGTCTCTTTTACCCTCAACACGATCTCTTTTCTATTTCGTTCTATGTATTTTATATTTTTAAGATAATTATTGCGATTAAATTGCTTATCTGGGTGTTTTTCCCAGTTTTTCAGCATGGCTGCAGGCTGCTATTCTACTGGCTTTCTAAACATAGATTCATTCTTTGATAAATGTCTCTTTCTAAGGGTATTTTGAAATCCTTGTCTGTCCCACGATAAATTCATCGGATGGGTAATACTTCTTCTTAACTGCTGTAGCAGTACAATTAGAAGCTCTTATTCTTCCTCTTCTTCAAAAAGAGGCGATAATTACTTCGATGTTTCCTCCATGAAGTTAAAGAAGCTACTTTAACTTAAGCTGGGCCCATAACCTATTATGTTATATGCTATTAGTTAAATTCAATAGTAACGCATGTCTTCATTTCTTAAACTCAACTGACTTATATTTTGAACATAGACAATCCTAAATTAAGAATACAAAAACATAAATAAATACATCCAGCCGGTATCCGGTTGGAATCCCAACAAAGCTTGGAGTCGAAGTTTACTCAACTCGCTAGGTTGGAGCCGTACGACTCACGGGTTTAAAAGTTAAACTAAAGGCGGAAACGACTCTAGAGTCAACGGAAACGACTCTAGAGTCAACGGAAATTACTCTAGAGTCAACGGAAACGACTCTAGAGTCAACGGAAACGACTCTAGAGTCAACGGAAACTCTAGAGTCGTTTCCGTCGTCGCCTTGACAGCAATTATTCAAACACTATTTAAATTGTTCATAACTGTTAAAAACTACCCTTTCCCACAGCTTATCTTAGCTTATCTCTTCTTAGCTTTTTATTTCTTCAAAACACTGTAGCGTTTGGGTGAATATAAATAAATCACATTACAGTAGAAATATTTTATAATATGTGGAAGAAGAATGTAAAAATAACTTAACACTCATCTTCTATCAATAATCAGTGTATTTACGGGTCTTTGAGGGTATTACTTGTATCCACCTGAAACCAAGGTTCAAAAGCGAGGATGCCAAGGCTAGAATATTCTTGAAAGGCATTTTAGACCTTATGAGACCAAAGGCTGGAATTTCTGTCTAGTTGTGTTTTCCTCTACCAGAAATCTATCGGACTATAATAACTTATTATATAAGTCACACGAGAAGGTCCGATGTATAACAGGGTATTGCAACTCACCGCAACAAGGGTCCCTCATCATTCCAAGAGGTCGACAGGTCTACTTACACCATTTGCTTCGAAATTTGCTAGCCTAAGGTCTACACTCCTTAAAAAGTATATTATGATATTATTAAGAAGAAATATTCACATTTGATGACTTAGTATTTCCAGTCAGCCAGCATATTAATCTCCAACACCGTTTATTATATATTATATATGGAATCGTATGTATGGACCTTTCCTCTTTCATTGATTTACCCTCTAACTAAGTACCCATATTCCTTTAATATACTTTCATGGCCCGCTCTACACAAACATTTCTGCTTGTATCATATTTATATTTAATATGCCAATCGTTTAACTCAAAAAATGTTGGTAGAAGCAGGAGAGGGTCTCGTCTCAGAAAGCGTCCACCCGGTAGACATGCGCACCGTGTCTACCATTTCGAATGGAAAACCATAGACATGCGATTTTTGGTCTAGCAATGAGACCGAAGACGCCGATTGTCTAGCCCACGTCTACTCGATGTCTATAGACAAATCGCTAGACACCATCTCTGAGACCAAAATCGCGCAACATGTCTACTAGTGTGGACTAGGCTATAGAGTCTTTTCCCGTCCTAAAATTCCAAATTGATATTAGAAGTTCCCGTTAATTGGAAAATTGCGCGAGTGTAGACGCGCAACACTACTCAGTTTATGTCGAACGCGTAAATGTAAATGATAAAGGATCATAGTTTGTTGAATGTTCGAAATTTTATACCTACCCAAACTATTTTTAAATATCTTAATTTTTAATATCGAAATCCTTTACTTTAATAATTCAAATTTTATTAAAACGTAAAAACAACTAATATTGATAGCAATTATGGCTTTATTTCTTTTAAAAATTAAAAAATGGTTCCCTCCTTATTAGCTTCGTTTTTTTTTCTTATTTTGTTTGGTATCCTCGCCTTAAAATAAGTGTTTTTAGGGTATCTTGAGGACTGTGGTTAAAAAAAGGGGGCTTAACGGGGCCAAATTGAATTTCTTTACAATCTTCCCCACTCTTAACCATTTTCCTTCTTTCATTCCCATTCCATCACCTTATATATTTTTTCTTTATCTTTTATCCTTTAGAATCTTCTAATATAAGGGTTCTTTTTTAGGGAGTTTGGCCCTGCAACCCTTGTTCTACTCGAGAAATCTCACCCTCTTACCAACCTCCAATTTTCTTAAAATTCGATAAAAATCCACCCCCTTCTTTATATAAAATAAGATATGTCGATCCCCCCTCCCCTTCCCTCAGTCCCTTCTTTCTATAACCCCTTCTACGTAATACCACTCGAAACAAATAACTGCTTATAAGGGAGAGAAAAAATTTCAGAGAAAACAAATTTATATTTACTTTACACAATTAGATTATCTTTTCTTTTATTATTTTTGGTACTCTTTCTATAATACAATTGCTAGAGTTTGCTGTAAGAATAAAATTAATATAACATTTTTAAATTACTCTTGTATTATTTCACTGAATAAAAATCATAGAATAAGCTTGTCTACCTACAATTATATTTCGTTTATTTAGCCAAATTGTGTACAAATTACTAGGCAAAAATGAAATTTTGATGTACCAAAAAACTTAGTTATTTTATTTTACCTATGTTAATAATTTTAAAATTCTCAAAAAAACCTGACCGTGAAAGGACCAATTTCAAGACCCTCTCCTAAAACAGTCAGGCTACCAAAGTAGTGATATCTACACTGTGGCCAATTCTGCTCTCTCTTTAGTCTATAACCTCCCTTCACTACCACTTTCACGAGAGACTACTCTTTTATTTTTATTACTGAAAACTTGGCCAGTTTACGAAAAAGGAATAAAACAGACTGGAAGGGATAAAACAGAATACCACAACAGGTATATAGAACAGAATTCCCTATCAGATATATAGAACAAAATTCCCTAACAGGTATATGTAATAGAATACCCTAACTGATATGTTGAACAGAATACCCTTACAGGTATATAGAACAGAATACCCTAACAGGTATATAGTACAGAACACCCTAACAGGTATATAGAACAAAATACCCTAACAGGTATATTGAACAAAATACCCTAAGGGCTCATTCACACTGGGATTCCGGAATGCGATTCACGAATGCGATTCGTGTATGAGATTCAAAAACGTATCATGATTCAGTATCTCGGCGGCTTCTTCCCCCCACTTTTCCTAGTTTTGATCCCACTTTTATTATACACTAACATATATATGTATTTAATTTTTAAATAATTAATTATATTTTATTTATTATTATATTCATAATTAACCTATTTTAATTTAAGTAAATAAAATAATTGAAAAAAAAATTATAAATAATATATTACATTGATTTATTAATATATTTATATAATTAAAATATTTTATGCAACGTAAATAAAATTATTTATAATAAAATATTATAATTAATTATATTACAGTAATTATTATGAATTTATAATTAAAATATTTTATTTAAAGAAAATAAATAGCAAGAGGATTGAAGCAGAATGCGATTCAGAATCGCCTAGTCTGAATGGGCCCATATAGCGCAATGTATCATGAGCCGCTTTCTAAGAAAAATTCTAAAAAGAATCGAGGCGGCTCACGGGGACGGGATACTCGATTTGAGAATCTCATACGAATCGCATACCGGAATCTTAGTCTGAATGGACATAAGCAAAATAAATAGGCCGCCTGGTATCATTAGAATCTTCGATTTTTTAATCGCATTCCGGAATCTCTAGTGTGAATTCCCTAACAGATATATAGAACAAAATACCCTAACAGGTAGATGTAATAGAATACCCTAACTGATATGTTGAACAGAATACCCTTACAGGTTTATTGAACAGAATACCCTAACAGGTATATCGAACAAAATACCCTAACAGGTATATAGAACAGGTTACCCTAACAGGTATACAGAACTGAATACCCTAAAGGCCCGGCCAGACAGAAAGCTACGCGACGCGAGCTAGCTATGTTAGCTATCTCTGGAAATTTCCGTTCTGTTATAATGTATGGATGTGGCCACTCTAAACGCTACACTAGCTAGCTACACTACGTCGGCGACGCGACGCATCTTAGCTATGTTTTGCAATTACATTTGAACGGATTTCTCGGCGACGTCCAACAGCGAAGGACTTGCGCAGACTGCTGCTATCCCCTGCAACTCTACCAAAAACAACGAGGATAATGTTTACTTACATCAAACTTACAGCAAGGCGTTCTTCAGGTGATATAGTAACTCTGTAGTTCTATTTATTTTTTTCTAAATTACTTTGAAGAAGATAGAGAAGTCAATTAATGTCATTCTAAAGTATTTTTTGAACTTCTCTTCATCTTGTTTAAGACAAGTGATGGTGTTAGATAACTCAATGGTGCAGGGGGGGACCATATTTATCCATAGATTGTAAGAATAAATTACGCTGGTGCAAACATGGAAAATAATTGTTTGCTAAATAGGGTTCAAAATAAAAACAATAAATTTAAAAGAAAACCAAAGGACCGTGTATTTTAAAAATAAAAAACGTGGTGGAATAAAAAAACAATAAATGAAAATAATCGTATCTAGAGGTAGTCGGTGATGAATCAGTGTGATGTGGTGTGTTGTATAGCTATGCTGGGTTGTATGGCAAAGCTGGGTTGTATGGCAAAGCTGGGTTGTATGGCAAAGCTGGGTTGTAAGGCACAGCTGGGTTGTATGGCAAAGCTGGGTTGTATGGCAAAGCTGGGTTGTATGGCAAAGCTGGGTTGTATGGCAAAGCTGGGTTGTTTGGCAAAGCTGGGTTGTAAGGCACAGCTGGGTTGTATGGCAAAGCTGGGTTGTATGGCAAAGCTGGGTTGTATGGCAAAGCTGGGTTGTATGGCAAAGCTGGGTTGTAAGGCACAGCTGGGTTGTATGGCAAAGCTGGGTTGTATGGCAAAGCTGGGTTGTATGGCAAAGCTGGGTTGTATGGCAAAGCTGGGTTGTATGGCAAAGCTGGGTTGTATGGCAAAGCTGGGTTGTATGGCGTAAAATAGGTGTATCTCGTACAGAAGAGATGTATAATTAAATTTGCCTGTTCGGTTGGTTACGGCATCAATCCCAGATAAGTGCACGTTGACTGCGTAGGTGGCTAGATGCATGGACTAGCCACTAATTGAATTTAGGTGAGTGCGACACTGACCGTTCAGCTACTCGTAGTACACTGGCTAGGGGGGAGGGGGGCTCCATCCTCCTAGACGAGATTGAGTGGCGAACAAAAGAATAATCCTCCTAATAACTGACTCTAAATAAAATAAATAAACATAATGATAAATAACGCGAAACATTTATTTCGGATATTGTTTTGTCCCAACAGATGGAATTTCCCAAATTGGTTTCTTTTACCGTTCAATGTATCCACCCACTTTCTTTTCTTTTTCTGCTCACATAAAGTAAATAGCTCTTCATCAGATCTACTGTGGTCCTTTCTACTTACAAAAAAAAAAAAAAAAAAATTAAAACCATTGGTTTCTGTGTGGCCACCCCACCAAAATATCGTAGCTCTCATAGCTCGCAGACATAGCATAACTAGCTCGCGGATCGTAGCTTTCTGTGTGGCCGGGCCTTAACAGGTATATAGAACAGAATACCCTGACAGGTATATGGAACAGAAATGATGAATGTTCTTTTTTAGACTGTTACTTCTCTTATAAAAAAAATAAAACCAGAACAGAGTAACAGTCTAATAAAGGTCTACGCAATGTTCTTCTTTAGACTGTTACTCCTCATATAATAAAAAACCAGAAGAGAGTAACAGACTAATAAAGGTGTTCGCAATGTTCTTCTTTAGACTGTTACTCCTCTTATAAAAAAACCAAAAGAGAGTAACAGTTTAATAAAGGTGTACGCAATGTACTTCTTTAGACTGTTACTCCTCATATAACAAAACACCATAAGGGCGTAATAATCTAATAAAGGTGTTCGCAATGTCCGTCTTTAGACTGTTGCTCCCCTTGTAAAAACATAAGTGATATTCCTTTACTCCAAAGTACATCGGACTAAACATCCCTTTGTCTTAATAGTTATTTAGACAAAGGAATGTGTAAATAATTATATCCATTTACATTCTTCAAAAAAAAGGAAAAAAAGGGAGTAATTATTAAATTAACTACTTTAAATATATATTATACTACCTAATATTGATATGATAAGTAATTAAATGAACTTTTACTATTAATAATACTAATATTGGTAATTGGATTGGGGAAATATTATCAGTTTATTTAAGTTACATAAAATTGCAGATATTCTCTTAGAGTTGTACAATAATTAATAATTAGTGACGGAATATTGCCTGATAACTGGGCTCCCTATAAATTTCCAAATCCCGGCCATGCATGCATAATTGCATAACATTAAAACAAAATGACTCCGCCGAGGCTTTCCATACTAGGGAAATTTACATATGTTATTAATTTATTGGCTCAAACAGTCTCCATAATGCCCTTAGCTATTCCTTACAACCTATTAAATATTCATTAGCACATAAATAATAACTATTATGCTTAGTATATTAACAAAAGTAATTCAAAATTGTTAAAAAAGCATTCGATGTTACTATAAATAAAATAATATAACGCAATTATATAGCAATACATTATAACTACATTAATACATTATACTAATAAGACTTTTAATAAGAATTAGCCTTCACCCCGCTCCCCGCGCGGGGCTCATGCTAGGTATTAGTGGCTATGTTTACTAATATCATGTAGGCCTAGTGATTAAATGAAATGCCTAAATAGTTTTTTCCAAAGCCTTCTAGGAATAGAATCAGAACTATATATTATACTTAATTCATTCCATTTCTAAGAATATAATACTCTCCAAATCGCAGTTTTGTGTCTATTTATATAACAAATTGAAACTAAGTAATATAGTAATAAACAACAATGCTAAAAAAAAGATATGAGAAAATATGCGTAGTCAAAACCATTAGACTGTGAAGGTATTGATCAATAATCAACCATTGGTGCATTAATTTAATAACTAGTCTCTTCTCTCAATTCAGTAGTTACACCAGTAAAAATATTTAATAACTCTAGTTCTAGGATAAATTAATAAAATAATAAATACATGATTTAAAGAGCATTAGTGTAACGTTTAACCACCCCAATCAGAAATTAAATCAGCCAATAATTGCGGACGTCTGAAGAGCTCAAAGTCTAAAAAATTTAGCTCTATTTAAGGGAGAACCAAGGAAACCACAAAAAGTCATATGACCAAAGTTGTAGATCTTTTAAAATCAGTTTGTGCAATCTGCTTTTCGATACTACTAACCGTATAGCCGCAATAACCCTCTAAATAAACTTTAAAGTTGCGTCTGCCATATTTAATTTTTTAAGGGGGGTAAATATATATTTTTTTAACCTATCGGATTTTTCAGTCAATTTCGGCTAATTTCCGACCAAACGCAAAAAACCGTAAGTCTCTAGGTGGTCTAGAAGTACCCAAACATTTTGATAAGTGGGTTTTGTCAACGAATCAATGTGTTTTTGTTTTTTTAGAAAATTGTTATTAACTTTGTTTTTGTTTTGTTTCTTTTTAATTTTTTTTTATTGGATAACAAAAAAACTATGTTAGGTATGCATTGTTAATACGTATTAATATGAAGCACATAACCTGTAGTACCATTTAATGTATGTTAAAACATTCAATATTGTTCATATGATTAAAATTATTACGAAATTCATACGAAAAATAATTTTTTTCCCCAATTTTCACTATTTTGCTATGTATGTATATCTCTTAATATTTTATCTCTTTACTTATTGACTTACTTTTGAGTTATATTAGTTAACAAAAGTATATCATTTATGTAAATCATAAAAAACACGGATAATATTGCATTATAAACATGATATTTTGAAATTTTCTAGAAAAAATCGTTATTTTATTGATTTTTTTATATACCAATTTTCAAATAAAAAGCGGTACCATTTAAAATTTTCCGATTGACCTGAAACTTTTCAAAAATCATTTTTTCATGTATTCGCACAAAGTTAGGGGTTGGGAGCACAAAATTTCAATACTTTTTTTTCACCCCTATGATGAAGGCCCACCCTAAGTACAGGCATAACTTTAATTTTATATATACATGTTTGTTTACATAATTGTATATACATGAAATATTATAATTTACTCTGCTTGTTTGTTATCTAAGATAAAAGAAAATGGAAAATTTAAAAGACAAAAGAACTCGATTAGTGAAGGGATCTGAATCCAGTTCCCAACGTCGACGGTGGAATAAAATAATATATTTCTCTCTTATTCATGTTTTATTTCCAAGGTATGGTCTGCAATTAACTGGATTTTATTGAATAAGTTTGTTTTGCATATACATAATTTACATTTCCTTGTGAGTGCGGGAGTTGTAAAGAATTTAAGGACTTAACGGATAAAAACAGTCTCGGTTTGTTGATATTACTAAGGGTTGTTTAATATTATACAAATATTTGAATTTATACAATTTTGCTTTTGTGTAGTTAAAATAATGTGTATTAAAGTTTTTAATACATAAGTTAGGTCAGGGGTTTTTGAATGTTTAGGGAGTAATTTTGATTAGGGGTGCCAACGTCCGGTCTACGGATTATTACAATGTAAAATCAAAGTGTTGTGGAGTTAACACAGAGGGTTATTACCAGAGATAATAAATGTAGAAGATAGTCAACTTTTCTCTTGCATGAGGATTGGTAAGGTAAGAGAGGTGGAAAACCTCTTCTTTGTAGTTTATAATATATATAGAGACAGTAGCGTCCCCAGGCTAAACTAATCCTGCCGAAAATACCTTTAAAAAATGTCTCCCACCTTAACGGGATACGAACTTGCGACCTCCTTATTTCTTTCATTACCAATCAGCACGTATATGACCACTTGTCCATCAGACTTCTTTCTTATGTATAGAGGTAGGTAAAGTGGTAACAAGTCAGAAGAAGGGTGGAAACAATAAAATTAAATAAAGAATTGTATGACACTTATTTTTATAGATTTTTTTAATTCAACAATTTACATTAAATTAATTAACTAACAGTTATAAGTGAATATTTTATTGTCATTGGAAATACATTATTTGTGAAAGTTTTAGATTTCTAGGTAGTCAGGAAGTGGGTCAGATTTAGGTTACTAGATTTGGAGACAATAAGTTAAGTTAAATAATAGACTGTAAAAAGGGTAGAGCAGGGAGAACATAGAAGCATTTGGGAATTGTCAGGTTTTGCGGTTTCATGGTAGCTTATGTAAGTTTATCTACGATTGATACGAAATATAAACATTGTATCTCTGTTTAGATGCGTAGAAATGATCTGGAGAGGGTAGACCACACACATAACACTAGACAAATACTAACAAACTTTACAAGTTACCTTTCAGCTGGACTTCAGCTGCGCAGAGACATTGGCATTATAAGGCAATCACTTACTATAAAAGAACTAACCAACTCACTAAAGACAGATTTTAATAAAACATCCTTTCCCACTAGACTGAAAAAAACACCTATTACAGACAAACACATAACTACTCATACACGATCTGTCACTGTTTCTATCTATGCTCTTAATTACTGCTTACTAAAATAATTTTCGGTATTTATGAATATATACATATATGTACTCGTATTTTCAACATTTTATATATTTATATATGCATTTATTTATTTATTTTTTTATTGCTTTTTTTTTAAATACTCATCAAACTCATCGCAGGTATTTCGTAGGTAATTTGAATTTGAACTTATACTAGGCATCGCGTGGCTCTATCATTGAAGCGAGCGTATAGTAATAAATATGTATTGAATATTGAAAAAATAGATAATCATGAATCATGATGAGTTGATAGATAATGGGTATAGTAGTAGTACAGCTGCTAGTAGTAAGGGAACCGGAACCACCCCGCATTCTTACTATTCTTCTAACCACACATCTCCTTTTCAATTATTATAAAATGTATCTCTTTGCTACAAAAAAAACTACTGCATGTATCATATTGAAATTTTGCATGCCTATTTCAATTGTGCATTAGATGGTGCATATGAAGTTTTATTAAAATCGTTGCGTTAGAACGTAAGATATTGGTAAAAATGTTGTTTTCTCTATTATAAACGATTATGTCCGCTTTAATAGTTTTAGCGATCTTTATTAATTAATAGCGGTGTCGCTGTTGGTTTTACTAAAAAATGTTATTTGGGAAAAAATGTTCGTCTCATCGAATAGATGATGATAGAATCTTTTCCCGTCCTGAAATTCCAATTTAATTTTTGAACCTCTCGTTTACGCGAGCGTTGCGCGCGAACTCTTGGATGGATCACGCTGTCCAACGAACTTAGCCTGAGTATTAGTAAGACGAACCAAATACCAACCTCAACCATAAGCTCGCTTCCGCTCGCTTCAATTACTAATGAGTTAGCTTATTCAATTCAAATATTAAATATTACTAGGCATCGCGTAGCTCTATCATTGAAGCGAGCGTGCAATAAAATACTGACTATTGAAATTTGTTAATCATGATGAATGTCATAGTTGAAGATTAGTGGAAGAGGGCAGAGTGGGGGTACTCGGTACTAAGCTTCCTAAACAAACCTACACTCAAGACGACTCTAACAATCTTAACCACCCGTTGTAGCTTTTAAACAATTATTGAAGCGAGCGTAAGCGAGCTTCTTACATTCAACGAAATATGCATCTTGTCTGTCTGTCTGTCTGTCTGTCTGTGTGTAACGTTTACGTGTCCGACGATAACTTGAGTAAAAGTTGACCGATTTGGTTGAAATTTAATATACATCTTCCTTTAACTATTACTCAGGCTAAGTTCGTTGGACAGCGTGATCCGTCCAAGAGTTCGCGCGCAGTGCTCGCGTAAACGTGAGCTTCAAATTTAAAATTGGAATTTCAGGACGGGAAAAAATTCTATCATCACCTATTCGATGAGACGAACATTTTTTACAAATAACATTTTTTAGAAAAACCAACAACGACACTGCTATGAATTAATAAAGATCGCTAAAACTATTAAAGCGGACCTAAACGTTTAAAATAGAGAAAACAACGTTTTTACCGATATCTTACGTTCTAACGTAACGATCTTAATAAAACTTCATGTACATCGTCTAAAGTACAATTGAAACAAGTATGTAAAATTTCAACTTGACACAAGCAGTAGTATTTGAGTAATGAAGTGATACACTTATAATATTAGTTTAAAAGCTATTACGGGTGGTTAAGTTTCTTTAGATTTGTTTAGGAAGTAAAGCTTTGTACCGAGTACCCCCACACTACTCCACACTGCCCTCTTCCACTTATCTTCAACTATGACATTCATCATGATTAACAAATTTTAATAATCAGTATTTTATTGCAATACGCTCGCTTCAATGATAGAGCCACGCGATGCCTAGTTATAAATGTATCACTTCATTACTCAAATACTACTGCTTGTATCAAGTTGAAATTTTACATACTTGTTTCAATTGTACTTTAGACGATGTACATGAAGTTTTATTAAAATCGTTACGTTAGAACGTAAGATATCGGTAAAAAGGTTGTTTTCTCTATTTTAAACGTTTAGGTCCGCTTTAATAGTTTAAGCGATCTTTATTAATTCATAGCAGTGTCGTTGTTGGTTTTACTAAAAAATGTTATTTGTAAAAAATGTTCGTCTCATCGAGTAGGTGATGATAGAATTTTTTCCCGTCCTGAAATCCAAATTTGAAATTTGAAGCTCACGTTTACGCGAGCATAGCGCGCGAATTCTCGGACGGATCACGTTGTCCAATGAACTTAGCCTGAGTATTAGTAAAAGGAAGATGTATACCAAATTTCAACTAAATCGGTCAACTTTTACTCAAGTTATCGTCGGACACGTAAACAGACAGACAGACAGACAGACAAGATGCATATTTCGTTCAATGTAAGAAGCTCGCTTACGCTCGCTTCAATTATTAATTATGGTCAAGAGAAAACTTCTACCACAGCACAGGATCCCGGATCCTCAAGTGGTGGGGAGAATTTATATTTTTATAAAGAATGTATTAAAGAATAAATAAAAAAATTATATTATTAAAATATATATATATATATATATATATATATATATATATATATATATATATATATATATATATATATATATATATATATATATATATATATATATATATACCTCACTTTTGATTACAACATGCGCCGCGCTTCGGTGGCACCATATATTATGTTCAGGTATGATGTAGGAAGTGGCTGGAATTCTCCACCACGGATTGTTTTCTAGGTTCGAACAAGTGGTTCGTCCACCATTACTATTATCTAACCATTTCCATTAATATGAGAAATAAGCGATGTAAATCCTGAAATAACCTTATTATTTCTTCATTTGCATTTCTGCTCTCTAAATTTACGGTATCAGAAAAATATTATTTTGAATAAAATTGAAAATTGAGAAGATAAATCCGTATTCTTTTTAGTGTAGAACATTTTTATTGTATCTGAGAGGATAAAAACAGATAAGTTGAGGACAATATTGACTTTTCCTCGAGAGTTATATGCTACAATTTTAACAAGGACGATGTTCTTAATAATATTTATTATTGAAATCAACTTTAGTATTACCAAGAGGTAAATTTTTATCTCACATTTGTCGTAATGCAGACGAAAGATAAATTGGACATTCATAAAACCCATTCTTTTTGAGTTTTATATTCTATCTAAAAACAAATCCAATAATACTTCTATCCATTTCTATCCAGTCTCTATGCAACAATTTCTCCCTATATAATGCATAAGGAGTAAGTAAAAAAAAATGCTGAGATAGTATGAAAGTATGTCTTAAGAAAAAGAAAGACAATGAATTAATAAAGAACACAAATCCTGCTACACTACTTAAATTTTAGTTAATTTACTAAAATTACTACTTTTAGTTTTTTTCTAAAAATATGTATATGCTACACAACAAAAAATAGTTCACACTGCATTATAATAGACATTAAGTTTATGCAAAACGCCTAGTTATATAGTTGGGTGGATAGCTAAATATGGGCTCTTAGCAAGCGTTTTTTACGTGTGTTTGGGCTGTACTCAGAGCAAGGAAGGGGTAGAGGGAACAATACTATAGAATCTGGGTCTCAAAAAGTGGTTCATTATGCTACACCCCTATACTAACACTTTCAAGCGGCAGTTTGGTGAAACAGTATCGATATCTCCATAAAAAATTTTCTTTAATATTTTTATTTGAAATATAGTTCTCTTTATAAATATGTACTTTAATGTTTGTTGTTAACCTTATAATTAATAAGCTTCCTATGTACCTTCGGAGAAGGTGAGGAAAAGTAAAAACAATACTAACTTTCGAAAAAGATGGTTTTGTAAATATAAACAAATGTGTATAATATAATAATTACTATGGAAATGGATGACTCAAAAATTATACTTCTTTTCCAGAAGTTTTCAAAACGGGTTTCAAAACGGTTTTGGTATTCGAAACCCCCATGAAAACGCCGATTTCAAAACGTTTTGAGTTCAAGGTCACAACGGCAAATGCTTGGTTTTGAATTGAAACTGTTCTGAAAAAAAAAAAATAACATGGAAACGGGTATTGAATTGAAAACAGAATTAAGACATGCGCAGTAGGTATGATAAGCAGAGATATGATATCCTGACTTAACTGTAACTAGTCTGGAAGTTTTAGATTTAAAAATTGTTTTGAAAACTCGTCATTGAAACACTTTCGGTTTTGAAACCAAAACAGTTTTCAAAACGGTTTTTTGATAACTCATGGAAATGTGTGGGAAGAGTACGAGAAGGTTTAATTCTGGTTACCTTCGACCCAATATATATATATATATATATATATATATATATATATATATATATATATATATACTAGATTTAATAATTATATACATTATACAATTGAGTAGTACGCCGTTGCCGCTACAGTTATATTGCAAGATTCTAATGCTTGAATGTCTTTATTGTTCAATACATATATAATTTAGTTGCCACCTCGCTTCATTTTAATATTGTTTAACACAATTTGTAGTTTCCACTAATAGCCAAGCGTGGTGAATGTTAACGAAGACAAAAATAGATATAAACGAGGCACCACTTAAAACACGAGTAAAATGAACTTTGGATTTTTTTAATTTAAAAAGTCTATTCACGCATTTGTATAGAATTCTATAACGTTAGAGGGAGAAAATAATTATTTATCTTTTTTTACTTTTCTAAAAAACTTTAATTATTCGAACAAAACATCTCTTTAAACATAGAAAACTTTTCCATTTACAAGCCCTGTGAATTGCTAAATTCTCTGCAAGTATTCCAGAAAGAAAAAAAATTGACTTAAAACTTTTATTTCAATATAGAATAAACCATTCAGAAAAAAAGTCTAAATATTTCTCACGCGTAAAAAGAGTTCTTCCGTCCTTTCTCTTCGTGATCGCAAGGGAAAAAGAGAGGGGAAAACTTTAGTATGCGTGAATCTACGAAAAAGGGACGAGGAGGTATTTAAAAAAAAGTATGGTTGTAGGAGAGAAAAAGGAATTATACAGACGATTTAGAGTTTAGAGAGCACGGTGGGGCTTGATGACTTGTTCCCTAGCACCACATAGGCGAGAGGAAAAAATAAAAAAATAAAACGCGGTAAAAAAAAAGAATAGGTTCCCATCTAAATTCACATAACTTGGCCCCTTTTTTTGCGAAAGGGTGAGAAGTTTTAGTAGGACGAGGGGGGGGGGGGGGGGGGGGTTAAGAGAAAAAAATTGGGTAGCCCTAGAAGGATGCGCTCGAAAAGCCTAGAAGGTCCTTTTACTTTTTTTTGGCTCCAAAAAAACATAAAAATATAAAATGTATGGCAAGAAAGTTGTGATAAAATAAGGAGAGAGACAGAGCGAGGAAAAAAATATCAACCCAAAAAGAAATAAAGGACTTGATAGAACATACTGGTTTTTTAGTCAGGAGAAAGATAATACTTTCGGCATTTTTAGTTAGCAGATAAAGTTTCATTGTTTATTCAGTTGTATTATATACTAGAGTTTTATATAAAATAAGGTTAATTTTAAGAACAGATACATTTCAAATGTATACTTGATCTTTAAACAATACCGTGATATGCTATGGAGTAAACTATTTTTAATTTATTTTTTTGAAGTGAATAGGTTTATAAACCTATAAGGGTAGTTTTATCTGGAACTTCTTTCAATTATTACTCCCCTTATAAAAATACGGAAGGGAGTAGCAATCTAAAGAAGGTGTTCTTCTTTAGAGCGTTACTTCCCCCATAAAAACAGTACTGATGTGATATTCCTTTGTCCCAAAGAACATTGGACTAAACATCCCTTTGTCTTAATAGTTATTTAGTCTAAGTCATTTGTATTCTTAAAAAAACAGGGAGTAACAATCTAAAGAAGGCCCGTTTTTCTTGCTAAGCAAGCATATTTAAATGCCCGTGGATCATAAATAATTAGAAAAACATTAGTATCTGATTAATTAGTAACTTTCTCAAATCAATAACTGATTTTCGACTACTGGAGAAGCATTAATGGTTTTATCCTCGTGTAATTATCTCCCCTTCCGGTGTCTCTTCGCATCCTTGGGTTTAATTATGAGTATCTTATTTTAATTAATTGGTGCTTATATCCTAAATGGAAGTCCCTTTTTCAAGTATTAACTTTCCAGCTTTAGAACTTCAGTTTGGGCTCTATTATTTTAATTTATTTTCCCCCCTAAGGGAAGGAATTTTATAACATCTCTTTTTGGCAGGCATCAATATTACTATAGAAATCAGATACTTCTTTATATTTTAACTCCTTTATGTCGCCCATGGAGAGCTGGATTGGCCATGTGGATTAAATTACTTACCACGTCTGCTCGGCCATCACTGAATCAAGGGAATACGAGGTCGTGGGTTCGATCCCTCGCCGTGATGCTCTGATTTATATGGCTCACTAATGATCACATCTTACTCGCTTCGGCGGTACAATGTACAGTGTTATGAAGTGTGAAGTGGCTGGAACTCTCTACGACGGGGATAGTAAAATGGGCTATAAGATGGCCGAATTGCCAGGTTCGAATAAGTGGTTCGTCCTATCCGAGTTGTATTAGTACTAGGACCTTACTACTGTTTTTTTTTTTTTTTTTTTTTTTTTTTTTTAAATATATATGGATATAATTATTTATAAATTCCTTTGTCTAAATAACTAATAAATCAAAGGGCTGTTTAGTCCAATATACTTTATGACAAAGAAATATCACACTTCTGTTTTTATAAAGGGAGTAACGGTCTAAAGAAGTGCCAAAAATAATACCAAATATGTACATTGCTTTTAGTGCACATGGCGCATGTCGGTTGCATACGTCTATATTTTTACTTTTCCTCAATACCTATAGTAGGAAAAGTACTGTTTTCACCAAAATATTTTTTTCGAGATTTCAACGGAATTATCCGTTTTGGGTGCTTTTAAGACCTCCTGAGTGGTTTTCAGCATGACGTATGTATATATGTGTGTGTGTATGTATGTGTTGTGCATGTATGTGTTGTGTATGTATGTGTGTGTTATCATCGTAGCACCCAAGGTATTTAACCTAGAGAGTTGAAACTTGGCAGAAAAATCAGTCCTTACCTGTAGTGGTGCCGCCCGGAAAATCAAATGTTTCCGTCATCTTGAACCCAGTTTGTTGAGTCAGCAAACATTTTAAAAAATCGTAAAAAATCGTTAAATCGACAATGGTCCTGATCGGGTTGAAATTTAGCACGAATATACCTCTCTGTATGACAAACAAGCCCACTAAATTTCATTTTGATATTGGGCGCCATTTTTGAGTTATCAATTTTTGATTTTTTAAACTTTGACGGTTAATAATACCGAAAGTATACATAGGTTTTTGACGTATAGCATATTGCTGGAACCGGAAAAAATTAAGGCACAAATATAAAAAACCCCGATGAAATTCCATTATGTAGTTTAAAAGTTATAAGCGAATATAATTATTTATTAGTGCGATAATTTTGATTACGTCAAAGTTTGTTTACATCTGTCAAAATACCGCCAAACTTCAAACAAAAAAATAAAATATAGGTATTAAAAATAAGGTTTTTTTGAAGAATGATAATAAATCAGTTTGTTCAGAACGGTCACCCATCCAAGTACTGACCTTCGAAGCAGCAGGAGAGGCCACTTTAGTGGCCTCTAAACTCTAAAGTGAGGAAAAGTTCCGAGGTACCCTGTACCCGATTTTTTATATTTTATTAATGAACCGATGTGTATGAGATTAACATGGAAATTTTCTTTTCGTTTAAGAATTTAAAAGATGAAAAACGTTCAGTGCTTATGCAAGCCTAAACGTTTGTAAGTCTAAATGTACCCATCGTTAGATTTGCTATGAACGTATTGCTATGAAACGCATGCTATGAACCCTCACAGCATGCGTTTTTGAAGCGCGTCAAAATAATCTATAGCTATTATAACATGACCCGAGAAAAGGTAGTTTGGAATCAACATTCTCGCCCTTTAAACATCTTCACGCCAACCTAAATAAAACCTTCCAAAGTTCTTTTCCCTTTTGTTTATACTTTTGTTTTCATTTTTCGTGTCATCAAATTTAATTATTAAATAATAAATATACACTGCGCAAGTGCACAAGGAAGCAATGGTTGGGGAAGCATGAAAGTAACTACTCCACGGCTTCATGAATATATTCTTATCTTTATAGCATTAACGCGCGTAAAAAACGCAGCAATGAACCCATCTTGCCATTTTGTAAACCTTATAACGTAAGGTTTGTAGATTGACCTTTTAAGTCTATCTCCTTTATTTTTTTTGGGGGACTAAATTATTATAATGGTTGGTATGAACTTTAGAAAATCAACTTAAACATTATGTGATTTCAAGATCGGGATCACCTTTTTACAATTCTATATCTGCCTCGCAGCTTCTAAAATCCATTTACTCTTGATGCTTTATTCCTATCATATCTTAATAATGTCAGTTTGTCTATGTTATTCCTATCATATCTTAACTGGTTAATGTCGGTTTGTCTATGTTATTCCTATCATATCTTAACTGGTTAATGTCGGTTTGTCTATATTATTCCTATCATATCTTAACTGGTTAATGTGAGTTTGTCTATATTATTCCTATCATATCTTAACCGGTTAATGTCAGTTTGTCTATGTTATTCTTATCATATCTTAACTGGTTAATGTCAGTTTGTCTATATTATTCCTATCATATCTTAACTGGTTAATGTGAGTTTGTCAATGTTATTCCTATCATATCTTAACTGGTTAATGTCAGGTTGTTGTTTGCATCTCCGTGTAGGTTTTACCATTTTAAAATTTCCATGACGTTTGCAATTCTTTTTCAAAGAAACTCAGTTCTCCTGTTAGCTGCAAGAATTTAGTTCTAGTGAGACTACACTGTCACTGCCTAATTTCATTCTAAATTAATTATTTGTGTCTCCTGTTACATTTTCTTTTATACAGAGAGGGGATCTGAAATAGGTGAATAATTTTGATGCATGATTCATGAAAATTCGGTTACTAAATTTTCATTATCATTTATCATTTATTTTGTCTCATTATAAGAATTAATCCTAGTTTATAATTTGGAAAATGGCAGATTATTTAGTTTATAAATAATAAATAAAGCTGAGTAATAATCCCATAATTATTTATTTCATTTGAAAAACAATTAGAATTTAAACTTTCCACGTGCTTCAATTCTCATACTGTCTAGGTCATTAGAATTAAACGTACTTGTATGTGTGTGTGTTTATATATACACACATATATATATATATATATATATATATATATATATATATATATATATATATATATATATATATATATATATATATATATATATATATATATATATATATATATATATATATATATATATATATATATATATATATATAGATATATATATATACACACACATATATGTATACATATACATATATATGTGTATATATATATATATATATATATATATATATATATATATATATATATATATATATATAATATAATATATATATATTGTGCGTGTGTGAGTTGCAATTAAGAAACAAGAACTCATCTATCTTATTTATTTAATTTGAATGCTTTTAGGTTTCTGTAGAAAGTACACAATGAAACCTTATATAACGGCTCTGTCTGTCTGTCTGTCTGTCCGTTGCTTGTTTCAATTCATTAACTACTATAGCTAGGAACATGAAATTCGGCACACAGGTGCATCTCGGGATTTGAGACAACTGTCTACATTTTGGATTTTTCACACGTAATATTTTCAAGATGGCGGCCAATATGGTGGGTGACTAAACATTGTTTTAGTTACCATAACATGGTATACATCAATTTAAAGGTCTTGAAGATTAGAAAAAGAAAATTACTATTAAAATTAGTGTAATTATATTACACTTAATAATTTTAACTTTAATGTACAGAAACCGGCGATTATCGCCCCACGTGAAGCGCGCCTTACTTGTTATATAATTAATATTAAGTCTGTATGTGTGATCTAGTGAGGTTTAGCCTAGTTTAATTGCCCACAGCTATAACTAAATAGTCTGCCAATTAGTGTGGCACATAGCTTCTTCCTATAGCGTAAGTAAACGATGTTTGTCTTAAAAAGAAACTCCTTTTATTTAAATGTAAAAGTTTATTTGATTTTTAACGTGGATAATATAGTACCAATTTAGCAAAATTTAAAGAGCATGATTGAAATTATTATTATATATTGATTCGCAAAAATTTAACGAGATACGACTAAAAATGTTCCCTGATGTTTGAGGCATAAACAAATTTTGTTCTTAAGAAAGATCACATAGATTATGTTACCTTCGTTAATAAAAAAAAATAACAGGTATATTTAATTAAATATGTTTGAGATTTAGTTTAATAAAATATAATAGCTATCCAGTATTTGTCAATTTTTTAGTAGCAAGAACCAGTAACAATGTGGAGTTATTTGTTATCATTGTTGAATTATTTTGTCGAAATTTACTATGAAACAACATATTAGTTACACTCTTTCATTTTTGGTTTTGTTAATGGTAGCATATTATTTGGTAAACACTTTCATTTTAGGTTTCTTTACGAAGTACGAAAAGAAACCTTATACATAACGGGTCTGTCTGTCTGTCCGTTGGCGTCTGTCTGTTGGCATGTTTTAATTCATAAACTAGTATTGGAACATAAAAATCAGCACACAGGTGCATCTCGGTATTTGTGACCACTGCACACTTTTTGGAGTTTTCACACTTAATATTTCCAAGATGGCGGCCAATATGGCACGTGTCTAAAATATGTTTTTAGTCACCATGACATGTTATACATCAATGTAAAGGTCTTGAGGTGTAGAAAAAGAATATGCAACTATCAAAATTTTACACTTAATATTTTCAAGATGGCGGGTGACTACATTGAAATCTCCTATGCTTCCAACAACACGACCTGGCTCAAAACTAGATGCTATTTTTTCCAACTTGGACCTAAGTCAAAGTGGTATTTACACTTCCATGACAAGTGTTCACGAACCTTTGTGGGCTCACATTTAAGTTTGGGCAAAGGGAACTAACTCCTATCCCTGGTCTACGGACCGAAAGGAGAGCATAGACAGGGCTATTGGGGGCACTTCCCGATGTCCGCTCAACTATGATGATTTGATATTTTTTTACTGTTTGATATATTTCGCAAATCACACAAAATAGTAACTCAAATGGGTGGAAATACCGACAAAAGAAGTTCATACTGCATAATGTCGGCTTTTATTGGATGTTTATCTTACTTCGACACGGAAATAGTCTTTATTCAAGTTACAAGAAATTACGAAAAACAACACCCAAGATACAAGACAAATGTGTCATATTAAGTAACATTAACACGATAAACTTTATTAACAATTTTGGAACGAAGATTCCTTATGGCACTTTCTGGAGCACGGGAGTGAATCCGAAAAAACCGACCAAAATCACCGCCACAAAATAACCGTCACAAAATCATCGTCACGCAAAATCCGTCACGAAATCTACAGATGACGATAACTTAAGTAAAAGCTAACCAAGTTAGATGAAATTTGGTACACATGTTCATTTTACCAATGCCCAGGCTGAGTTTGTCGGAAAACGTTATCCGCCCAAGCGTTCACACGCAACGCTCGCGTAAACGTAAGCTTTAAAAGACGGGAAAAAGTGTTATTAAGGAAGCCTGTTACTTGACTTGTTTTGATTATTTTTGTTATATATGTCAAAAATGTCACTTTGTTTTGTAAATAAATAAAATATAATCATGTAAAATTTCACCCTGATACAAGCAGAAGCTGTAGAGTAGGGAAGAGATATATTTTATAATATTTTAAATTAATTGTCCGGGTAGGTATAAAACAGTCCTAACTCCTTTAACAAACATATTTTTTGACTATAAACTCATCATGATCAACTTTTTTCTTATATTCAATATATATTTATAGTAAGACGTTTGCTTTAATGATAAAAATAATGATTTTCTTTTAATTTTGCCTTAACTCTGCCACGTACAAACAGTTCGTTACTTTTAATTTTGTCTCTTTTCTAACTCCACCATGTATAAGTAGTTAGCAATGTATACGTACTTAGCAGTGTGATTTTAAAATTTATATTTAATGAAAAATGTAAGGAACTTCGTTCCTACCGGCAGTGTCGGACTGGTAGCTTTCTGGGCCCTCGGCAAAAATTTGTCTTGGGCCCCCTCTTATGTTTTAATTTTTATACTGAATATACATCATAGTAATTTTTAATTATCAAATATTAACTCTGATGTCATATCCACTACTTAGGCCACAATGTTTATTTTTTATATTTTCTTTTTTTTAAATTATAAGGAATTTTTATATTATTTTATTTTCTTAAAATAAGAATCTAATTTTAAAACATTATTTTACAACATGATCACAATATATAATAAACGAAAAAGCAAACTTGATTTTAAGAAAATTACTTTGAAGAGACAATAAAGTTGGCTTACATAACAATAAAACTGTGGTTAAAATGGATATTTTAAACATATTCTTGATATTGTTAAAATAGGATTCGAACGGAATAACCAAAATCACATAATTAGTGTTTTCCTAAGTTCGCCCCTTGTACCTGTTAATAATTTGGGTTTATGTGCCTTTTACATATATTATATATTCATCATATCATATATTCATCAGCATTAAATACCTTAATAATTCCTATGTTGAATATGTTGGGTCTGTGAGGGGTGGAAAAATAATAAAAGTGAAGAACTACTTCATGAAAATGTGGCTATATTTCGTTCCTTTAGGAACGAAATATAGCCATCTTCAGGCCTGTGAACAAAGGTACTTTTTTTATATATAATATAATAATTATAAGTTCATATTCAACATAAGAACTTACAGGGGACCACTACCTAATAATCTTTAATATTAATAATTCCTGTGAAGAATGTTCTAAAGAACATTCTTTTTTTAAATCTTATTTCCGACCATATACATTACTTATCGGATCGTCGACCAAAAATGTTCCTAAATTCTAGAGCTGAAAAATCTTGCCACTTTTTTTTAGAAAAACCTAATTTATGGTCTGAAGGTCACCAAATTTGGTATTCAGCCGTTATTTGAAATAAACTAAAGGATTCCGAATAGAAATTATTCTATTTAAATTCAGTGATTTCCGGTTACTTTAGATTACCCTTAATTTTTGGGGCTCTCTCGAACGTGCTCATTTTTTTGTCGTGTAGGGAAACCCTAATAAATATTTGTGTGCAAAAAATTATGTTGCTACCTTATAGTTTGAGAGAAACAAATTATATAGTTCGAAGAATTTCGACTGCTAAAATTCGAAAACCCGGTATTCGGGCCTCCGTAAAACCCCCGGAAATTTTTTTTTTTGGGTGGTCGGAGTAAATAAAAATTCATTTCGTTTCATCCGGTCTGGCGGGCCAGCGCGGCGGCAGCGGACGAAATACCGCGATTTATTTGATATTGTAAGCCGATAACGGCTCATTCCCGAGGGGCGCTACCTTCCTATATTTAAACATTCCAATCACCTAATAATATAAAAGTACCTATATTATACAAGTACCTGGCACATATAAAGTACCAGCCAAGCCTAGCTGGAGCTCACTGGCCGGCGCTTGCGCTGGCCAAGAGAGCAGCTAGTATATGAGTATCGATCATTTATTTCAATTGAATACATCTTACGGCATTGGATAAAAATATTTAAAATCGTGGGCCCTTCCTTGGGCCCCTTGAGCCCGTGGGCCCTCCGCAAATGCCGACTTGCCGACCTGGCCAGTCCGACACTGCCTACCGGGTGTCCCGCGACACCACACGTATTTTTTTTAGTATATAATGTCAATTTTACGTAAAGAAAACGATCGTACAGAAACCGGCGGTTATCGCTTTACGTACTTATACGTAGAGCGCCGAACTTGTATATTTTGGTTACGGCTAACTTTTCAGCTTGCAATATCTATAATTTAAAATAAATTTTGAATTCAACTATGAGTCAGTAGTTTAGCTTGCCATTTATTAAATAAATTGTATACAACATGTAGTATAAACACATCATTGCACATCATTGTGTATATTTGTAGTAAGATACCCATAGATTATATACTGGCTCCATTTATTCATATGAATTGAGACAGAATATATATATGCGTGTGTGTTGTGTATATATTTGTATGTATATATCTATTTTTTTTCTATTATCATTGTTTCTAAAGCTAGGTGTAGGTAGGATTCTTTGTTTAGAGTTAGAAATACGAGGGGAAAATGTTATAAAAGAGTAGATACGAAACACCCAATATGTTCATATGCAAAATGCAATCATGGAGATAAAGGAAGGAAAGCTCGAGTCGACAGGCTGGACGAGTTTTACTTCATACCATCCACTCTTTCCTTATATAAGCTTAAATAACACTCCTTTATTACTTCATAAAAATTTCTATTTTACATTCCCCTCCCTCGTTTTTCTTCTCTTTATTTTTTTCAATTTTCACTTTCTCCCTTCACACATTGAAAAAACAGTAGGTAGGAGATAAAAAGGTTGCAAGAGATATGCCCTGTGTGTATTTTAAATTATTCAGAATTATATTAGGTTCATATACTAGAATTTTTCGTTTATTAAGTTTTTTTTTTTTTCTTTTTTATGTAATATGTAATCGGTGAAAAGAAAAACTTTTTTCTTTTAAAGGAGTCATTATCTTCGATCATTATAATAATTCAGGAGATAGCGTTCAAAAAAGTGTCTGACTGGCTAGAATTTAGTGTATAAGTAAATCTTTTAAATAATGATGCTTTTTTGACAAAACGTCGTAAAAAATTACTCAATTTACACCAGTGTTATATATTTTTAAAATATACTCTTTAAAACCTTTTATTTGATACCCCCACTCAAAATTTAAAAAAAAAAAAATCGCGTGACAAAGTATCCGCCATTTTGAATTTGAACAGCTGATGAGTTTTTGATTGTTCGCGTCAAAACGATCTTTAATATTGCAAAGATTCATGTTTTTATCTCTTTTAATTCAAAAGTTTTGGAACTGTACAGAGTGACAGATAGACACGAAACTAAAAAGGTTTCTTTTTTTGGTTTTACCAAAGAAACCCTAAAAAAAAGGCCACATAATATGTCGTTCGAGTAGCGCTCATATTATTCAATTTGCTAAATGTTCAAAATTATCTCATTTATTTGTTTATTGTTGTTCTATAATGATATTTTTTTAATGTATTATGTATATAAATTTATAAAAATAAATTCTTAATATATTTTATTATTATTGATTAAAGTAGGTATATTCTAATTTCTTATGAAAATGTTTAAACAAAAACTAATATTTATTATCATATAATTGTTTTGACTAGTGTTTCTTGTCGTTTCAAAGTTGGTAGCACTGAGTAGGAGTTAATCAGCTGTTTAATTTTTCTGATTTAGTTTTCAATCAATAACCTCGTCGTGCTAGTTCGTTTGTTTTATCTAAAGCAAGCCTATAAGCCCGTTGCAACGGGTTAATTTTATATTTAGAAAACAAGTAAACTTAAAGTAAATTAATTTAGATAAGATATTAAATCTATTAGAAGACCAACTAATCAAAACAGACAATAATTTTTATTGGAATAAATGTGGTTGCCTTAGCTTAGCAATGACAAATTATTTTGAGGTGAGCCATCGCCGTCTTCGAGACACTTCTTCACTATATAAATTATCATTTTCCTTATTTTGAAAGCTTTTAAAGTTTTTTAAAAAATACAGTTTTAAAACGATTTTATTAAGCTTAGTAAAATCATTAATTGCTTTTAAATTTCAGTATTAATAATACCAAGTGTCGTTGATTTTTTTCTATTCTAAACGAAAGTCTGTGATTGTTTAATTAATTTTAAAGTTTAAATTGTTTATAAAAAGCTATATGAAAAGTTTTTTATATAACAATTCATTTGTGTTATTTGTGAAGTTTTAGGTTTTATATTAGGACTTATTTGTTTTTAAAATAAATAAATGAATTTTAAAAATTATAAAAAATAATTCACTTACGATACACCCTTATAGTTATATGAAGATAATAATTTGATGGCTGTGGAGGTGTAGAAATATGCGTAGATCACAAAAACATTATGAGACTTTTCAACTTTATTATAAACTCATCTTCAGTCGTTAAAAAACTTTTAGGGTCCGTAGGCAAAACCCAAGAACCCTTATATTTTCCTGCGTGTGCCTGCTCTCACGGCTACACCTTTCGTCCGATCACTTTGAAATTTGGCATGTACGTGTCTTGTACCTACCCACATATTTTAAAACTATAGCGACTTAAAAAAAAAAATATTAGGGTAAAATAACTTAAGGGTTAAAATTGTTTTTATTTTTTTTTTTCTACACCGTGAGGGGTATCATATGAAAGGGTACGTCGAGCTGATTAAAAAAATATATTATTCTTTGGTTATAACTTTGATATGGCAAGCGTAGGCAAGTTTGAAGTGGGTGTGAAATGTGTCCCCCGCCCCCCTTCTATCTTGCTTATGTGAAGTGCAAAAAATCTGAAAAAATTCCTGAACATTCTTTGACCAAAAGTGAAGATAAAACTTTTTGGAAATTTCGAAAAAAATATTATTTTATTTTTTATTGACAAAATACTTTTTTTTGTAATTATGGTCTTTTCGATGTATTTATATGGTTGTAGTCACGTTCAGTGGCAAAAAAATATTTTATCAGAGTGTTTGAGAATATCAGACCCTTAGGATAGTTCAAAGTAAGCTTTTTAGCATTTTAAAATAACACTGTTTATACACTTTACAATTAAACACTATACAGTGTGGCCTACGGACCCTCGCTGTGTGCTGAATTGCACACACTTGACCTGTTTATTTTCCAATTGAAATCAACACAATTTAAAATTATGTCTCCACTGGAGAGGGTCAAAAATGGGAGTCATGAGTTATTACAATTTAAAAATTAAAACAGATCAAGCAATATATCATTTTACTTAAAAACATTTGGACAACAATTAAAATTAAAAAGCAAAAATAAAATTATAACATACGCTACAGAAGCGCAAATATTATGTGTACGACCCTTCCACATTTATACTATAGTTGTGAGCTTCGTGTTTTAGTTTTGAGTATGACATTATGCTTAGGCGAAGCCAATTAATTTTGGATGCACATTTAGGAAAGTAAATTTTCATATTATATCCTTCACACTTTAAAATCTCGATATTGTCGTCTTCTTTTGTGACTTTAGAGTCCTTTATACCTTCCTAAAAAAGGCATCCTTTTTCTCACCCATGTCTTTAATTCCGTCCTAAGAACCACACACTTTCCTACACAGTGGAAATTCGCCACCATAGTAATGATACCCAAACCTTCTAAACCTAGTCACCTTCCTTCCTCCTATAGACCTATTAGCCTTCTCCCAGTAATGGGTAAAATCCTAGAAAAACTCCTACTTCGCAGACTTATTCCTATCCTCACAAATTTTCTTCCAGATCATCAATTTGGTTTCCGTACACATCATTCCACTATCCAACAATGTCATCGCATTGTCGATGTCATTGCATCCTCCCTTGAGAACAAAAAGTACTGTTCTGCTGTCTTCCTAGACGAGTCACAAGCTTTTGACAGAGTATGGCATTCTGGCTTGCTTTGGAAGCTTAAGGGCATCCTACCATTCACCTATTACCTTATCCTCAAGTCCTATCTCACTGACAGATTTTTTCGTGTAAGTCTTGGATCTTCCTTTTCTGTTATTTGCCCTGTGAGTGCTGGAATACCACAGGGCAGTATCCTAGGACCTCTTCTCTACTCCCTATATACTCATGATATTCCCTGATGAGCATCCCTTAACATTCCTTGCCACATTCGCAGATGATAAGGCAATCCTTTCTGTCCAAGAGAACCACCTCCTTGCATCTGATAATACCCAAAGTCATTTGTTACTCCTCGAACCTTGGTTAAGAAAATGGAGGATAAAGATAAACGAACAGAAAAGTGTTCATGTCACTTTTGCTCTTCGTCACAACACCTGTCCTCCAGTCACCCTTAATCAAGTTCTCATTCCTCAGCCCTACTGCGTCCGATACATTGGCCTTTTCCTTGACCGACGATTAACGTGTCAACTACACACAAAAACAAAACGTAATGACATCACACGACGATACAAGTTACTGCTCGGTCTTCTTGATCGTAGGTCTAAGATTTCTCTTAACAACAAGCTTCGTATTTATAATGTAGTTCTAAAACCAGCTTGGACCTACGGTCTGGAAGTGTGGGGCAGCACCAAGCCTTCTAATTCCCATCGTCTCCAAATCCTGCAGTCAAAAATCCTTAGAAAAATAACCAATGCTCCTTTCTATGTTTCTAACCTTACTCTCCACGAAGATTTGAATGTGCCCTTTGTCCGAAATCTAACCATATCCCGATATAAAAAATTCCATGAATCCATATCCCACCATCCAAATCCTCTTGTACAACTCTTGTCCTCTCTGTTCATCCCAAGCAACCCACCAAGACGTTTGAAGAGGAGGTGGCCTAGAGATCTCTTACCTTAAAATATCTTTTTCCCTTAAATTATGTTACCTCATTTTAATAATATTATTATTACTGTACTTTCTTTTTTTTTTATAAAAAAACAAACAAACCAAAAAAACCAGTTATTATTGTCTATTCCTAAACGTGTAAAATAAGTAATATTAATCTACTTTATCATTATTTTATTATCAAAAGTTATTTTGTATTATAATTATTTTACTATTCTTACTGCTAAGGAAGTGTACTCACTGGACTACTTCTTCTTCATGTCTTTCCCGCCACATAACCTATGTTATCATTATCACTTGTTGCAATTTAAATTTGTAGTTGTGTTATCGAATAAAAATTAAAAAAAAAAAAAAAAAAAAAAAAAAAGAGTCCGGTATAAACCTTGGTTTTTTTCCACAATTTTCTACCAGTTACTCTGTGTGTTTCTACCAGTTATTCTATTGTATTCTATTTTCAGTAGATATTTCTCAATTCCTTCCAAAGTAGTAACACTTGACTTCCAGCAATTACCACTCTGAACAATGCACATGCATTGTAATCGTTTTTTAAAAAAAAAATATATATATATTTTTATACATTATCTACTTGTCAACGCAGAGGCAAGTTGTAATAAAATGACTTACACCCCAATTTATTTTGTTTCAAATATATTATAAAGTGTTATCCCAAGAAAAACACTTGTGTAATAGTACATTACGCGTCGAGTGCAGAAAGTAGTATTTTGCATGCGAGTGTGGGCACCCGAGCGACAGCGAGGGTAGTAAAACCACACGAGCAATGCAAATTCCGTTTTCGCACGAGTTACGTACCGTACTTTATATACGATTGTTAGATTTAAATAATAAATACAGGAAAAAAATAAACTTGCTGTATGTAAGTTCGTATCTCTCTCTTGATAAAGATGGCATTAATTCTTGAGCTGTATTTTTTGCCGAATTAATTATTTCCGGAGGAGTATTATTCTCCACATTTTCGTCAAAGTCACTTGATTCAATCATTTTTTCCCCCCTAAAAACTCGATATAAACAGTTACTTTAATAAAAGAATAGCAAATTAATTTTGTTAAATGTAAACAAACTCGCTAATCGTGCGTAAAGCTGAAGAATTCTTCTTTACCGCCCTAGGGTGGTAAAGAAGAGGAATTCTTCAGAACTATGAGACGTGCATGCGCAACGAATACAAGTACGTAAAGAATCACTTTCTACGCATCTAAACAGAGATTCAATGTTTATATTTCGTATCAATCGTAGATAAAAACATTATCTGTCACGCGTAAAAAGTTGAGAGATCATTGGTTTAGCCAAGTCTCCCCCTGTCCAAGTAAGTTCTACTAGGTCTAATACATCCAGTACAAGTAAGGGTAAGTAATTTGTCTGTCCCCCCTCTCTTCTCTCTGTGCCGAACAAACTTAAACTTTTCTTCCCTAAATCACTCTACACGTTTAAATTTCTTACATTAAACATTTTCTGATTTGGCAATTACTCAGTACAAATAGGTTAAACAGTTTGTTGTTATTTAATTTATATATCTATGGTTTATATTAAACATTTTCTGATTTGGCAATTACTCAGTACAAATAGGTTAAACAGTTTGTTGTTATTTAATTTATATATCTATGGTTTATATTAAACATTTTCTGATTTGGCAATTACTCAGTACAAATAGGTTAAACAGTTTGTTGTTATTTAATTTATATATCTATGGTTTATATTAAACATTTTCTGATTTGGCAATTACTCAGTACAAATAGGTTAAACAGTTTGTTGTTATTTAATTTATATATCTATGGTTTATATTAAACATTTTCTGATTTGGCAATTACTCAGTACAAATAGGTTAAACAGTTTGTTGTTATTTAATTTATATATCTATGGTTTATATTAAACATTTTCTGATTTGGCAATTACTCAGTACAAATAGGTTAAACAGTTTGTTGTTATTTAATTTATATATCTATGGTTTATATTAAACATTTTCTGATTTGGCAATTACTCAGTACAAATAGGTTAAACAGTTTGTTGTTATTTAATTTATATATCTATGGTTTATATTAAACATTTTCTGATTTGGCAATTACTCAGTACAAATAGGTTAAACAGTTTGTTGTTATTTAATTTATATATCTATGGTTTATATTAAACATTTTCTGATTTGGCAATTACTCAGTACAAATAGGTTAAACAGTTTGTTTTTATTTAATTTATATATCTATGGTTTATATTAAACATTATCTGATTTGGCAATTACTCAGTACAAATAGGTTAAACAGTTTGTTGTTATTTAATTTATATATCTATGGTTTATATTAAGATTTTTTAAAATAAAATGTTATGCAATGTCGTATACAACTTTGTCTCCTCGCACAATAATTATTATAAACACAAAAGAATAAATGCATTTATATATTGTTTTATTCTACGCCAGCCTTGGATAATTCATCAACTTAAGCTCTAGTCCAATACAAATGGGATAAATAGGATGATGATATTAAGAATTATCTTTTCTCCTGGTCGAATATTTAAATTATTTTGAGCATCGATGAGAGAAGCAATTTAGTGATACCCGAACGTCATTACTAATTTATTGTTGTTGCAGAAGGGACAATAAATAATAAAACTAAAATAAAAGTTAAACAGTAACAAATAATTTATTGGTATAGTTAATTAAAATTATTCTATTACATTTTTGATCTCCATGCAACCATTGTTCAACATACACTCTGCCCATTCTCTTCCATTCTCGTCTATCTAAGGCAACACGTTTAAACGTCTAGTTACACAGCTCGCCTTCATCTCGTAGTCCCATTTGATATGCGGCTTTTTTCCTTTTCATATCTAAAGTTTCCCCCACTCTAGGTTTTTCTTTGTCCACGTACCGTCATTTGTTCTGATGTGTCCAGCCCATTTCCATTTTCTAGCAGTTATAGTACTTGCCACATCTATTTCAGTCTGCTGTCTTGTTTACACTCTACATATTTTTCTCTCTTTCCTTCCTACCTTTAGCAAACTCCTCTCCATTCTTTTTATAGATACTCTAATCTTTGTAATATTTATCTTTGTCATGCTCAATGTCTCACAGCCATATAATATAGTTTCACAGGATGACTGTTCCGTAGCTTCACTTTATCCATTACATTTACATTTGATTTTGCCTAAGACATATAATTATTGTGAAAAAAATGCTTCAACTTGCCCAGTAGTAGTAAGGTGGTGAGGAGCAGGCCTAGCAAACAGACCACTTTAGGACAGCCAACACTGGAAACAGGCCACTTTAGGACAGCCAACACTGGAAACAGACCACTTTAGGACAGCCAACACTGGAAACAGACCACTTTAGGACAGCCAACACTGGAAACAGGCGACTTTAGGACAGCCAACACTGGAAACAGACCACTTTAGGACAGCCAACACTGGAAACAGGCCACTTTAGGTCCTTTTTGGTAACTCCAGAATCACTCGCCAATCAAACCACCACCTTTTTGATTCGATAATGAAGAAGAGGATGTCTTGCAACTTAACGGCTGCAAAGTCCTCCTTGATCTCTCCTTCTATATCTATCCTTCACATTCTCCCATAGAGTGGTAAGCTGTCTCCTCTACTACGCCTAAAACTTGCCAGGTGGGGTCGTTTTTGATTTTTAATAGTGTCAGATGTCTTCTGACTTCTGATCTGGCAGTGTCCAGTTGACTCCAACCATGTTTCTCTTTCTCAGGTTAGGTCTGCTCAGTTCTAATAGCCATCTGGTTTTCCCATTTGTCCAGTTTTGGCAGTGCCATCTTGGATTGCCTACAGTTCCTTCAGTTTCTATCTTCGCCCTCTCCGCATCCTCCCAGATCCACTTCTTGATAGCTGACAGTCTGTCCACGAGATCAATTAGGTCTCGCCTAATTTTAAAAGTTTTTGTAAACAACCTTAAATGTCATTTTAATTATAATAATTATACTCTTACATAAACATAACATTATTTGTTGATGTTACTTAGATGGAGATAGTGGTAACTTAGATGAAGATTGTTTATTTAGAACAAAGTTTCTCCGTTATTCTAAAGTTTGATTTTAAACTATTAAATGTTTATATACTGTAACTTAAATCGAGTGTTATCTTGAGTTACTTGATTTGAATTTACTTTAACAATGTTTTATACCTGAACGCCTCTGAGTTGTACCAACCGAAATGAAGCAATTTATTCAACAAAGATACGTTGTGTCGTATTCAGTCGTATTGCTTGATTTTAAACTAAAGATTTCAAAGAGTTGCCGGAACACAAATAGTTGGATCTCAATAGTAGGGCCTTGAGTAGAACTGGAGACTTGACAATCAGACTTTTAATTGGAATTCCTCTGAGAAATTAGTCTCTTTAAGTTAAACGCTGCTTTAATTTAAATCTTTGAAGATTTAAATTAAATTAATTATTTATTGGAATTGATGGAAAGAGGTTTTGCCACTTAGAAATCATTAAAGAATAACCGCTTGGTGGGAGAAATACAATAAGAAGTAGGATAAAGATTTTCTTATTGTTCTGTCTTAAACTTTATCCCCTCATTCTTTGCTGTATTAATGGTTGTTGGGGATTTTTTTTTTAACCAGCATAAGAAGAGTTGGTAATATGTTTGCGGGTCACCATATCTTATAAACTATACTTGACCGAATTAGATGAAATTTTGATGGTTGGTCATAATTAGTTTATTTTTAGTCTCATTATATTACTTTCAACCATCACCTATTCCTTTTTCTTTTGCAAGTGCACAAACTTTTTAGGGTCCGTAGGCAAAACCAAGGACCCTTATATATTTTCCTGCGTGTGTCTGTCTGTCCGTTTGTCGCATGCTCTCAGGGCTATACCTTTTGTCCGATCACCTTGATCGGACACACTCCCACACATTTTAAAAATATAGCGACTTGAAAAATTATTTAAAAAAAAAAAAATAAGGGTAAAAAAAACTTAAGGGTTAAAAGAACCATATAAATAGGAGGTAGATAGGTTTTCACTTGTATTCATTGTAGTACCATATTTTGACACGATAGAAGTTCTAAATTTTATATAAAATTATATCAGAACTCCTAAAAAACCAAATGGTAATCAAAATGGAATCATTTTTCATAATTTCGCATCTTAAGATCCATTTAATATATCAATTAGACAAATGTATACTGGTTTTCTCCACTTCATAGGAAAGCATTGAAATGTGGATAGGTGAATTCAATTCCAAAAACGTTTCCATGATTCAATATTTTTCCGTGAAATAGAGAAAATGAGTATTATTTTCTAAATGACAGCTCTTCATGACAAAACAAAAACAAAAGAGTATTAGCGAATTTCTAGTGTATTATTTTGTGAGTCTATTTTATTAAAAACTGACTATACATGAAAGAAAAACAACAACACTAGCTCACTTCTCCGATTGCTTTGAGTTCTTAGTCGGGGTTTTGGAATCGAAATAGACCCATCTTGTGACCATACATCTAATAATAATTCTTCTCGATGGAACTATGTGCCACAAAAATTGGCGGACTATTTCCATTATAAATATTAAATAAAGTGTGAGTTGTAAAAATTGTTTACTTAAGAGCCTGCGAGAGCAAGTTGTGTTGTGACCTCTCCAGAGAAAGAGCTGATTTTCACAAGTTTTTTTCAACCCCTTGTTTTTTTTTGGGGGGGGGGGGGATGGAACGCCCACATTACTCCTCATTATTTTGACTTAACGTCGGAAATTGTATTTTTCAATGAAAATTAAAAAAATCAGAAATCTATAACTATTAATATCTTTAATATTATATGTCACTTTACGGAAATATTGAAAAATTGGGATTTTAATAGATAACATATTTCTATAAATAAGAATTTCAATATATACATTATATATTACCCTTTTTTTAAAAACGGTTTTGGTTGCAGTCAGGTAACGCGGTAGGAATAAGGGACTGGCCACAAATATTTTCCAATTTTCCTACTCCAGTCCTATGTATTGTTCTAATTACTTTTCTTTTTTTTTTATCAATACTAATACATATTGCTTCATAATTATTTAAATTGTTTATATAATTTTATTTTTTGCAATAAATGGTTATTATTATTATTATTATTATAATTGGAAAATGTATTTTCTTCATCAAGGTATCGTTGAAAATTTTATCAATAGGTCAATATTTACAATAAAAATAATTCCTCCCCGTCGGAAAATTTAATTAATTCTTGAACAAGGAAATTATATTTGTCCGAAATGTCGGTAAACCTAAATCTTTGATATTTTTAATTTTGATTGATCTAAAAATCTAAACCTCCTACTTCTTTTTCCTATTTCTTTTAAATTCACAGTTTACTTTATCCATGTAGACAATGTAATTATTTTATTGCTTCCGAGCTTACGGAAGATAACGGAAGCTATGTGATCGTTATGAAGAATGAAAATATTATTAAATCTCCGATTTAAAAAAAATTCCAAAACAGTAAACCCTTTTAGACACCAGGGAATATTTTTGGTTCCGTGTCTGTCAGTCAATTTTTGCGAACCAACATATCTTAAAATTTAATTGTCCTATTTTAATGTAATTTAGATGGTAGGTCATAATTAGCCCATTCTTGGTCCAATATAAGTTAATAACTTCTGCGCTCAATTATTTCTCTTCTACTTGCGTATAAACATACATTTATTTACACCTATATCTTCAAAAGAATTCGTCTGATTTTATTGAACGTTAGATGGATTGTCGTTAGTACCCCGCAGATAGCCCAAAATAAATTAATTTCAACTGTTTGCAATCTTTAAATTTTGCTAAATTTATACTTTAATTCATGTAAAAAATCAAACAATTTTAACAGTTTTAAAAAATTAGGTTGTAAAATCATAAAACCATCAAAGTATACGAAATAGGATGCGAGGAAGCTTTGTGCCACACTAATTGGCAGACCATTTGTATACACATTTTATATACTTTCCTCTTTCTAACACTGAATATGATGATAAATAATTTAATTTGAGTGAACTTTTTTAAAATTAAGTTATTGAGCAACCAGTTCTGATTAATCCGAGCTGATTTCAGTTTTGATTATTTCTGTCGACATTATATTGAACTGGGAATACATAATGCACAGAATGCTTAATAAGAGTTGAGTATGTACTTTACAAGCTAATGTAATCAACATTTTCATTCGAATGGTTCGAAGTGATAATCAAATCGGAATAAGTTTAACGAAGATGTTGATACCATAACAATTAAGTCAAGGTAATAAAACGTAAAGGGAAGGGAATACAGTTAAGAGGAAACCCTTCAGGCAGTAACAATTTCAGTGAAATGAACGTTTTCAGACCTAACAATGCTGTTATGTCAGCCGAAAACATCTCTTTAATTATTGTCGCCTCTATCTTGCCTTGGAGAAATATAACTTGCGAACAAACCATTGTTTCCATTCTCGAGTTAATGTCGGAAATTGTCCGACGTCTTCGCTTTATAAATGTTGAATAGGTGGGTATTTAACTTTTATTTATATTTAAACACGACATGGCAATGTTTTCTCCGTGAATCAGACCATTGTAGGATTGCAATTAATGCAGTGAAAACAAGGCTTAACAATTGTTTCTTAAATTGCAAACTGATTCCAGCAATCACTTATCCGAGAAGTAAATATTTCTTGACCATCTCCAACAGCACCGGAAGAGAAACTAATTAGACATTCAGACTATGATAATTATTATTATTTTGAATCAGTACTGCAATAAATTAAATCTCCTTTGTTTTATGTCTTAAGTGTCTCTGCGACACTTAATTATAGTAAGTACCACTAAAATACAATTGTAACACAAACTCTTTCCTTACCATTATAACTTATTGGAGCGAGTGGAAGCGAGCTTTTTACATTCAATAAACTATGCATCCTGTATGTTTGTCTGTCTGACAGTATCGTTTACGTGTCCGATAAAAGTTGACCGATTTAGTTGAAATTTGGTATAAACGTTCATTTTACTAATGCTCAGGATAAGTTCGTTGGACAGCGTTATCCTTCTAAGAGTTTGCGCGCAACGCTCACGTAACGGTTAGCTTGAAAAATAAAATTGGAATTTCAGGATGGGAAAAGATTCTATTACCATCTATTTATTATTCGACGAGACAGACTTTTTTTTTTTTTTTTTTTAATTTATATTTTTTTAGTAAAACCAATAGCGACATCACTATGAAGTGATAAAGATGTTTAAAACTATTAAAGCAGACATCAGACGTACAAGTTTAAAATAGAGAAAACAACGTTTTTAGCAATATTTTACCTTCTAAAGAAACGTTTTAATAAAACTTCATGCACATCGTCTAAAGTACAATTAAAACAGGCATGTAAAATTTCATTTTAATCTAAGCAGAAGTTTTTGTGTAGTGAAGTAATACATTTTATAATAGTTAAAAAGAATATGTGTGGTTAGTGGAATAGTAAGAATGCAGGGTGGCTACCTCACTACTAGGCATTCTACTACAATCATACTCTTTAACTATCAACTCATCATGATAATATTATATTAACTCAATATTCAATACATATTTATCACGCTCTATCATTACACTCTATCATTGAAGCGAGCCACATGATGCCTAGTGTATAATATAATTATATATTTCGTCCTTATAATTATATATCGTCAGGCTTTTTGTATGCTGATGTTGTTATCAATTAAGTTTATATAATTAAAAATTACTTAATGTTAATTAAAAGGTTGTCAAATATGTTAATAACACTTAACTAATAAAACTAATTGTTAAGAGATAATTCGATTTAACAAATTTTATTTAATTATATTTGGAAATAATTATAATAAATCTATTTGATAATTGAGGTGGTTTCACAGTATAGGTGTACAGTTTGCTCTTCTATTATTAAACTAAACAGCATCGGGCGTGGTCAAAACTTGGATTGGTGACCGTGAACACAGATCTAGGTTCAATTCCCGCCGGTGTTTATTAAGCATCGCTATATAAGTAAGTAGCTGTTTATGTGAAGCGGTAACTAACTGGTTGCTTTAATTAATTGTAAGGTTTATACAGCTGATTAAGTGACTAACTAATCACCCTAATCATCCATTAAGTATATGGTTGTATAAGCCCTTTAACAGGCCTAGCTAGGCCCTTTACAGTTATGTAATTAGGTCTATGATGAATTAGTTTAGTATAATTATAATGATGTATGTATACTAGTTGTATCAGTCAGCTGGTTTTATATGGTGGGAAGTGTTTAAACTGAAACAAAAACAGATTCCTGCTTTATTATCATATAATTTGTAATATATTTTATATATCTCCCATAAGAAACCAAGTTAAAATTGATTCTAAGGCTCAAGTCAATTTAGGAAACCCGGGCATGCGAACCATTAATAAAAATATGTTAGTGTTTTAGCCTCTTCCAGAATGCCAATCCGAACATTGGACTCTGCGCATGCCCAGTCTGCTTGTGCACTTTTAGACTGGGCATACGCAGCAGTCTGCGCATGCGCAGATACCAATGCTCTGCTCCATTCCTCTATTTGGTTTGGCAGTCTGGACGAGGCTTTAGACTTTGGTTTCAGATGAGTTGCGCTAACTACTTAAATACACTGACTGCTTTGATATTTATATAATATATTGATACTTATAAGTTTTAATTTTAATTCTAACTTCCACTATATAGATATTTCGTTTCTTTTGTAAGTGTTAAATTTTCTAAAAAGGATACAGAAATTGTAATCCATTTTATACGTAAGAATCAAGCTGTTGATAAGCTTGAAGAGTTCTATTTCTCTAAGGAATTTCAATTAAACAGGATATATTGTCAAGTATGTAATTCAAGTCTAGTTTAATGTAGCGACTTGTCAAGGGGACTCCACTGTCAAAACCACTTTGAAACCTGACTGTACAGTGGAGAAGGGGGAATATTGTCGAGTTGTTTGCTAAACACGAGGCAAAGTACCTTTGTTAGGTAAATTGCATTATTCTGGTTGGCAGAACTTCGCGGGCGCTTTAAACCTGATGAAGAGAAGGGGAAAGATGCAGGGATCAAACATTCGTGCATTTAGAACATAATATTTAAGCTAACTAGACCATGTTGAAATTTCAAATGGCTAGACCACCTCAATCAATGCTTCCGAATTAATCAAACACTGAATGAGAACCAATATAACTGATGACGTTGCGATATCAAATAGTAGCCAAGTGTAAATATTCTATTTGGGAATATAGAACTGTATTTTAGGTAGTTGCATGATTTAAAGCGTGTGTAAGAGGACCATAAACCATTTAAATGTGGTTATTTTGTAATCCTATTGCGATGAACGTTGCACCGAAAACTACCGAGAACTAAAACGAATTAGTATATTGTTTGACAATAAACTTATTGACTCTTTGAGCATTATTCAGTTATATGAGTTCACAGAATCTCGTAGGCTGCTACTCATTTTATATTATGTGGAGCCTATTTCTTGTTCTATAATATATACATAGTGTAGTATATAATATGTAGTATAATATATACCTAGTACTAGATGATAAGAAAAATCTAGCATTTAGGCTATATTTTAGGCCCTATTTAGGGTTTCGAGGTCATTCTAGTAACCTTTATGTTTTTGGTAGTTCGTCCGTCCGTCGCATCTTGGATCATATAATATCTCGACCTATTAAAGCTGGAGATTTGAAATTTGTTATACTAGTTAACTTGAGTGGGTATCATTTTATAACTATTGAACTGTAGATCACAAATACATATTGCGTTTCCATTTTACCCCCAAAATTACCAAAACAAACCCCCCAAACAATGCCAAAGTGCAAAATTTTATTTATATTTTAGTAAAAACTAAATAATAATTATACCAATAATGTTGGGAATATGAATGACCGAAGATACCCTTTTAGTAGCTTGCTGGCAAGTACTTGACGCAATTTTTTTCTAGTAGCCCCATGGTAGAGATACATAACGTTGTATAGTTTTGGGTGATTTCGAGGAAATTCGACGTACATGTTGAAATATCAAAAAGTGAAATTGAAAAATATATTTTGGGGAGCCACTCCCCCAAAATTAAAGTAATACTTACTATTTCTTAAAAACAGTTTAAAAGAGATCAAACAAAAGAAACAAAATTTGATTTCGAATTATACTATATGCATATATCGTTTTCCTAGAAAATGATATAGTTTCTAAGAAAAATCATAATAATTGTTAAAGTTGAGAGATCGGTTTCGATTCTCCGCCGGAGAAGAATTAATTTGATTTTAAAAATTTGATAATATTCAACAATGATTTTATTAAAACTTATTTTTAGTCCATTTAATTAAGAATTTAACCACACGACCCTTTTGAACTTTTGTACCACATGAACTTTTCCTATGGTAAAGTTAAGATATGGTGAATATAGTTTCCGACGGACTGATCAAATTAAATTTGTTCCCGGTGAAATTGAAACGGTTTTATGAGATATTTTTGTTGAGTTTTTTTCAGAATACAGTGTATTATTAGTAGTTTCTTGATTAGTTGGGTCTTTTAAGGAAAATTCAAACGTCTCACATTTGCGATATTTCGATCCCTCCTTAGATCATTCTCAAGCTGACTGACTAGTTGATTACATTGTCATGGTTATTGTTTTCTGTAAAAATATTTTTTAAACTTAATTAAATCTTACAGATTCTCGTCAATTCACCTGAAATCAGGTACTGTCAATTACACTATTATTTAACACTATCTCAGACATAGAAATATATGCAATTACCAAGAAACAAAACATTTGTACAACCTACTTCCCTTAGAACCCCTAGAATGACCCCCTTAAAATTTCAAAAAATATGGTAATTTTAAGTTTAAGTAGGTTGTACAAATGTGTTGTTTCTTGGTAATTGCATATATTTCGATGTCTGAGAGATAAATAATAGTGTAATTGACAGTACCTGATTACAGGTGAATTGACGAGAATCTGTAAGATTTAATTAAGTCTTTCAAAATATTTTTAAAGAAAACAATGACTTGACAATGTAATCAACTAGTCAGTCAGCTTGAGAACAGTAGCGCACCCAGGATTTTTTTTTGGGAGGGGCACAGATTAAAAAAAAAAAGGGGGGGGGAGAGGATGTAACGTGGGTTTAGCATAATCACAGACTATTAATAAGTCGAGTTTTCTTTGTTCCTAAATTACTTATCAAGGGCGGATCTAGCCAATTTTTAAGGGGGGCTGGGCTCTCTTTTTGGGGGGTCCGGGGGTCCTCCCCCAGGAAATGTTTTATAGTTTACCTTACTTGAAAACGTCTTTTTAGCCTAAAAGCATCTAAAATGTTATTTTATACAATTAAATTTAAGATTTATATGAACGGAACATGAAGACCGGGGTATTTTATTTTAAAAAAATTATATACGAATAATATTTTATTATTAAAAGTTGTACGTTATATAATAGATAAATGTTTTATTTTAGTAGTCAGAAAAATAAATTGGTATATTTTAGTTACGTGAATTAACAAAAAAAAATAAGTACGCCAAATATTTTCAGTTCAACAGAAATTAGCTGATAGTATTAGGTTAAAAATAAAAATAGTTGGGTATCTAACAGTCCAGTCAATAAATACAAAATATAGTCTTCCTTGCCTTAGATTGGGTATCTCTTGGGTATCTTTGGGTATCTCTTTGGGGCAATTATTTTTAAAATCTTATTCTACAATTGAACCCGTTTCTAAATTAATTAATATTAATTATTCGATAATTAAGAACTATTAAAATGACTACAACTAACTATTTTTTTTAAACGTCTTTTTAAACGCCAAAAAAAATATGTCAGGCAAAACTAGGTTAGCAAAAATTGGCTGCGGAATTGCATACTTTAATGTTAGTTCTTGGTCTTTGGGGGGGGGGGGGGGGCACGTCTTTTTAGACACAAAAAAAAAAAAATATGTCGGGAAAAACTACGAATATAATTACTTATTTACTGATTTTTTTTTTACTATAACAGCTCTATTTCTTTAAAATGTGCTGCGGAATTGCATACTTAAATTTCAGGCCATTGGCTTTGGGGGGGCACGTGCCCCCCCCCCCCCCCCCCCCCCTGGGTGCGCCACTGCTTGAGAATGATCCAGGGAGGGATCGAAATATCGCAAATGTGAGGCTTTTGAATTTTCCTTAAAAGACCCAACTAATCAAGAATTTATACTACAAGGAACAATCTACCAGTGTATAATTTCTTCACTTTATAATTTAATATAAAAAGGAAAGAAAGTAGTATCGATTACAAGCGTATTACAGAGACTTCGTGATAAAAAAAGAAGAAAATCTAAAGTAAACATTTTTAAACAAGCCTTGCGGAAGGTTGTCTTGAGTGATACGGTGCAAACAAGCCTTGCGGAAGGTTGTCTTGAGTGATACGGTGCAAACAAGCCTTGTGGAAGGTTGTCTTGAGTGATACGGTGCAAACAAGCCTTGTGGAAGGTTGTCTTGAGTGATACGGTGCAAACAAGCCTTGTGGAAGGTTGTCTTGAGTGATACGGTGCAAACAAGCCTTGTGGAAGGTTGTCTTGAGTGATACGGTGCAAACAAGCCTTGTGGAAGGTTGTCTTGAGTGATACGGTGCAAACAAGCCTTGTGGAAGGTTGTCTTGAGTGATACGGTGCAAACAAGCCTTGTGGAAGGTTGTTTTGAGTGATACGGTGCAAACAAGGAGCCTAAGTAGAATTATCTCCCATACTTAAAGACGTCAGGTAACAATTTGTCAGGCTTGTTGATAATAAAGCGTTGAGATTACCGCAAATGAGTACTCAGTCTGATTACATTCTTAGGATTATCTTTAATAGCAGCTTATCAGTAAGCTTCACTTATTCTTACAGCTCTATAGTAAGAAAACTTACTAAATCCCTTGTAGTAAGTTTTCTTTGCTTTGAATATTGTTTTTAGATTTAATTATTTCTTAATATGAAATAGGTTTTTTACTTATGGTGCACTGTATTGATGCATAATTTAAGTATGGTGTACTGTATTAATGAATCAATTATTTATGGTGTGCTGTATTGATACATATCTAACTTATGGTGCACTTTATTGGTGCATAACTTACTTATGCACTGTATTGATGCATAACTTACTTACGGTGCACTGTATAGATACATAACTTACGAGTGGTGCATTGTATTGATGCATACATTTCTTATGGCATGCTGTATTGATGCATAACTTACTTATGGTTCATTCATACATATCTTACATTATGGTCCACTGTATTGATGCATAAATGACTTTGGTCCACTGTATTGATGCATAACTTAGTTATGGTGTTCTGTATTGATGCGTAACTTACTTATGGTGTACTGTATTGATGCATAACTTACGTGTGGTGCATTGTATTGATGCATAAATTGCTTATGGTGTGCTGTATTGATGCATAATTTACTTATGGTGTATTCATACGTATCTTACATATGGCCCACTCTATTGATGCATAAATGACATAGTCCACTGTATTGATGCAAAAATGTCTTTGGTCCACTGTATTGATGCATAACTTAGTTATGGTGCATTATATTGATGCATAAATTACTTATGGTGCATTATATTGATGCATAAATTACTTATGGTGTGCTGTATTGATGCATAACTTTCTTATGCCGTACTGTGTTAATAAAAATAATCCTGATTTATCTCACAAAAAAAGTATCAACAACCACCTGTTAAACAATTTCGTTAATTTTATGTTTAAATATGATTATAATAATTTAATTACTTAAAAAAATATTGGATTTAAACCTCCCTCATTCATGAGGCATGTAATTTATAAGATTAGGATACTACGTTTCCGTTTGCCAAGGGCTCTGTATCCTAATAAATGGCAGCGCTTCTAGGTATCCTGAACCACGTCAATCCCAACTGTCAACACTAAAGGTCTTACAGGATTGACATAGCGCCTGGCTGAGTGCTAAATTTGGTATCACTGCCAAACCATTTTTTTTCTTAAGCTGACACAAAACATATGCCTGTTTTCGGAATTACATAGTCTCTAGCCCTCTTACACCGGTCAAGCATAGATTTGGTACGATTGTTTACTAAGGTATTTTAATTGACCAATTTATACGAAAAACCCCCCTCCCCCCTGGTCCTTACTGACCTGTTTCTGAGTCGCTATGAACATAGCAAAGATTATGACCATTGGTTTCACGTCATTCTATATACATTCTTTAACACCCAGTTGTCTATTTGACTTGTTTTTTGTTTATTTTCTGCAGCGCTAATACTAATGCTAAGTGATTTAAAGATTTATTAAAGAAACTCATCCGGGTGTTATAATTCTTTTCTCAAACTTTAAGAAACTATATTTATCTTTCAAAGATGATTAATTTCCTATTAAAATAAATTAAATAATTAACTAAAATCGTTTAATATTTGTCCGCGACATCCTGCTAAATCATTTATTATCCTAAGACCTACCTTATGGTCTTATCCTATGGTAAGACCTTGGATAGAGAAGAAGAAAAAAACTTTTTCTTTTTCTCTTTTCAAGAAAGACAAATTAATTCTAACACATATTTCTTGGATAAAAGTCATAAAAATTTATTTTAATGATAAGTTTTTTTTTTAAATTTGTTAGTTGGTTGTTTTTGTCATTTTTATTTTGTTTTGTGGAAAAGCCTGTAGACTTGTCATAACCAGGTATTGTTATAAGTTGTTGCTAAAAACCTCGTGGGTCGTTCCGATTCTCTTGGGAGGAAGGGGTCGCTCAAGGGAATGGGAAACAATTAGAGTTGCTCTACCTTGCTCCCTACTAAAAGGGAAATTTCTATAATAATAGTTGCTCTATAATATACTTTTTAAACATCAGAGACTTTTGACAAATGTATGCAATTCAATCAGTTTTCTTTTCCTAGTACTAAGTGAAATTGATTTTTCAAGAGTGGATTCAAACTTATTGATATTCCCTAGATTACGATACTGCAGACAAAATTGGATAAAATAGTACATTACGCGTCTAGTGCGGAAATGTAGCATTTTGCATGTGAGTGTGGAGTTTGCACCCGAGTGACAGCGAGGGTAATAAAACCACACGAGACAGTTTCTTTAATCAAACAAACAGCAAATTAGTTTTTTTAAATGTAAACAAACTTACTAATCCTTCGTTAAGGTGAAGTATTCTTCTTTTTTACCGTAGTTGGGCGGAAAAAAGAGGAATTATGAAACGCGAATGCGCAATGAATACAAATACATAAAGAATCACTTTCTACGCATCTAAACAGAGATACAATGTTTATATTTCGTATCAATCGTAGATAGACATATTATACAAGTTGATAAATAGACTGCTAATTTGCTTCCTCGCGTTCCATTGGACGATTGGTCCATTGAGATTTGGATCTGTTTCAAATCCAAGTGGAAGTGGGTTAACACTTATTTTGAGAAATGTTAAATTTTCACAGATGGTTAACATTATATACCAGCTGCGGGCTACTTTCGACTAACCATCAACAATTTTTCAAAATCGGATGTTCTTTTGAAGATATAGTTGTTACTTAAATCAAGTTTTTGCACACGCGTAAGGAAGCTATAGATTCAGAAGGTTGAATATGGGACGATTGTTCAATTATTATTCAAATTTTGGCTAATTTTTACAACATTTTTACTACCCAATGATTGGCTAATTATGATCTACTATCCAAATTCCAAAAAATTTGACTCTTAGTTTTAAAAATTTGGTTATTCGTAATCAAGTTGAACGACAAATTCAAAGGATATACAAACACGAGACAAAATTGTCTACCATTTAGTGTGGCACATAGCTTCCTCGCGTCCTATTTTGTCTACCTTAATAATTTTATTCTTTTATAACCTACTATAGTCTTTAGGCCTGTAGTAAAGGGCAGAATGTTGCCTTATCAATAAAAAATCGTGATGTCTATTTATGTCTTATTAATTGTATTTAAAGAAAAAAAGCTGAGATAATTAGTTATATTTAAAATTAATGAGTCTCGCGCTGTCCAATTATACGTAACAGAAAGAGCCACGTGATGTCTAGTTATTTCTAATTAATTGTATTTAAAGAAAAAGAGCTGAGAGATAATTAGTTATATTTAAAATGAATGAGTCTCGCGCTGTCCAGTTATACTTAAATAGAAGGAGCCACGTGATGTCTATTTATTTCTTATTAATTGTATTTAGAGAAAAAGAGCTGAGAGATAATCAGTTATATTTCAAATGAATGAGTCTCGGTCTGGCCAATTATACTTCATATAGATAAAAATAGATATAATATTACACTATTATACTGTTTAAATAGAATGTTTTAGGCCATTGTATTAATTACACAGGGATAGCGGAGTGGTAGAATGCTTGCTATATGTGCTGGAGGTGACTGGTTCAATTCTAGGTTTTAGCTTAAAAATTTTTAAAGTTATAAATCATTAATGGTGCGTCGCCGACGCCGTCGTCGGGACAATACTTGATTATATAAAAGATTATAAATAATTTCGAGGTGCGTCGCCGACGCCGTCGCCGCCGTCGTCGGGACACTACTCGATTATATAAAAGATTTTCGTAAAGTTTATTTATTTTTTCCCGCGTTTTTTTTTTTTTAAATCTTTTGAAATTGTTTTGATTTCTTACATGAATAATTAAAGTATCGATTTAGCAAAATTCAAAGAGCGCAGATGGTTGAAATTAATCTAGGGCTACTTTCGACAAACCATCTAAGTTTTATAAAAATCAGATTCATGAAAAACGCAATAAATGTTTCTACTATGTTACTCTTATTTGTGTAAAATATCCAAACGATTTTGACACGTTAAAAAAATAGTCTACCAAAAGGTTTTAAAATTATCATTAAAGTATATGCGACAGGACGTAAGGAACACTAATTGCAGATTAATTAACAGAGTATTTTGATTCTGTTTGTCGGTCTGCCGGTCAATTTTTGTGAACCAACACATCTTAAAAACCCTCAAATCAGATTTTAATGTAATTTAGATGGTAGGTCATAATTAGCCCATTGTTGGTCCCAGTAGCGTAACTAAGAAATCCGGCGCCCCCCCGCAACTTTTGAAAATGCGCCCCCCCGCAACTTTTGAAAATGCGCCCCCTGTGGCTTACAAAATTCACCCCCTCCCCATTCTTTTTCCCTCTTTGTTAGTAGTTCTTGGACAGATGGAGTGGGGAGGATAAAATAATCTGTTCAATTAACTCTTCCTTGTTCCTTGCTCAAAGACTAGAACTGGAATATCTTATTCACCTATACATATGCACATAAAGCCACTGAATACCTAATTAAGAGATTAAAAGGCAATATACAACTATGCACATCTATCTGCCAATTAATGTGGCACATAGCTTCATCGCGTCCTATTTTGTATACTTTAATGATTTTATGCTTGTAAAACTTATTATTGTAAATATTTATTAAATATTCTCCCGTTTTCATGAAATCAGTCAAAATTGTTTTGATTTTTTACATGAAATAAAGTATCGATTTAGCAAAATTTAGAGACCGCAGACGGTTGAAATTAATCTGGCTATTTCGACAAACTATCCAAATTTAATAAAAATCAAATGAGTACTTTTGAAGATATTATAGGTGTAAATTAATGTATGTTTGTGCGCATGTGAAAGAGAAAGAAATGGGCGTACACGGTTTAGACGTATAAGGGACCAACACCAACAATAAGTTAATCATGATCCACCATCCAAATTTCATTAAAATTGGACGAGTAGTTTTTAGCGAAAGACAGACACGGAAATAAAAAAGATATGGTATAATAGTATGGTATGACTTGTTAAGTTTGGAACAGATTTTCTTATCTAGTACAGCTAAAACCGAATTAGATAAGATAACTTTTAGTTGTAATAAACACTTGTATCTCCTAGCAGTCCAAAATGAAGAAGGGAGAATCATTCCGATATACTTACCCATATTATAGGTATAGTGACACTTAACAAACTGTCAAAAAACCAAACTGAGCAATAAGCTCTAAACCATAACATCTCATAACATTCTCACCCTGATTTAAACTCTTTATTTGTTTTATCTCTCATTTATATTTTCTCCCTAAAATAATTTATAAAATAATGCCGCCTACATAGTTTCTTTTAATTTTTATTATTAAATATTACTGTTTAATCATTTTTCGGCGCCCCCCAGAGCAGGCGCCCCCCCGCACCGCGGGGTTGGCGGGGGCGCTATTTACGCCACTGGTTGGTCCCATATAAGTTGCAAACTTCTGCGCCCACTTGTTTCTCTTCCACGTTCTAGATGTCCACAAGCATACATTTATTTATACCTATATCTTCAAAATAACTCATCTGATTTTAATGAAGTTTGAATGATATGTCGTGTGTAGCCTACCGATAGCCCAAGATTAAAAGTTTCTTACCAATCAAATAAGTACTTTTGAAGCAATGGGTGTAAATTAATGTATGTTTGTGTGCATGTGGAAGAGAATCAAATGAACGCCAAAAGGTTGAAACTTATATGGGACCAACAATGGGCTACTTATGACCTACTACCTAAATTTCATTGAAATTGGATGTGTAGTTTTTAAGGCTCTACCGCTCTTTGAGGTTAGGAAATACAGTAAAATTAAGATTATACTGGTTCCAAGCAAGATATCAAAAATCTAATCACAGGCTTCATTCCTATTTTTAACTCTGCACAATTTGAGCCCTATTTCAACTTCTTATGATAAATAGTACAGGCGCCATTTCAATACAACGAGTTTTATCGTTGTATTAAAATGGCGCCTATACTATTTATCATAGGAAGTTGAAAAAGGGCTCAAATTGTGCAGAATTAAAAATAGGAATGAAGCTTGTGATTAGATTTTTGATATCTTGCTTAGAACCAGTATAATTTTAATTTTACTGTTTTTCCTAACCTCAAAGAGCGGTAGAGCCTTAAGATATATGTTGGTCCGCAAAAATTGAACGACAGACAGACCGACAGACAGACAAAAATGATCCATGATGTCTGAAACGGATTTCTGTCTTGGAATTTTTTAAATCGGAGACCTACAAATTTTTCGTTTTTCAGAATGATCCCATAGCTTCCGATACCTTCGGTATGCTCGGAAGCAATAAATAAATTTTACAAAAATAGGTTGTAATATCATAAAATCACTAAAGTATATGAAATAAGACGCGAGGAAGCTTATGTGCTACTCTAATGGACAGACTATTTTTTATACGTAGTTATACGCTGAGTAAATTAATTAGAAATTGAGTTTACTTATTACCAATTCAAATTGAACTCATTTAGAGATGTTAACTCTCTGAATAGTGGTTTTAACAGTGGAAGGGATACTTGGAATGTCATATACTTCTGGATTGATCTTGTGTTTAAATAATGTGTGATCATTAAGTATTTAATTTGAATTTAAGTTATATATTGGAGCTATTTATCTTTTCAAAGAGGATACAAAAATCCTTTATTAAATAATCAAGCTCTCTTTTAAGCACGTTCTACTAAATACGTTTAATAGTTTGTTTTTTTCTCTCTTTTCTTGCTCAGCTTAAACGAGTATAAAGGATCGAGCTTGGGTCCATTCTTAGTGATTTGTTAGACGAACATCAGGGCTAAACATCTGGGAGAAGATTAAATTTGGCCTGTTTCTTTTACCCTTCTTTATTTTCTCTCTACTAACCCTTTCCTTCTTGCCGGTCCTTTCCTGCGGCTACTTGGTAGGACGGGATAGAAGGATTAGACCCAGGTTATAATCCTTATATAGGGGTTCGCTAGGAAACAAGCCTGTATAGAGGGTGTTAGTGTTTCACGTAGCTTACTCTTCAAAGGTTGGGTATTCACAGAAGGGGTTTAAACTTAACTAATAACTGACCCTTCGCATACATTACCCTCACAACCCTTAGACCCTTATGGGTCTAAGGGTATATATATATATATATATATATATATATATATATATATATATATATATATATATATATATATATATTGACATAGTTATATTGTTTATGTAATTATACGTCTATAGAGCTAAATTTATAACTCTGTCTAGGAGTCCCTAATTTTCGTTTTTATTTTTTAATTCTTTTTTTTTTTTTTTTAAATGAAAAAAAAAGATACTAGAATACGTACAAATTAATGAATTATATTCTTCTAGAGAAAAAATAAAACATAAAAGATTAGTTTTATATTTTTGTAGAGCGATACATGAAAGAAATAATTAAAATTAAAAAAAAAAAAAACATCAACCGAGTTATGTTAAATATTTTTAGTTGTTTATTTTTCATGTGAGTTAGAATGTTATTTTATTTATACTTATATGTACGAAAAAAAAAACCTTTTTAGTTTTTAATTTAAATCTTCTCCAGAAGTCTAGAACAAACAAAATAAAAATAAAAAGTAATTTACTTAAAAATAAAAACACATGGGACTGAGATCTAATTAGAACTTAAAAAATGACCAGTAAAAATAGGATTGTTTTAGTCTATTTTCTGTGCTATAAGCAAAGATGGAATTGTGGTAGTTTATTTTCTGTGCTAGAAGCAATGATAGCATTGTTATAGTTCATTTTCTGTGCTATAAGCAAATTATAATAATACTCACAGTAACCATTTCACTCAGAAGCCAATGTTTTCTGCCTTATGTTCTTACAATCACAAGTTTTTCGTGACTTAAAAACATTTAAATTCCATTTGCTTAAACAATCTGTTTTTCTTCTACGCTGTTCTATATTTACTTTTAAACTCAATATTTATCGTGTATTCAACTGTCCTATATTCAACTCAAACTAACATTTATTGACCTTTAAATAATTGTTTTTTTATTAAAAATAGTTTTTTTTTAATTTATATGTAACCTTTATTTTGCTTCCGAGCTTACAGAAGATAACGGAAAATTGAGAACATTCTGAAGAACGCAATTTTTTTTTGTCTTTGATTTTAAAAAGTCCTTGAAAAAAAAAAATAAATAAAAAAAAAAATATATTTTTTTAAAAAATCTCAAGCCTTTCTTTCTGTTTGTTAAAATCTTTGCAAACGAGCATATCATAAAATCGGCTAATCTAATTTTAATGAAATTGGGATCGTTGATCCTAATTAGCCAATTGTTGGCCCCATATTAATTTCAATCTTATATGCCTATTGCTTGCTTCTGCGTGTGCTCAAACATGTTTTTATGAACGACTATATCTTTATAAGTGTTCATCCAATTTTGTTTCTAAAAAAATTAGATGGTTTCTTGAAAGAATCCCACAAAAGTTCCCATATTTATTTTAACCGTCTCCTCAAATTTAATATTGCTTAAAATAAGTTTAACCCACTTGGATTTGAAATAGTTCCAAATCTTATGGGACCATTCGTCCAATGGAACGTGAGGTAGCTATGCACCACACAAATTAGCAGTCTATTTAACCTACCTATACATTATGTTTTTCCCCAATTTTGTCTGCAGTATCATATTAACTTGAGGAATATCAATCAGTTAGAATCCACTCTTACAAAAATCAATTTCACCTTGTACTAAGAGAAGAAAGCTGATTGAATTGCATAAATTTGTTCAAAAGTGTCTGAATGTTTGACAAGTATCTGTTTTCTATATGCTGGAATAGAAGAAGGTTGAAGCCTTAGTTGGTTATTTCAGTAGGCTGCCCCTGAGAGCATGGGGTGGATGTTTGATAGTACTTGAGTCCTCTACTCCTTAGAGGTTTCTGGTCCAGAGAAATACGTGACCTGACTACTTCAGACTTCGCTCTTCTTCAGAACCTGACTCTTCTTCAGAACCTGACTCTTCTTCAGCACGGCTTAGACAATTTCTTATAATAATAGATTTTTTCTTTTCATTCTCCTCTTCTTTCCCGTTTTTCATAATTACGTTATATCCGGGATTCAACTGGAACAACCCTTATTCTTTTTCTTCTTACTTCTTTTTTTCCATTGTTCGGTCTTTAATTTTAACCAGACCGTGAAGGTGGAATGAAAGAAAAAAAAAAATTGTTTGTGACAACTTTTTGCTGTATTAAAGATGAGAGATAACGTGAAAAGTGGAATCTATGTGTTTGTTGAAGCTGCGGGTATTTTCAACATCTCTTTAGTAGGTTGACATTTATTTTCATTTAAACCCATACAACAGTGTTAGCAGTAGAATTAACTATGAGTGCATGAAAGGAGACATCAATTATTAATTTCTCAAAGTAACTCTGCATTACAGACTTATAAAGTAAATAAATAACGTAAGTAAACAAGAAAAATCAGCCATTTGTTTCTTACTTAAAAAAAAAAAAATGTAACTTTTGTATTTTCAAGAAATGGCAGACACGACTTTAAAGATAAATTTCTGTTTGATGATTTAGACAGAGACTACTTAATTGAATATTTCTATTATTTCTTGTAAAGAACAATTATTTTTTTGTTAAAAGGTTTTATAAACTATATTTCTATTTTGTAAGAATATTATAGGTAGGACATATTCAATATTGAATAATAGTGCATGCGAGTAAGTCGTTGTAGAGAAATAAATCGATTTTATTAAATATATTAATAGATTTCAATATGTTTATAAATTAACATTTTGTCTCAAAACTATGGCGGTACTACTATTACTAATTGTATTTATATACAGAGTGTCTCAAGTACTGTGCATCACTTATTACTCTCATTGGTTTTAAAAGTAGAAAATAAGTGTTATTGTTTAACATAATTTTCAAATGTCCAACATTTATTCCGACCTGAGATTTTTTCGGGATCAACTTTAACCATCTTATTTATTTATTTTATATTATAGCATTTATATTTACTTCTGAAAATATATAAATTTATAAAGAATGATTGTCCAACCAGAGAAATAGGTTAAAATTCTGTTAGCATGGCTTGCTTATAATTATATATTAGAATTAATTTTAGGAATTGTTATAGATATACATGTAGAGGCGTGCTAAGGAGATTATTTTGGATGAATAAATGATATGAGTTTGCTGAAAGCAAAAATCGTTAGGGAGAAATGCGTGGAATTTATGATGTAGTAACCTGCTGAGATGGTTCAGATGAATGGTGAGTAAATAGATGAGGAAGGATACGAGGAGGAATTTTGCTGAAAACAAAACACTATGAGAACGAAGATATAAGTAGATAGATGGAGGCCTTCTATAAAGGGGTTATAGTGGACGTATCAATGCTGAGATATACGTAGGGAAGAGTAAATGAAGGTATTGTTTGCTGCAAAAAAACACGTTAAGTACAAAGGTGGTATGTAGATAGATGGAGACTTTCTATGAAAGGGTTATAGTGGATGTATAAATTTTTAGGAGGTATATGTTGGGGAAAGTAGATGAAGGTATTGTTTGCTGCAAACAAAACTCGTTAAGGACAAAGTTTAAGGTAGATATATGCAGAGGACTGCTTAGAAAGATAAAGTGGATGTATAGTGTATAGGTTAATGTTCGAGAAAGGCAGGGGTTCTCCGGTAAAGTAAAAAAAAAACCCTTCGTGCCAAACCGAGGAATGATCAAATTTGTCAATTTCACACTTACAAAGAAAAATTGAGAAACTAGGTTAATATGATATACAATGTTAATTCTAAAGAATAAGGGTTTCGCTTTTGGCAAATATTGTCTGAGTTGGAAATAGTTCCTTCTCGGAGCAATATTGGTCAAAAGAGAATGAGTCTGAACCAACGTCAGAGACAAAAAAAACAAAAAAAAAAACATATAGGCCTTTTTTATAATTTATAATTTAAAAGAAATCACAAGGTCTACTGATCGACAACAATAAATCAAATTAAAGAATTCTCCCTAACTTCCTATGGAGCTCCTGACTACTTAACTTATAATTAAACTCTGTACAAAATATTGAAATTAGAACTTATTCTTAACACAAACTTTTCTTAATTGATCTCAAAATTTATAGAATAAAATCTATTAGATTAATAGAATAACAAATGGGCAATAAAATAGAAATAGAAGATAGAAATAATTGGTATTAGGTAAATATTAAATTTTTATCTGGCGATCGTCAATCTACACGGTGATCCATGAAGATGGTGAACAGACCGATGGAGATATGAGCAGACGTTGGAGCGAGGCGTTTTCTCATCCCTGGATTCCATACATCAGACGCTGACGGCGATGTTGGACTTGTTCCGGTGATCCGGAAAACCTGACACTGTAGTTGATTTTAAACGTTTGTGGCTTCACTGGGATGCTGAGACACAATCTTTAGTGAAACTGATATAAGACCGCAGACCCGGGATGCAGCGACCCGGTCGGGCAATCACAAACACACTTACGTGATACGTAGGAATTTAAAGGCTACGAGAGCTTAGTTCCTTTCCCTTGAATCGGCTCACGGCAACTGTCTGAGGTGGAGGAGGCAGAGACAGGAAGCGGGGGTTATTACGATGTAAATACTAGCGTTGAACTTCGGTCGGAAATCTAATTAGAATTACTCGACTCTCGGCTTTCTTGGGATAGAGGAAACATATAATCTACAGAATAAACTCTGTTCCTAAACAATTAATGTGTAAGTATAGGTTGGGAAGAGTGGATTGAGGTCTAGGTTACTGTAAACAGAACACGGTTAATACATAGATTTAGGTAGATATGCAGAGGCCTGCTAAGAAGGATAGCGTGGATGTATAAATCGATCTGTAAGTATATGTTGGGAAAAGTGGATGAAGGTGGAGTTTGCTGAAACAAAACACGTTAAGGACAAAGATTAAGGTAGATATGCCAAGGGCTGCTTAGAAAGATAAAGTGGATAAATTGATCAATGTGAAATAGTATACGTGGCAAGTATACGTTGGAAAGAGTGGATGGAGGTGTAGTTTGCTGCAAACAAATCACGTTAAGAACAAAGATTTAGGTAGATATACAGTGGCCTGCTAAGAAGGATAAATTAAATGTATAGATGGATGTGTATAAATCTGTTGGGAAGAGTGGATAGAGGTGTAGTGTAGATTGCTGAAAGCTAGAGTGTTGAGATCTCGTATATGGGGTTAAAAGTGGATTGTATGGATTAAACAAAAAATATTAAATTCATGATTCTACAGACCATAAAAACGAATGTGCGTAGCACTTGCTTAACCAGATTATATATTTTCATTGTGTATTGTAACTCAGCAATTTAATCTCAGGCATTAAAATGGATTTACGATAATTTAAATGCCTGGAATAAATGAGGACAATCCTAATGCAAACCGTTGAAAAGGATTTATTAATTAAAATCAGTACCAGAGAACAATGGTATAATGAGGGTCACAGAATTACACATACTGATGCTCATCAATGATTATATATGTCAGTCCAACAGCGTTTGAAGCTCCGCTGTATTATGGAATAGCCTCCCGGTAAACTAACATTTCATCTGCATTTTCATCCATCAACAAATAAATTAAACCTTAAAACCAGATTCATTCATTGTCCGAATTTTCAATCAAAGATTCATTGTTTACGCATTTGTATTTTGGTTTTTTTTGTTTTTTTTTTTCATTGTCATGTAAATTCATAATTTAAAAATTGCAACCACCAGAGTATATACTTGAACTTTCATTTATCGTCGAGGCAAATAAATTATATAGTATTGTAAAAAAACAAATATATTGATATTAATTCAGAATTAGGAATTAACTCGGACATCATTGTAATACGTCGCCACACAACATAAAAGTGGTAGCGTGCCTTGTGGCGGGCGTATCACTTTAAACTCAAACTTAATTCATAAACCAAGTTAGGAAGAGGGTTAACATATAAATAATTACTCGTATTACAGGTTGGAGGGAGCAGAGAGGTAACCCTCTTTAAAAAAAATATAAGTCTATTGAATGAAACAATTTAAAGTCGAGCTCCCTACATAAAAACTTACAAGCAGGGCCCTATGGGTGCTCGTATCGAACACATAGAAATCTGACTCTACTTTATACATTTACTTTCAATCGAATTTTATTTAAGTCCAAAATAAAAAATAAGAAAAATTGTTAAGTTCCAAAAGTGGCTCGTTGACCTGATGGGTCGTTGCCTTCTTCCCGCGGAGGACGGGGGTTCAACAGTAAATTTAGATTCACTCACCCTTATGATGCTCTCGTTTCCAGGTAATCCAAAAAAGGTTAATCCAAATGCAACACATAATCTTATACGGTACACAGCTCACAACTTACGTCTAAACGGCACACAGCCAACATTACACGGCACACAGCCAACATTACACGGCACACAGCCTAACTTATCACCCGCACTTCTAGCTTTGAACTGACTCGCCGTCTCGGGCTGGACGGTGCTTATATTTGGGAGCGTGGTGTCGGTACGTGCCTGAACGCGGCTCGTGCCTGGACGTATCTTGCCGTTCGTGCGTTTCGTTCTTAGATGTCCGGGGTGCACGTACAGTGGGCCGTAGGCCGGGCGGGATAGGCGTCCGCTGGTAGTGGGGGTGGGCGAACTGTATTCGCGATGTGCCTGCTCATGCCCGGGCGTGCTGGTGCGTGCCTGGAAGTGCTCGTCTTTTTCCAAAGTAACCAGGGGGGGGGGGGCTTCCGCGGCCACCTGGTTACATCATTTTAGTTATATATGTTACATTATATAGTATTCAAATCATATATATCACAAAATTTATTCTAAATATAATTGACTAGTTTCGTAGTACTGCTCAAAATTTAATCTTTTAAATTTGTATTCAATGTTTTCACTATGCAGTATACTTACTTTCCTAGTAACCAACGTAATATCCTTATTCCTAACTACATCCATATTGAAATTGAAGAGTAAATAAATAAATTGGAAACTCAAGTCAAATAAAAGTAAAGATTTTATAGAGAGACTTGTGCAAAGAGAACGGCAGTTTGCAAATGGATTTACTATTTTCTAGATAACAGAGAAGTAAGGGAGTATCCATTATCTAGATCAAATATTTGCATTAAACCAATTACCATTTTTATTTCAATACGCAAATGCGCTTCCATTCAATCTAGACTTTGTTTTTCACTGATTTTCTGTAAGAGTTAAATTTTATTTTGTATTTCTGTATGGATCAAATTTAATTGTTTTTGATTCCGAGCTTACGTAAGGCTACGGCCACACCGGAGCTACCTCGCTTGGAGCCTAGTGGTCGCCTGGTGAGTCGCCATGTAGAACAAAATGGACTGTTCGTGTTCGTCTAGCGACCCTCTAGGTAACTCTTCTAGTAACCTAGCGTGCGGTGTAGCCGGTCTCGTATGTTCTAGAAGGTTGGTTCACATGGATTACACACCTGGCGACTCACCAAGCCACTAGGCTCCAAGCGAGGTAGCTCCGGCGTGGCCGCAGCCTAAGCGTTAACAGAAGCATTGTGATAATTTTAAATAACAAAATTTGTTAATGTTTCTGATTTCAAAAATTTCTTGACAGATTCCAATTCAGACATCAAAGAACCTTTCTGGTCTCGTTTCTGTCTGATGGTCTGATCTTCAACATTATCTTTATGGTCTCATTTCTGTCCGATGATCTGTTCTTCATCATATCTTTTAGGTCTCGTTTCTGTCTGATCTTCAACATATCTTTTTGGTCTCATTTCTGTGTGATGGTCTGATCTTCAACTTATCTTTATGGTCTCGTTTCTGTCTGATGGTCTGATCTTCAACATATCTTTTTGGTCTCATTTCTGTGTGATGGTCTTATCTTCAACATTATCTTTTTGGTCTCATTTCTGTCTGATGGTCTGATCTTCAACATATCTTTTTGGTCTCATTTCTGTGTGATGGTCTGATCTTCAACTTATCTTTATGGTCTCGTTTCTGTCTGATGGTCTGATCTTCAACATTATCTTTATGGTCTCGTTTCTGTCTGATGGTCTGATCTTCAACATTATCTTTATGGTCTCGTTTCTGTCTGATGGTCTGATCTTCAACATTATCTTTATGGTCTCGTTTCTGTCTGATGGTCTGATCTTCAACATTATCTTTATGGTCTCGTTTCTGTCTGATGGTCTGATCTTCAACATTATCTTTATGGTCTCGTTTCTGTCTGATGGTCTGATCTTCAACATTATCTTTATGGTCTCGTTTCTGTCTGATGGTCTGATCTTCAACATTATCTTTATGGTCTCGTTTCTGTCCGATGATCTGTTCTTCAACATTATCTTTATGGTCTCGTTTCTGTCCGATGATCTGTTCTTCAACATTATCTTTATGGTCTCGTTTCTGTCTGATGGTCTGATCTTCAACATTATCTTTATGGTCTCGTTTCTGTCTGATGGTCTGATCTTCAACATTATCTTTATGGTCTCGTTTCTGTCCGATGATCTGTTCTTCAACATACATTTTTGGTCTCGCTTCTGTCTGATGGTCAGATCTTTAACATTTTTGCGAACCACCATATCTTAAAACTACTAAACTAACTTTAATGAAATATGGATGGTTCCTCCATTGTTAGTCCTATATTAATTAATTTCAATCTTCTGTGCCTATTGATTCCTTCCGCATGCGCACAAATATTTTTTTTATTGTTTATTATAGTTGATCCCCTCTGGGAATTCAAACAGATTCAATTCAATTCTCTTATAATACACGAAAATAGTAAGACTCGTTTTGAGTCATACTTTAGAAATTAAAGGAGGGTAGATTTCTAATTTCTAAAAACAGAATATTGAGCAATCTTTCTTCAAAATGTACATTTTATCATGGATATGGTGTTAGCCCTGGGCTACAGAAGAAAATTCCGTCAAGCAAAGAATGACATGCAAAATGTGACGCTCTTAAATTTCATGCAAGGAAGTTAGAATATGATAGGAGTACTGGAAGAAAAATGTGTTTTATTTACATACACTGTAGTACTATGTCTCACCGATATAAGTTCTTAATTTTAAATAAAATTATGTCAGAGCTCCCAGTGGACCAAATGGTAATCAAAATGAATTAACGTTATATAATTTCACACCTTAAGATTCGTCTACTATATCAATTAAACAAATTTAGACTGGATTTCTCCATTTCATGGAAAAGCCTTGAAATTTCGCTATTTGGATTCAATGTGTTTCCATTAAATGGAAAAAAAGAGTATTTGTTTTCATTTATAATCTCTTTGTTTACCTATACAGATGTTGCAATGGCAACCAGTGTAATGCAGTATGTACCACTTTTTAAATGATCTTTTTTTTTTTTTTTTAAATTGGACAGCAATTATTTTTACCTTTGAGCTGCAGATAATTTTATTATTATTCGTTGTTTACTTCATTTAGCATCTGGTGTAGCACTATTACGATGCTTGTAATTTGATTAATATAATCTGTTGCATTGTACAAGCATTAATGGTTGCAAAATTAATTATTGATACTTTCTAATCACTTTATTTTCATATATTTACTGTTAATAATTAATGTGATGGTTCATTAACAACACAATTATTGTTGTTAAACAATAAAATATATCAAATTTACACTGACTTTTTAGTGTCATTCGTTTAATTACAATTCTATCGCAGAATAATTAGATGATTTCGTTTTATTAAGTTTCACTACATTGGTATGGAAATGAAACAGTTGCGGTTGTAAGTGTAGATAATATGGAAGTTGTGAGTGTTTCACAGCAACTAGTTTTCATATTATTACAACTGTCTGCTCTCTGATACAGTCTGGTTTTGAAACTGCAAGATGATTATCAAACTTTAACATCCATCTAACTTATTTACAACTAGATAACTGTTGAGTACTTGTATGTTGACTGAATATGTAACACTTCAAAACTAATCAAATATTTATTGGGTAGTATAAATAATGTTTCAACTAAATTTAGAACAGGGTATCTCAGGGGTGAAAGTGTCAGATTGCATATAATTACACAATTTAGGATTAGATCTTTATTATTGCTATAAATTTAACAAATAGGCTGAGCAGGTTAAAATATAGGTTTTGTTGATTATATTAAGGTTGGTAAAGCTGATATACAGGAGTGAAAGTTTAGGAGTAGGTGTAGGTGTACGCTCATGTTACTGAAGTATTAAATACTAAAGAGGTAAATATAGGGTGAAGTGTAGAACAATTAAATAAACAACCCGTAAAAAAGAAGGTTTAAGTGAAAGTAAAGGTGTTGCATTCCAAATTGTGTAGGTTTAGGTAGAGGAGTTGGCAATTGAGGTTAAGATAAAGGTCTATGTAGGTAGGTGTGGGTAAGATTGTAGAAAGCACTGAACACTTTTATGCACTTATGCTTGCTGAAAATAAGAAAACGTAATAATATATTTTTGCTTGCAAGTTTACCTGAGGTAACGGAAGATGTGAGATTGTTCTGAAGAATGACGAAGAAGTAATTTTTCCAGAATTTTACCCATGAGAGAAAGGAGGTTTTGATGTTTCAGGGATTATGATATTTTTTGAAAATTTTCAGAAAGTAAGTAATATAAATAGATAGTTTGGAGAACAGAGTAGTAGATTTGGCTTACATAGAGGCTTCCTTTCTTGGGAAGTTGTTTTAGGATATTTGAAGTGAACAAGTCGTGACCAAGGGCTTTATTTAAAGGAAGGTGTTTAATTATATATATAACATCCGAGGGAGAGAAAGCTCTAGGAGGAGGGGAGAGTTGAAGAGGAATTGCGAGGTCTTCATCTGTTGTTGAAGAATGAGTATAAAGTTGAAAGTTGAAGTATGAAAGGTATTGGCCCAAAAAGTTCTAATTTTTTCTATATGAAAGATCGTCAGAAAGATTGCCCATGAAGGATCAGGTTTTTGTAAAGGAGAGGGATTTATTTTGTAATTAGAAAGAATCCCTAATCGTAGTGTACTAAAGCGATTTGGCTTAAGTGGTTAGTATATCGGTATAGTCCGTAGACTGTCTGGATTTATAGTCTGTTAGTGCAATTGACTGTTTCTTAGATAGTCTGTTAAATGTTATTTTGACAAAAGGGTGACGAGTCTGCTTTCATCTTGCTCTAGCGCGACGTCGTTTTTCAGTTATCATCGTCAGTATAGTCTGTGGTAAGTGAGTGTCAAAAGTCGTCAGTTTCGTCGTGAAAAGGTTATCGCTGTCCTTAACGAGTATTATATCATTTCGGTTAAAGTCTGCACAGCAAGATCTATCTCGTCGGAAGTCTAGGACTGGTTACGAAATAATTTAAGAGGTCGGGAAATTTGTGTGGATCTGAAGGCATGTGGATAATTATTTGATAGGATTTCGTGTAGGAGTGAGGTAGACCCCCTGGGGTTACTTGTTCTACATCCAAAGTGTGGAAATCACCCCCGTCAGTAAACCTCGGTCCTAGGGATTGGAAGAGGGATCTAAAATTTGTTTGGGTTACGGGGTTGCTTAGAGGACAATTTATAGAGGAAATTGAAAAATTAAAAGGTGAACAAAGAAGAGTAATTGTTGATGCTTGGATAGATTCTGTTGGAGATGAATGATGAATATAATGTGATGGGGAATTCTTTATTAAAATCGCACTGCACCATTGTGCCATGCTAATTGGATGATCTGTTCTGTGTGTAGTGTTACCTTTGATGTAAAAGTGTGATCGATCGTGAAGTGTGTTTCTAACATTAGGGGAGCAGTGGCTGCATAAATGATGTTGGAGCATGGTTCACTTGGTGAGATGAAGTTGAAGGTAAAAGTGGAAAAATTGTCGATGAGCAGGCTTAAGGTAATAACTACCTGGCCAAAAGAAAGGAATGGATAAAATGCTGCTCAATCTGGACACCAATACCACCACAATGTCTGTTGCAGCTAGTTAGCTCATCCCTGTCGTAAACCTTTTGTAGTACGAAGCCTATGTCCTACTTTCACTGCGGCCATGCTACCTTTATACAATTTTGTTTTTAGAAAATTACCTCAACTCCTAATCTTTCCAGTCCATTCGACAGGAGCCTGATTGGCACTGACACATACGCCTTTTCAAGATCCACGACGACCATGGCCAAGATCCAAGTGCTCTCGCCCTTTCGCCATTAATAAATATACTCATACTCTATATTATATACTCTCTATATATACTCATATTGTTCATTACATATTGGAAAATATACCTTCTGTTTCTTCAAATTGGCTTACATTGACATACCATTGTATAGTATGTTGTTGTGTTGTTGTGAATTGTATAGTAATATTATTATTAATAATATTATTATTATTAATATTATTATTATTAATGCAAAAAAGTTATGTCACCTTGCTTAACTTTAAAAAGAAGTAAATAAGGAAATTATAAATAAGTACAGAATTCTACATTATCAAATTAATTTAACTTATTTCCTTATTCTTATGTCTAATAAAATAAATATTTTTATATTTTTTTATTTATTTTTTGTTACAGGTATGTTTGGAGTTATTTTCTCTTCTTAGCCATTAAAAGGTAAGAAAATTTTATAACCTGGTTTGCTTTGCCAGACATTTCTTAAAATTATGTTGAACATTTTAAAGCTAGAAAGGGTTAATATATATTTATAATTTTTTTAATTTGTTGGAGGAATTACTTCGAGACTATTATTTAATTTATAAAAGCTTTAAGCAGATGGTTATTACGTTCTTATATTGCACAATAAAATATCTGGTCAAGATCACGGCTTGTTTAGTAAATTTAGAACACTAACGCTCATCAATTAATGATATTGTAAGGGGTTTCTTTGGTTTGTCCCTCTTATTATTATCTAATTCGTTCCCAAATTGTGATGGACCTACGAACTTGTCCAACAAGGTGTGGAAAGGATGACTAGAAGGAAGAAGTTATAGAGGCCAACCCAAATTGTGATGGACCTACGAACTTGTCCAACAAGGTGTGGAGAGGATGACTAGAAGGAAGAAGTTATAGAGGCCAACCCAAATTGTGATGGACATACGAACTTGTCCAACAAGGTGTGGAGAGGATGACTAGAAGGAAGAAGTTATAGAGGCCAACCCAAATTGTGATGGACCTACGAACTTGTCCAACAAGGTGTGGAGAGGATGACTAGAAGGAAGAAGTTATAGAGGCCAACCCAAATTGTGATGGACCTACGAACTTGTCCAACAAGGTGTGGAGAGGATGACTAGAAGGAAGAAGTTATAGAGGCCAACCCAAATTGTGATGGACCTACGAACTTGTCCAACAAGGTGTGGAGAGGATGACTAGAAGGAAGAAGTTATAGAGGCCAACCCAAATTGTGATGGACCTACGAACTTGTCCAACAAGGTGTGGAGAGGATGACTAGAAGGAAGAAGTTATAGAGGCCAACCCAAATTGTGATGGACCTACGAACTTGTCCAACAAGGTGTGGAGAGGATGACTAGAAGGAAGAAGTTATAGAGGCCAACCCAAATTGTGATGGACCTACGAACTTGTCCAACAAGGTGTGGAGAGGATGACTAGAAGGAAGAAGTTATAGAGGCCAACCCAAATTGTGATGGACATACGAACTTGTCCAACAAGGTGTGGAGAGGATGACTAGAAGGAAGAAGTTATAGAGGCCAACCCAAATTGTGATGGACATACGAACTTGTCCAACAAGGTGTGGAGAGGATGACTAGAAGGAAGAAGTTATAGAGGCCAACCCAAATTGTGATGGACATACGAACTTGTCCAACAAGGTGTGGAGAGGATGACTAGAAGGAAGAAGTTATAGAGGCCAACCCAAATTGTGATGGACCTACGAACTTGTCCAACAAGGTGTGGAGAGGATGACTAGAAGGAAGAAGTTATAGAGGCCAACCCAAATTGTGATGGACATACGAACTTGTCCAACAAGGTGTGGAGAGGATGACTAGAAGGAAGAAGTTATAGAGGCCAACCCAAATTGTGATGGACCTACGAACTTGTCCAACAAGGTGTGGAGAGGATGACTAGAAGGAAGAAGTTATAGAGGCCAACCCAAATTGTGATGGGCCTACGAACTGGTCCATCACCATTTGGGTTGGCCTCTATAACTCCTTTCTGGTCGTCCTCTACACACGTTGAGACCGGCTGTTCGTGACAATGAAGAATGGCAAATGAAGACCAATAAAGAGTTGGCAGACCTAGACTACCTAGACCTGTACTGTACGTATAGCTAAAAGTAGGTAGGCAGGACATCTTAAAGACTAGTAGGGTAGTTAGATTTTGCAGCCAATGCCATATCCAGCCATATACCATATCTAACTACTCTACTAATCTTCAAAATGCCCTACCTATCATTCTGACTCTAGGCACAGGTTCTTGATAGGCAAGCTCTGCAAACTCTCTATTGGTTCTCATTCGCCATCCTCCTTAGGTATGAAGGATTCTTCTTACCTTTTTTCTCACCATTGTAGCAACCTTCTTTATTTATGGGCTGACTTTAATGAGATAGGTACTAAAATGTTTGAACCTATAAGCATTTGAGGTCTTTACTCATAATTTTGGGGTAATATTAGTATTAAGTAAAGGTTAATTAAATTTATTCAGTATCATTCTAATATTAAATAATCTATTTTTAAATTTTGAATTTATAGGTTCAGTATCTTGTCGAGACACATCACTCCTTGGTAAAATCGGATTGTACGTGCCCCCACTTTGAGGTTAGGTGATAAAATCCCGTATATTATATTAAAAACCTTAATTTTGTGTACCCTTTTCTGTACTCCAACATATTTTTAGACAAAGGGATATATCTCTCCTATAAACAAATCATACATATATAATTTCTCTAAAGTCAAGTAGGAAAAAGTACGAAAAATTTCTGGGGCACGTACAATCCGATTTAGCCTCACTCCTTATTTGTAAATCAACAAAGAAAACAATATTGATATTAAGCTTTAAATTAATTAAAATGAAAATCAAATATTTTATTTGATTTTATCTTCTCAAATCTATTAATGCATCTATTTTAAATGCATAATCCAAGAGAAATATACTTGTATTTGTTTACAGGGTATTACATAATTTTAACGTAAGGTAGAATTTAAGTTATGAAGTTTTATTTGCTAATTATAGAAATATATTTTCTACCAACCACTTTGAAAATGAATTCATTTAATGGGATTTAAATTAGTTATAATTAGTAGCGTTATAATTGAAATTCCAAAAATTCATATTTAAGATAATTGGAATTTAGTTGATGTATTTTATAAGGAGATTACAAATGAAATTTAAACAGCTAAACCCGGATTACTCGCTTATTATTTATTTTATTATTGGATTTTCACGTTAATTTGTAGTCTGCGGTATATAGCGATTGAATTTAATTATTATTAACATAAATGGATTCGGTAAGCCTTAAAAGTAACGTATGTTTTGTTTCGTCAATTCTTTTAATTACATGATTATATCAGACAATTGTCACACACACACACACACATATATATATATATATATATATATATATATATATATATATATATATATATATATATATATATATATATATATATATATATATATATATAAGCAATTTATGTTAGTGAGAGACACCAAGAGATTTGCCACGCAAGCGGTGACACATAGGAACACCAGACATTACGTCAAAAAGATGTTGGCTCGGCATTACGCCATGTCCTGCATCGTTTCGTCGCGTCCGACTCATCAGGGGCCCGGCGATGCCCACCCAAATCTGGACCTATACCAGATCAAGAAGATCAGATATAGGGCTTATCAGAGACGAGCGTGCTCTCATACCACCATACTTGCTTGGCTGGCAAAACATATCAGCAATGTGATACCGTGTTTTTGCACACTGTAATAATGAACGCAATTTGTGTTTCTATCGTACAAGAGTGCAAAAAAGGTTTCTGACTAACATCAAGCTAAAATTTTGTGTATAAGTAAATTTTTTGGTACCTTTTAAGAATATGTGATCGGCTAAGTTCGTCTGTGGGACATAGCTTGGCAACAGGCATTTGAAAAAAATAAACCTGTGGAGAGCGGCCATGTCCCGCAATTTTTTGGTGGATAATGTGATTTTCATGATCCTGAGTACGAACTTAGCTAGTAGACCAATAATAAAGTTTATGGTAGTTTGTTATTTAATAGGTGTCCTCCTTAATTTGGTGTAGTATTTGAATAACTAACCTATCAAGGGACAAACTAACATCAAATATATTTTCGGTCTACTAACTAATTTTGTACTCAGTATCATGAAAATCACATTGTAGCCACCATATAGGGTGGGACATGGCCGCCCTCCACCGGTTTGTTTCTTTCAAATGCTTATTACCAAGCATGACATAATGTCCCGCAAACGAACTTAGCCGACCAAATATTCTTAAATACCACCAAAACATTTACTTACACACAAAATTCTAGCTTGATGTTAGTTAGACACTTTTTTTGCACGCTATCTGCAGAACTATTAATAGATTAAACCATTTAAGATTCGAATGTTTTCAATCTTCGCCGCTTGTTGCTTGAGCGTTGATTTAGGAATAGTAAAAATTTTACTAACAATTTTTTTTCTATAATATTGTTTCCTATAATATTGAATATGTATCCTATTATTAATTTCTAAATGAATATCGCGTTAGGGATTCACATATTTTTTTACATTTTTCTGAAAAATAATCTTTCTTGATTCGTAGCCCATTTTTGAAGGTAATTATTTTCTCAACATTACTGAGAGACCAATTTTTCCCCCTATGCAGTTTGGCTCTAAGGAAAATGTATGTAATATTCTGAGTGATTAAGTGCGCTGTAGAATTGCGTTTATATTTATATTTATGTACATTTTATATGATATTATGATTTATATTTATATTAAATGTCTTTTCATAGCTTTATCCTCTCGATTAAACCATTGTAATTATTTTCTAAAGCAAGAGGAAGTTAATATTTTTTGCAAGAAATAAGTGGTATTAAATTTACGATGAAAATGATTTTATTTCTAGTAAATTTAGGAAGAGCAGATGTGACCTAACTATATTGGAATATACATCTGGTCCAGAAAGCTTCATACACTAATGATATTTATAGACGACTCAAGAAGCATAAATCTAAAACATCTCACACCCTCCGTCCTGTCTCACAGCCCCCAAGTGTCAAAGAGTAAATTGAACCGTACACAGAAGGGGATGGGTTCGAACCCCAGACTTTTATATTGGTTTTTCCCCCTCCTTTCACTTTTTTTTTTGCTTGAAGATTGAAATATACGTTTGGTCGGATCTCACTCCACTAGAGTGAGCTTCGCTTCAAATATACATTACTTCCAATCGTACGAACTCATTCAGAAAACTCTATTTCCCTTCTAAATTCCATATTTTATAAACTTACTTGATAAAAAATATCGATCTTTACTTTGTGTTTATATTATTAAAACACACACAGATATAACCAATCTTTTATATGATAAATCTTTCTACTCTAGTTCATTACTTTTGAAAATTTTATTTTCGTTTTTGTGAGTTATTGAAGTTTTCTTCTTCTTTTTCATCATGTTTGGAGACGATTCAATGAATAGGACGAGACAGGTGACTTTCCTAATCTTATATTTAGAAAAATATTGACTTGCGTCTTGTTCAAATTACTTTACATCAGTCTAAAAGTAGATTGATTTATTTGACATACTTTATCCAACATCAATAGAGTTTGATTTGATTAGATTTATATAAAAATAAATGTTCATTTAGAAGAAACAGTTGGGTTTCAATTTCTTCATTGTTTTACTTGAATTAATTTGGAGTTTATCTGCGTTTGTATTACTGAATCTTTTACTTTATTACTGACGGAGCTCTTGTTGCTAATTAATTTTCTTTATTTAGGGAGTTCGTTAGTGCTTCAGTTACTCAAATAAACTTAATTTCGTTTTTTGCTTAGACTTCCGTGGGCGGTCATATGACAAATCCCCTCCCCTCCCTAGCAAATCCAGTTACAATCTAAGTTACAGAAAAGAAGTATAAATACGTAACTCCAGTCGTGTTAATATTTTTGTTGCTTCGAGTTAACATGACGATACATCACACCCTGAAGATGCTTCCAGTAATGGAAGCAAATGGTGAACTTAAAACTCATCGTGACTTTTCACCGGAAAATCAAGAAATTTAGTTAGGAATGAAACTGCGTTCCGTTTGCTGAATTCTTTACTTTGTTCATAACTGGTCTCCTGCTGTTATTTTACTTAATTATTTACTTTATTTATTTATGCGTCTCTTAAGATTAAGGTACTGACTCGAAGTTTAATTTTCATCACTTCTTGATACATCTTCAAAGGCAGACATCTTTCCAGAGTAAGGACGACCAGTGGCTTTCTGAATTCGCTCAAAGATCACCTTGCAAAACACAAAACTTGCGGTGTCTTCGAAATCCCTTGTAGCTGCATCAAAAACTACATCTTAAAAACGGAAGAATGATGTGAAAACCAACTAACAGCGCTAGCTGAGCATTTTAAAGAAGCCTGTCATCTCATCAGGTTTGAGGACATTCACGTACTTACATCTGTCAACAGGTATCACAGCAGGGTCGGTTATTAATATCGAGAAACAACCAGAGAACTTCAAAAGAGAGGATGGATTAACCATTTCTTGGACTTGGAAAGCAAACTGCACCTCTGCCAAGAAGAAAGCAGCCCACACCCAACTTGAAACATCACCTGCTCGACAAAGGAATAACCAACAAGGAAACACATACCCGATTGCATCACCCGACAATGGATTAACCCTCCCGGGAATCCAGGTGCAATCTTACATTCCAAGAAACATGTGTATAAATACGTCACTCCCAGTAGTGGACGTGAAATGTTGGATTTCAAGACTTCCGTGACAGGGATTTAACCAGAAATTACACTTATTTATCCTCTGAATAATCGAACCTTGGTTTCAATGCTGAGGTAAGTATTAATAGAAATTCTAATTAAAGGGAGGAATAGCTGTTGAGTATTGGGTCTATTAAGGAATTAAAGTGATCACTTTTGTGATACTTTGACCCCCTTCTTGGGCAACTCTTAAGCTGGCTAAACAACTGTATGTTTTTATTATATTATATTGCTACCGAAGGTAACGGAAGCTATGTGATCGTTCGGAAGAACGAAAAATGTTTAGGTCTCCGATTTCAAAAATTCCAAGACAGAAATCCGTTTTAGACATTAGTGATCATTTTTGGTTCCGTCTCTGTAAATCTGCTTGTCATTCAATTTTTTCGAACCAACATATCTTAAAAACTACGTCCAATTATAATGAAATTTGGGTGGTAGGTCATGAGTAGCCCATTGTTGGTCCCATGTAAGTTTCAACCCTCTGCGTTCATTTAGTTCACAAACATATATTAATTTACACCTATTCCTTCAAAAGTACTAATCTGATTTGTATGAAACTTTTATAGTTTATCGAAAGTACCTCGCAGATAGCCCCAGATTACTTTGATTAGTCTGCGCTCTTTAACTTTTGCTTAATTGATACTTTAATTCAAGTAAAAAATCACAACAATTTTGACAGATTAAAAAAACAGGGGAAACAATTAAACAAATTAGACAATAATGGCTTGTAAAAGCATAAAATCAATGAAGTACGTGATAGGATGTGAGGAAGCTATGTGCCACACCAATTGGCAGACTATTTTTTTTAATCAAATCAATTCTGATCACTTCACCTGAATTCCAGCAGTGTTTATTTTACTTGTTCATATCAATTTCCTAGTTTTTTACATATATCGACTTGGTTTATCTATCTACATTTTTTATGAAGCAATCGTATATTCGTATTGTTTGTACCTAACCACTACAACTAATAACAATAAATTAATAAATTTTATCGGGTATAGTGGATTTAGATAAAAAAAAAAAAAATTAAACTAGCTTTTATGTTGCCCCTTTATTAAGTCCCTTAAGTAGTGTAGTAATTATTGTTACCGCCTAGTAAATGGATTTGAGTTCAATTCAGAGCGAAATATTTACATAAATTCAAACGTCAACAAGATATATAAATTCAAACTAGGCAGAAACAAAAAGCATACGATATCAGCCATATCTACCTTTGGCCCTGTTAACTTAACCGTCCCTAACAATCATGAATAAGGATGAGCTGCCATATTAATCCCGATTATGGAACAAGTAATTTCTTTCGAAAATTCGTTCGTTTATATAATAATTTTGACAATAATTACATTTTGTTTTAGGTTAGTGAAAACGCAAAATCTAAAGTCATTCTTGTTGAAACATGTTCATTTTTTTGTTCGTTCTTTAAAATTAATGTTGTCGTAATAAAAATGAGTTGGTTTTATTTTGAAATATATATATATATATATATATATATATATATATATATATATATATATTTTTTTTTTTTTTTTTTTTTTTTTTTTTTTTTTATGAGAAGCAGGAAGTAAGTAATCACTTAATCTGTTAAAAGTCTTTGGTTTCCTGTCCGTTTTTTTCTCTGTAGAAATTTTACTTTGTTTCTATCTTTACTTTAATATAAACTTTCATTTTCATCAAAGTTTTTCCTCCTTCTTAAAATTTTCTTTAAGTTTCTGTAAACATACAGTAATATCAAGTTATTTTGGGAGTTTACTGTCGAAAGTTAGATAAATTAATATTGACTTTAACTTATACTAGCTCTTAACTTTCTTTCTCATTTTCTTTAGATAAAATACTTAATTCAAGTAGAACTTCAACCTAAAATTCTCAATGAATAAACTAACGAAAAACCAATGAGATTTAGCCTAATTCTAATAATATTTAACGTTTGCTAACAGAATTGAATTATAAACTATTTATCTACCCCTGCGCCCATAGATTTTGAAAATGAAAGTAATCCATTTTCATTTCTTAACAGCATTGCTTATATTATATATATATATATATATATATATATATATATATATATATATATATATATATATATATTAACGCGTACATATATGTTGTTGGAGAGGTGAGTGGAATATCGAATGTAGGAAGGTTAATATATAATGCAGTGTTTGGTAAGTTTATAAAGTCAGTTTAAGCCACAACAAAATGCTATGGGAGTTCCACAGCATTTATTCCCTCTGATCTACATCTCCCTATGGGAATTAAGGGCTGGCTGTTTAAATTTAAAACTCTGCCCTCTAGCGATCCTTTCTCCTAGTCTTTCTTCTCTTTGTAATATACCTTAAATAATGTCTGTCATGAATCATTAGATTATGGTTTCATTCTTTTTCTCTCACTGAAGTTAATAAAATGTTGCCACTTTAAAAATATTTTCGTAAAATATTACTGTTTTCCTTTTCTTCTGATTTCAAAAAAATCATATTTTAAAGTACTAATGTCCCGAATAAAAGAAAGGAAATTAAAAAATGTAATAGAAATAGTTAATTAAAGTAATAAGTAAATAAATATATAATAGTCATTTAATTGCAAATATAAAACAAATTAAAATACAGAACTATTAATTATATTACTTTAATTCTTGGATTAAAATATAAAATAGTACATTACGCGTCTAGTGCGGAAAATAGCATTTTGCTAAACTTCCTGTATGTAAGTTCGTATTTCTCTCTTTGACATTAAGATAACATTAATTCATTAGTTGTATTTTGTGCCGAATTAATTATTTCGGGAGGCGTATTATTCTCCTCATTTTCGCCACAATGACATAAATCACTTATTGTTTTTCACTAAAAACTCAATATAGACAGTTACTTTAATTAAACAAACAGCAAATTAGTTTTGTTAAATGTAAACAAACTCGCTAATCGTGCGTTAAGGTGTTGAATTCTTCTTTTTTTTACCGCACTAGGGCGGAAAAGAAGAGGAATTATGAAACGCGCATGCGCAATAAATGTAAGTACGTAAAGAATCACTTTCTACGCATCTAAACAGATATACAATGTTTATATTTCGTATCAATCGTAGATAATAATATAAAACAGTTCATTTTTCATTGCAAATATACTATTTAAACTAAGGCGTGTAAATAGAGTGAATTGTGTTGTAAAGGTTACATATATATAATGTAGATTCCCCCGCATAAAAGAAGAAGAAATATGGTCTCAAATAAATTGTGAGATAAGTTGGCAGTGAAGCCATAGTATCAGCTATATTTTTTAATATTCGTGAATACGGTGGCAATATTCCTCTGTGACTCTATTCTTTTCAAATCATACCTAATAAAGATTTTATTTATTCATATTATTATTTTTATTTTTCATTACTTCCTGACAATAAATCATAATTTATTGAAATATTTATTTTTACTTAAAAAAATAATTAAATCAATGTTTGGTAATAATCAATTGTTTTCATTTATAGGTTCGTTTGTAATTAAATATATGTATAGTATATATAATAAAACTTAGTCGTCAATCCAAGGGTTGAAACTGTAACCTTCAGAATGTGATAATGAGAATTTTATTAATTAATCAAATTTATGAATAGTAATAGTTGTAGTGAGGACCTAGAACTTGTTCTAGACGGGAAGGACGAACTACTTGTTCGAACCTAGCAACTAGGCCATGTTTTAGGGCTACTTTACTAGCCCCGTGGTAGCAAGTTACAGCTACTTCTCCCATACCTCTGTACATTGTACCCCCTAAGCGAGTATGGCATGACACACCAAATTATATTCATACTTTAATTACTAGACTCATCTGTTTACAAATATATCTAAATTTATCATTATTTAATAAAGTATTTGCATGAATAATAAATAAATACATTTTTTTTATCTACTACAAACCAAAAGAAAAACTTTAAGCTTTATTTTTCTAGACGCGACTCCAACGATAGATGGTCAAGCGATAGTCGCCCAGCGACTATCGCTGAGGACTCTTCTGAGTTTGTATGTAACCGTTTTCCTAGCCGAGCGACTTTTAACATGCAAACTCAGAAGAGGAGTCCTACGCGATTGCCGTTGGACGACTATCGCCCAGCATCTATCGCTGGAGTCGCGTCTTGGAAATCGTAGCTTTAACCCTGCATAGCTAACCTTATTTTTTCGGCGCTAATCTACGTATTTTTAAAGCTGATTTACGAATTTTTAACGCTAATCTACGCAGTAATAATCACGAATAAGTTATTATTTTGCAAAAAATTCTATCTTTATTTATTATTTATATTTGTTAGGTGTTTATTTATTACTTATGTGTTTATCGTGTTCATTTATTAATTAATTACATTTTATTGAAATGTAACACGCCCAAACTCTTATGTATTAATCGAATTTTTATTATTTGTATTATTATTATTTTATTTTGATTTTGTTATTATTTATTTATTTTTATTGCTTTTGTGTTTAATTATTATTTTTTGTGTTTATTTATTATTTTTTGTGTTTGTTTATTATGTTTATTAGTAGAAATTTATACTACGTTAAGACTAACCATACGTAATATATTACGTGGTGACTTCATGAAAAATAATTGTCAATCCTCACTAAGGCATCGGGTAAAACTAAAGTGAGTATGTACTGCCACGGGAAGGTCTAGACGAAGCACTGCTAGAGAGTGGAGATTGTGTGGTTTACAGTTTATCTGTGAATCACATTTAACTAAAACTGTATGTAATTTTTACGTACATTTAGCTTTCTAGGATTAATCGCTGAAAGAGAGCTACTAATTATTATTAATAATTGTAAGGGTAATGGATATTTTACTTCGAAAAACGATTATTCTTCTTTTGTGCTAAAAGCAATAGCTTGTGAAATAAATATGATTGGAACGAAAGTTTGAAATAATTATCGGCTTAAAAAAATGTGAGGTTAAAAGACATCCTGCCTCGAGGGAACATTAATTCAACTTGTCTGTTAAAGACAATGAAGTTGAGTGAATATAATATTTTAAAGTGAAAAATAATCGATTCTATACTGAAATCACTCTGCAAAGAACCTTGGATATGTAAATATATTTTTATATTCAATCATATGTTTTGTATAAACCTTTATAATAGAACTATGAAGACAAGCATGACAACCATAATCTAACAGTTTAAAGGAAAAATGCTTTATAAAACCTAGCGTTTCTTTAAAACCATCTTTTTATAAAGAGAATATAGAAAAAGTATGAAGATAAGAGAAAACAAATAGGTTCCCCAAGCATGAAGAATATTTTGATAAATTTTATTTGATCACGAAATGGTTTGTATTATTTTAAAAAACCTAGAGTGTTTATCTGATCCGCCATATATTCCCGTGGTTCCGGTCAATTTCCTTCGCTATCTATGCTCTATAGAGACATATCATAGTTATTTCTCCTTGGATATATTTCTTGTTTAAAATTATGTATGTTATGATTTGTAAGAAGAAACATCTAGGCTGATATAGTTTAGTGAAGTCTTGCAATGGTGTTCTAAGTTATGAATATATATCGAACATAGTTTAAAGTTTAAAGCGAGTTGGTTAGATAGCGGCTTAGTAAGATGGATATAAATTCTATCAGCTTTAGTCAACAGATGTGACTTCGTTATTTTCCTCTCATTTATTTCAACCATAAACCTAAATCCCTTTAAAAAATACAATTATTTCTTATTTTATTTAAATTGAGTTTACTTATTTGTTTTATTCGACAATTCTCTCCCAGATGGAAGACGTTTGTACAGTTATGTAAATTACTTTCAAGTTTCTGTTCTACATTTTATAATTTATCCATTAATCAAATTTTAAGAGCTTAAAGATTACTATAGCCTTGACAATTCTTTATTACATTAATAACACTGATTATTACATTTAATTGTAAAAGTAATATATTTTAACCGTTCAACACAGATCGTATGTCAAACGATCTGTGAATCATCCTTCGTTGTTCAGTCGAAAGTACGCTTGCGTATCACAGACTAGACATGCGCAAAAATTAATGCTCTTCTCGTTTCCTCTTTTCGGTTCGACAGTCTTGACGAGGCTTTAATCTTTGATTATAACCTAATGAATAGTCAAAACGAAGAGTATGTGTCAGGGGTTCATAGTAACCGTGGTCCTAAAGGCAATAGGAACTTCTGCTTGTCTATGACTCGAGTTCAAGGCCATGGTTGCGTTCTTCTCGCCCCATTTATTTACCTGACAATTGACTCAAAATAAAGTAATTAAAAGGTTACTGACCACTTATTATGAACTAAAAAATTATATAATTATGTGAAATTGGTTTTAATATAAGTAACACTAAAAATGCAAGCTTTCGAGCCCTACTTGGCTCTTCATCAGGTTTATTGATAAAAAAATTAAAGCACAAAAACAGTGAGGCTTCAAGATGTAAGACAGGTTATAAACAGAATTGTAGAATGTGTATTAAAAGAAAAGAAAACTATACAAAGATTTACAAATCAAGGCTCTCTTCTCTATCCTTTTCCAATATGTTCCTTAATTATAACGAAATATGAATGTACTGGGTGTTTTAAAAGTTTTTTAAAAGAGGAAGCAAACAAATATAATAGCAACTTAACTATAACACGTTTAAAATAAAAATAACTAGGCATCGCGTGGCTCTATTATTGAAGCGAGCGTATTGCAATAAAATACTGAATATTGAAATTTGTTAATCATGATGAATGTCATAGTTGAAGATAAGTGGAAGACGGTAGTGAGGGGTGGAGTGGGGGTACTCGGTACAAAGCTTTACTTCCTAAACAAACCTACTCACAACACTGACTATGAGAATCTTAACCACCCGTAATAGCTTTTAAACTAATATTATAAATGTATCACTTCATTACTCAAATACTACTGCTTGTTTCAAGTTGAAATTTTACATACTTGTTTCAACTGAACTTTAGACGATGTACATGAAGTTTTATTAAGATCGTTACGTTAGAACGTTAGATATCGGTAAAAAGGTTGTTTTCTCTATTTTAAACGTTTAGGTCCGCTTTAATAGTTTTAGCGATCTTTATTAATTCATAGCAGTGTCGTTGTTGGATTTATTGAAAAATGTTATTTGAAAAAAATGTTCGTCTCATCGAGTAGGTGATGATAGATTTTTTTCCCGTCCTGAAATTCCAATTTTAAATTTGAAGCTCACGTTTACGCGAGCATTGCGCGCGAACTCTTGGACGGATCACGCTGTCCAACGAACTTAGCCTGAGTATTAGTAAGAAGATCATGTATACCAAATTTCAACTAAATCGGTCAACTTTTACTCAAGTTATCGTCACACGCGTAAACGTTACTGACAGACAGACAGACAGACAGACAGACAGACAGACAAGATGCATATTTCGTTGAATGTAAGAAGCTCGCTTACGCTCGCTTCAATCAAATAACACATACTATACAGGGAGATTAAAAAAGAATTACGCATTTAAAAAATTAATTTATAAAAATCGTTGATGTGTACTTGACATGTTTAAAGCAATTAAGTTATAAGCAGTAAGTTAATCAGCTCAGCAGCGTAGCGGAAAGTTAAAATGTACGTATAGCTTAATTTCTCTAAACATGTTAAGTACACTTCAACGATTTTTATCAATTAATTTTGAAAATGGGTAATTCTTTTTGAATCGGCCTGTATTATAATAACATAGAGGAAAAATAAAAAAAGTACATATTATAATATAATATATTATGATAATATCATGTAATACATACTTAAAGCAAAGGATCACAAGGAACTAAGGATTGCACAATAAAAACCTATACAGCAATAAATTAATGTTCATAACATAAATTTGAAAAGGGACTTTATGAATACTTACTTATTTTGTTACAGTTTGTAAGCCATGTTTAAAATCACATATTCTTTTCTTTAATTATACTGTAAAGTTTTATAACTTATTACTAAAAGGTTATTAATATGTATATGTCAAAAGAATAAACAGGTCAAGTGTGTGCTAGTCAGCACACAGCGAGGGTCCGTAGACCACACTGTATAGTTTAAGTAGTACCCTATTGATGGTGTTTTTTAAAATGCTAAAAAGCTTACTTTGAACTATCCTATGGGTCTGATATTCTCAAAACACATAAACAATGTGTTTTGAAATTTTTAAAACAAGTTAATTTGTTTATAATTTCAACCCTCTACGACCCACACAAAAGAAGACTATATTCAAAAAAAGAGGGACACACGGAAAGTTTTTAAAGTTATTTAAAAACACAAGTAACACATAAACAAACTTTTGATAAAGAATTTTTTTGCCACTGAACCGGACAACAGTTAAAAGAACCGGAAAACAGTACATCGAAAAGACCATAGTTATAAAACAACGTATTTTGTCAATAAAAAATAAAATAATATTTTTTCGAAATTTCCAAAAAGTGGTATCTTTACTTTTGGTCGAAGAATGTTCAGGAATTTTTCCAGATTTTTTGCACTTCACATTAGCGAGATAGAGGAGGGGGAGGGGATACATTTCACACCCACTTCAAACTTGCCTACGCTCGCCATATCAAAGTTATAATCAAAGAATTATATATTTTTGTAATCAGCTCGATGTACCCTTTCATATGATACCCCTCACAGTGTCGAAATAAAAAAATAAAAAAAATTTAACCCTTAAGTTTTTTACCCTAATTTTTTTGAAAAATATTTTTTTTTAAGTCGCTATATTTTTTAAAATATGTGGGTAGGTACAAGACTCATACATGCCAAATTTCAAAGTGATCGGACGAAAGGTGTAGCTGTGAGTGCAGGTGACCGGACGGACGGACAGACACAAACAGGAAAATATAAGGGTCCTTTGTTTTGCCTACGGACCCTAAAAATGAAACTCTAAACCTGAAATATTTTACAAGTTATTGCAACTATATTTAGTAAAACTTTATTTTACCCTTCTTCAAGGTTGCAGTAGCGAAATGAATTAAGAAAAGCTTTTACAACTTTTGTTTATTTTTCCTCTCTGCCTTCAACTTATTTTTTTTTTAAAAACCTTATGCTTATAATGATTGAGTATTTCCTTACGTTTTGAGCAGAAAAATTAAGTTTTTTTTCTTGTTCTTTTTTAAATAAGGTAATAAGTTCTGAAACACCAGTAAAGGCTAAATAATAAAGCAATGAAATTCGAAAATTCAAGTTTTTAAAGTAAATAATATTAGAAAAGGAGCCTAAAAGCATAGTCCTTTAATAAAGTGAGAGAAGTTTTAAGTCCTGCAAATCAGAGTCCTTGATTTTCCTCTAATTAGTCCGTTTTCTCTAAATACGGGAAATAAATTTTCTCCGAATTATCTTCTTATTGCTTTGATCTTCTCTTGTGCACTAAACATCTTTCAAGGAAAAATAATAACATTTTGAACAATACAAAAAAGTCTTAGAATTAAGTTTTTTTCTGTATTACATGTTAACATCTAAATCTAGACAACAAACTATAAAAAACAAACTATAAGATATAGAAACTTAAAGAATGTCATCTTTATTGCTTATTTTTGAAAATGAAAAAACACTTGTATCTACGATTGGTACGAAATAATAGTTATTTATGCACCTAGGGAGTAAAGTAAGCCATTATTCCCTGAGCGAAATAGTTGGTTCTTGAGGCGAAGCCGAAGGAACCATGGTCCCTAAATCCCGGGGTGAAGCCGAGGGAATTATAATTCCCTCGGAGAGTCTAGTTAAGAGTCTATAGACTCTTTAATATCGCTAATAACTCTAATTAGCTCCCGAGGCGCAGCCGAGGGAGATAATTATCGTGAGGGGAATAATGGCACTTTACTCACGAGGTACGTACAATATTTTATCTCCAGTAGGAAGAAAATACACATTTTCGTCCATTGCACAGTTTTTATTTATTATATAACAATAATTATTAGACCTTTTAATAGCAGATATAAGAGATTCAATATTAAAAACAAATAAGAATTGGAATTAAACTCAAATAGAAGGTTATTTAGATGCAGGTTATAAACAAAGATAAACATGGTCGAAAAACTCAGTGTCGCCAACCTGATTTCAACACCTTCATTACATTAGCCATTCATTTTCTACTATTTATAAAATAATTAAGTTTCAATCTTTACTTTTTGGCCCTACTTTTTTCTCCCTACTTTTTGAGTTAAGGGATGAAAAGACTTACTTTAGTCCCTGTAAACTAATTCAAAATCATAACTTTTTCTCCCTACTGGAGATAAAAACATTTTATCTCTGTAGATGCGTAGAAAGTGAATATTTTCGTAGTTGTATTCATTGCGCAAGCGCGTTTCATAATTCTTTACCTTATCACTGTTTGTTTAATTAAAGTAAGTGTTTTTTCTGTATTTGTTATTGAAGTCCAACAATTATAGATATAGTACGGTACGCAACTCGTGCGAAAACTGCATATTGCTTTGCTTGTGTGGTTTTACTACCCTCGCTATTGCTCCGCGGGTGCAAACTCCACACTCGCATGCAAAATGCTACTTTCCGCACTAGACGCGTAATGTACTGTTACTGATAATATCTTAGGATTTAGAAGAGATTTTTTTTTTAACTTTTTTTTCTGTTAAAATATTTACAATGGAAATAAAGAAGGAATGTAAATGTAAATGAGTATAGAATTAAAAATTACGTAATAAAAGTACTTAGAATAAAATGTAAACTCAGATCTTTAATTCCTCTAGAATAAATTTAATTATATTATTTGTTGAATTGTATATAAGGAAACAAACTAAATAAAGATTTCATTTATTTAAAACTTCTTTATTAAATCTTTTTACTAAGAATTGAAGCAATTTCCCTTTACTTGTCTTATGTTTTGTTTAAAACATTATTTGTTTTATTGTTATAAGTTATTTATTGATAAAGCTGAATCTTTATTTAAAATTTAAATGTAGTTCTTTTTGTTGTCATTTGACATGTTTTTTTCTCACGATTCTTTGCTCAGAGAAAGGAAGGGGTAGAGGGAACAATCCGATTTGAAAAGTGGTTCATTATCATTATTCTCTCCCCCGATACTAAAACTCCCTAGCGAGCTCAATCCGAACTAAAGTGATCACGTGGTCACTGGTCCTTGTCTAATTGGTCTATTCCTTGTCCTTCCGTCCCCACAGACGCTTGTCAACAAATCCTTATCAGTAGCATTTATTTTATACTCCACTCAAAGAAGATTGCTATTGGTTATCTAGGATCTGTTACATGTTTATGAACGACGTAACTGCCTTTAGATAATTAATAAGGTTAACAACAAACATTAAAGTACATATTTATAAAAAAAAGTGTATTAATAATAAAAATATTAAATGTCGTAAGAAAATATCACTTATACTTATCAGCTGATATCAGATAAATTTAGAGTTTTTATCGAGATATCGATACTGTTTCACCAAACTGCCGCTTGGGAGGTTTAGTATCGAGGGAGAGTATAACGAATCACTTTTTGAGACCCAGCTTCTATAGTATTGTTCCCTCTATCCCTTCATTGCTCTGAGATTCTTTGCAAGTTTTTTTCTTATTTATTTATTTTTATTTTTTTTCATTGACTGCAGTATTATGTTTCCAGGACTGCACATATACCTTTTAAATTCTAATTGTTCCTTTTTGATTATTATTCAACTTAAGTTCTATTTTTGTGTTTAATCATAATTCCACAATAATATTTGCAACATTTGAGGCAACTTCTAACAGTTATGTTTTTAAATGTTTTTTTTTTTTTTTTTGCGAATATCTCGAAAACGAAGCTTTTCCGGATGTTGTGTTCTTCGGGGACACTATTTTTTGCGTTTGATTTAGAACTGGTTGAGATTCTGTCCGAATAATTTCACGCCTGGTAACATTAAATTCTCCATAATTCAAAAATTATACCGTTGATCTTAAACTTTAATTATACCATTAGAAGCTCGTTAAAAGCAGAAGTATTTCTTGAATGTGCCACACCTCTAACATCCCTCAATTAAGAATAGAGAGCTCTAGAGTTTCTTGGTCGAATTTTCAAAAAACAAAATGTTTAAATGTTACAGGACTTAAATGATGCTTAGCAGCTGATAATTTAAAAATCAATGAGTGATTCTGAAAGGTATTTTATGCTGTTTAAAACTGTCTCTTAGCCCAATTTCTCAATCCTATTTAGATTTTGAAAATTTTCATAAAACACTGAAAAAAAGAAATAAATCAATATCTCGAGGAACTATTGAGATATGGGCATTTGCTTACTAAACATTTTTTGTTGCATTTGACCCATAAAATCTACCAGTCTCTTAATGACATTTTACACTCACACACACACACACACACATATTATATTTATATATGTACATATATATATATATATATATATATATATATATATATATATATATATATATATATATATAATATATAAGTGAAGAAGGCAATTTCTAAATTATAAAGAGGTGTTAGGCCAAATAAATATAAAACACACTTGATTCAAGAAGTCAAAGATATAAACGGTGTAGTTGACAGAGATCTATTTGCAGTTAATTTAAGGTTATTTATTATTATGAGATGTTGCTGGTGTAACGGTTGTTTGAGGAAGTAATTGCTCTGTAAGTAGAGTTGCTTCTCCTGTTGGTAAACGAGGAGTCATTTAATGCCACCTACAATTAGCTTTAGAATCTGCACTGCGGCAACGACCCTTTCTGTTTTAACACAAGTAATAAGCCGACATTTATAAGTAAACATTTGTTCACTCTTTAACCCTACATACCTACCTCTTAATAACGTTTCTTCATTGAGTTACAAGTCATTTGGAGATTTGTAAATTAACCAATCATATTAAACCGCAATTTCATCTGCTTGATAACTGTTTTTTTTTTATCGATTACTTTTATAATTTTGAACTATCGATTAGTTTTGATGTTATTATTATCGATTAGTGATTAGAATTCAGTTACGGAAGTCAGTAATATGGTTTATACAGCTGATGGAGTGACAAGCCAACCCATGTAAGCTTTGGAAGACCTAAAGCCGTGTCCAGACTGCCGAACCAAAGAGAGGAATCGAGCCGATCACAGGTCTCTACGCATGCCCAGAGTGACCCTCTCTGCGCATCTCATTCTGGGCATGCGCAGAAACCAATGCTCGGCTCGTTTCCCCAGTTCGTTTCGGCAGTCTGGACACGGCTTCAGCCTTTCATGTTGTACCACGTATTATAATTATAATTTGATTTTTAGAGATCGATTAGTTTTTAGTATTAGTATAGATTAGTTTTGAGTATTAGTGTCGATTAGTTTTTGAGATCAAAAATAATAAGTATTGATGATAAATCGTAATTATTAAAGCTATATTTTATATTAACCACTGACTTTTTCGTTACTATATTATTAGTCCAGAAGATAGCGTGCAAAAAAATTTGTGACTAACATCAAGCTAGAATTTGGAGTATAATTAATCTTTTGGTGCCTTTTAATATGTGGTCGGCTAAGTTCGTCTGAGGGACATAGCTTGGCAATTGGCATTTGAAAAAAAAAAAAAAAACCGATGGAGAGCGGCTATGTCCCGCCTATTTTGGTGAGTTTTTTGATCATAAGTACAAAAGTAGTTAGTAGAAGCAAAATTCAAGTTGATGTTAGTATTTCACTTGATAGGTTAGTTATTCAAATATTTCTCCAAATCAAAGTGGTCACCTATCAAGTGACAAACTACCATCAACTTGAATTTTGGTCTACTAACAAATTTTGTACTCAGGATCATGAAAATCACATTATCTATCAAAATGGGCGGGACATGGCCCTCTCTCCGCCGGTTTGTTCTTTTCAAATGCCTATTGCCAAGCCATGTCCCCCACGCGAACTTAGGCGACTACACTAGAAGGCACTAAATGATTAACATATTCTCCAAATTCTAGCTGGATGTTAGTCAGACATTTTTTTGCACGCTATCACCTCGACTATATATGTTTAATCACAATATTGTCACCACAATTTTATATCAAAATACACGCGTTTTAACATATAATATAATCTTCTGCAAACATAGTAAGAGTAACAGTAAAATTCAATAGAGAATTAACTCATATTATGTTAACACTCAATACAGAAGATGATATTTTACGTCGAAAAGCGTTTGTGTATTTAAATATAAAACTGTGGTGACAATATTGTTGTGTTACTTTATACTTACCTTTACCTCTCAAGTTATAATTATAATGATAGTTTCTTAGAATATTTCTTATTATTAATTAAAAGAAATTTGCTACAATTAATCTATTCACTTATCTCTATGTGTATTGTGTACATTGCTTCCTGTAGGCATCTATACGACCTAATGAATCGCTTTGACTCTCACATACTCCTGCCATCTCAGAGGTTATCTGTGGTATTACTATATCATTAGTAATTAATAGATAACAAATTATGCTCTACCTGTTGATTTTGTTTACAATTATTATATGATTGATTCTCTAAAATTGAGGTAAAGGGAAAGGTCTAGTAACAGGTAGTAAAGTGGAGGTAAATCCAACAAAATCTAATTTGACTTTTTAATCAATTTCTCAAGAAAGCCGATCAAATACAAAATAGCTACTTATGCAGTCCCTAATAAATTAATTATCTTAAAATAAATTTGAGATTTCTTATCTCCTTGTCCCTAATTTATAATAATTATTTTTGGAGTATTTTGGTATTTTAGGGCAAATAATTAAACAATTTACTTTTCAATTACAGCTATATTTTGACCATCTTGGTCATCTTTATGCCTAAAACATCGAATACATTGTTGCAAATAAAAATTATGAGATTGAAATTTAAGATTTAAATGATTCCAATTAACTAAAACTATTTCTTAATTAAAAAAAAAGATATAATAAAATATAATATAACTCTATAATTTATAAAATTTAAATAAAATACGTAAAAATAAAAATAAAAAGCTATGATTAAAATAGAATAGGTTGCATCCAGGTTACCGCTATCACCATGTCGTTAATTACATTATTTTTTTTAAAAAAATTATTTAACTAATTTTAATTATTTAATTGTCAATAGTTATGTATTTATTGTTTATGAGATAAACAATACATTGTTTTAATTGTCAATAGTTATGCATCGTTTATGAGATAAATTAGTGACGAATTAAAAAGTTGATAATTTCCCGATTTTAAACATAATGACATTTTTGAAGCGAGCGTAGCGAGCTTCCTACATTCAACGAAATATGTTCCGTGTCTGTCTGTCTGTCTGTCTGTCTGTCTGTCTGTCTGTCTGTCTGTCTGTCTGTCTGTCAGTAACGTTTACGCGTGTGACGATAACTTGAGTAAAAGTTGACCGATTTAGTTGAAATTTGGTATACATGTTCCTCTTACTATTACTCAGGCTAAGTTCGTTGGACAGCGTGATCCGTCCAAGAGTTCGCGCGCAACGCTCGCGTAAACGAGAGGTACAAAAATTAAATTGGAATTTCAGGACGGAAAAAGATTCTATCATCATCTATTCGATGAGACGAACATTATTTCAAAATAACATTTTTTACTAAAACCAACAGCGACACCGCTATGACTTAATAAAGATCGCTAAAACTATTAAAGCGGACCTAAACGTTTATAATAGAGAAAACAACCTTTTTACCGATATCTTACGTTCTAACGTAACGATTTTAATAAAACTTCATATACACCATCTAATGCACAATTGAAACAGGTATGCAAAATTTCAACTTGATACAAGCAAAATTCTTTGCGTAGTGACGAGATACATTTATAATAATTGTTTAAAAGCTACCGCGGGTGGTGAAGATTGTTATAGTCGTATAGTGTATAGGTTTGTTTAGGAAGTAAAGCTTTGTACCGAGTACCCCCACTCTTCCCTACACTACCCTCTTCCACTTATCTTCAACTATGACATTCATCATGATTAATAAATTTCAATATTCAGTATTTCATTGCAATACGCTCGCTTCAATGACAGAGCCACGCGATGCCTAGTTTATTACATTTTCAATCTAGGTAAAATAATTTATATATTTTATTTGATTTTACTTACAATAAACACGTAAATTAAAAGTCATTTTAGCTTTTGGTACATTATTACTTGTTTAAAATTTATATAAATATAATTTTCATTTGTAACAATGTATTCGATGTTTTAGTCATGAAGATGACCATGATGGTCGAAATATAGCCGTAATTAAAAAGTAAATTGTTTAATTATTTACCCTAAAAGACCTAACTACTCCAAAAATAATTTAAATAAATTCGTACTGACGGATATTAGTATATATAACATTACCATTTTTAATGTAATAATGTCTGAATTATGCAAAATGGAATATGCTTATCATTTATTGCCTCTAAAAGAGACTACTAAAACATAATTGTTTCATTTAAGGGAAGTGGTTCTCGATTAGCAATTATAATTGAGACATTTTATTTAATATTATTGATTTTTATTATTAAGTAAAAAGGTAAGTGGAATTAATATAAGAAGAGTTACCTTAGAATATAGTAATTTTCAAGCTTTTTCAAATTGGATTCATTAATAACATTATAAGATGTAAAAAAGAAAGTTTGAGATAATTTACATAACTGTAGGGACTTATAACAGTTGGAAATTGCTGCCATCTGCGAGAGAATTAATTAAATAAAGTAAGACCTTAAACTTAATTTAAATAAAATAAGAAATAATTGGAAGTATTAGTAACAGGGAAGTAAGTTTTTAGTTTAAAAGAGAGTAGATAAGGACGTAGTCACATCTGTTGACTGAAGCTTATTTAAATCTTATACTGAGATATCTCACCAACTCGCATTAAACTTTTAACTATGTTCCATATATATTCATAACTTAGAACTAAGTTTCAAGTCTTTGGTGAACTATGTTTCTTTACAAATCATAACCTATAGAATATTTAACAAAATAGACTGCCATTTAGGGTGGCACGTAGCTTCCTCGCATCCTATTTCGTATACTTAATTATATTATTCTTTTTATCATATTTTTGTCAAATTTATCTCTCTCACGTTTTTTTAAATCTCACTTTTGCTTCCGAGCATATCAAAGGTAACGGAAGCTATGTGATCGTTTCATCGTTCATTGTCTCAGATTTCAAAAATTCAAAGAAAGAAATCCGTTTCAGACATCAGGGAACATTTTTGATTTCGTGTTTGTCGGTCTGTCGCTCAATTTTTGCGAACCAATATATCTTAAAAAGTAATCGTCCGATTTGAATTAAATTTTTATTGGTCATAATTTGTCCATTGTTGGTGTCTAATAAGGATCAACCTTCTGCGCTTATTTCTTTCACTTCAACATGCGCAAAAATATAAATTTGTAGTCCTATAAATTTATTTATTTGTAGGACGCGAGGAAGGCAGTTTATTATTTAACAATTTTTATGATTTTTAAATAAAAAGCTATATTTTATATAATTATTAAGGTGGGTAAAAAGCTATTTATTATTAAGGCAATTCTTTAGATTTTTACTCCCCTTATATAAAAAATAGGTTGGGTTAACAATTTAAAGAAGGTGTACGAAATGATCTTCTTTAGACTGTTTCAGTGGCGTATCCAGCGCCAGCGGCTAGGTCTGGAGGGGGGGCACATTCTAAGTCAGTTTAGATTGGGAGGGGGGGGGGGGCATTTGTAGTGGTAACAAGAACAAGGGAACTACTTATTTAACAAAGAAGCTACCCCCCCCCCCCCTTAAAAACTAAAAAAAAAGTACTACAAATAGACAAAAAAATAACTCCGCGCCCAGGTAACAACTGTTTTAGAACGTATTCGTTCGTAAGGGATTTATGCGGGGGGACCCTCCCGGAAATTTTTGAAAATAGGACCTCTCAAAACAGCGCTTTTATGGATTTATGAGGTGAAATTGAATATGAGGCGAATGTAAAAATTATGTATTAAAAAAAAGGCGGTATTTTTTTTTTTTTTTTTCACCCTAATGGCTCTGCGGGGGGGGGGACGTGCACCCTTTGCCCCCCCCCCCCCCCACCCGGATACGCCACTGGACTGTTACTTCCCTTATAATTACAGAAGTGTGATATTCTTTTGTCCCAAAGTACATTAAACTAAGCGTCCCTTTGTCTTAATAGATATTTAGTCAAAGTAATTTATATTCTAAAACTCAATAGGGGAGTAAAAATTTAAAGAAGTACCTATTAAGGTGAGTTCCTGCGTTTTATATGCGCTTCAGAATAATCTATAGTCTATAGGCTGTCATAACATGACGCGAGAAAAGTTGTTTCCAAATCAATTTTTGTGCGTTGTAGCTATCTTGAATATAACCTTCCCGTTCTCTATGTATATATATATATATATATATATATATATATATATATATATATATATATATATATATATATATATATATATCCTAATAAAGATTTACCAACAAAACTGAACTAAAGATCTACAATATCCTAGGAAACATAACTATAACTTCTACAGATCGGATAGCTGGGAAATTTACCGTAACCGATTGAATATATGGGGAATCAGATAAAAATTCCAGTTTGTTAAAATTACGAGTAAACCAGTTTGTGTTAAAATAAAATTTATCAAAATATTCTTCTATTTATGGAAACAGATTTGTTTTCTCTTATCTTTACACTATCATTTTCTTTCGTATATTTTCCTTTTTAAAATACTAGTTTTCCTTTAAAAAAAAACTGCTTAGTTTTATGTAGAGTATTCTGCTTTAAAGCTGTTTAGATTATGGTTGTCGTGCTTGTCTTTATGGGAGCTATAATAATAGTCTAAGTTGTACATATGATTCAATATTAGACTGTATTTACATATTCATGAAGTCTTCTATAGTAGAGTGACTTCAATATGGATGCAAGTGGTTCTTTCTCTTTTCCTCGCTTCTTGACTCAGTTTAAAATATTGTTTTTCCAGCCAACTCAACGTTATTGCTTTCAACGTACAAGTTAGAAACACCTCTCGTTTGAAACGAGGCATCCATTAGCCTCACATATCTCTTACAGGGTGACCCCAAATAGCAAAGATAAATTACAACAGCATGGTTGAAGTATATACAATTTTTATTTGGTTTATTTATTTATTGCTTCTAAGCTTACCGAGTTAAAGGAAACATTGTGATCATTCTGAACAAAGTATTTCTATATGAAAGGAATAACATAAATTGTCTCTACATGTAAATTGAAACTGGTGTAATAAAACAAACCAGCTTTCAGCCTTCATAAGTCCATCATCAGTGATGATTAATGAAAGAATTGTGTTACATTAATAAAACAAAAATTATTGAGTGGGGAGTCTATATTCCATGCCGACGATCGACGTAAGATTCAATTTATGTTATTCCTTTAAGAGTACCTTCATAAACGATTCTATATCTTACGTATTTTTATATGTCTCCGAATTCAAAAATTCCTAGACACAAATCCGTTTCAGAAATGAGGGAACATTTTTTTGGTTCCGTGACTGTCTGTCGGTCTGTTGCTCAATTTTTTCGAAACATATCTTAAATAGAATGCCAATTGGTGTGGCACATAGCTTCCTCGCATGCTACCACGTACTTTTTGATTTTATGCTTTTACAAGCCATTATTGTCAAATTTGTTTAATTGTTTCTACTGTTTCTTTAATCTTTCAAAATTGTTTTGATTTTTTACTTCAACTAAATTATCAATTAAGCAAAAGTTAAAAAGCGCAGACGGTTCAAAGTAATCTGGGGCTATCTGCGAGCTACTTTCTATAAACTATAAAGGTTTCATACAAATCAGATAAGTACTTTTGAAGATAGGTGTAAATTAATGCATGTTTGTGCGCATGTGGAAGTGAAACAAATGAGCGTAGAAAAATGAAACTTATATGGGACCAACAATGGGCTACTTACTTCATTAAAAAAGGACGTGTAGTTTTTAAGATACGTTGGTTTGCAAAAATTGAATTACAGACCGACAGACAGACACGGAACCAAAAATGATCCCTGATGTCTGAAACGGATTTCTCTCTTGGAATTTTTGAAATCGGAGACCTAAAAATTTATCGTTCTTCAGAACGATCACATAGCTTCTGTTACCTTCGGTAAACTCGGAAGCAAAAATCAAAACAATTTTAAAAGTTTTTAAAAGAAGAGGGAGAATTAAATACATTTGACAATAATTGGTTGCATAGCATAAAATTATTGAAGTATATTAAAATAGGACGCGAGTTATTTTTTTTTTTAATTTTTGTCTTTAAACGTTATTTTGAATTTAGAATTATTAATATTTTAAAACTCTTTGTCTGATTAATTCAGAGTACTTTTTTTATAATGCAAAATTTGAAAATCCTGACAGACAGACACGGAACCAAAAATTATCCCTGATGTCTGAAACGGATTTCTTTCTTGGAATTTTTGAAATCGGAGACCTAAAAATTGTTCATTCTTCAGAACGATCACATAGCTTCCGTTACCTTCGGTAAGCTCGGAAGCATAACTACTCTAATTCTCTGTAAATTTGGGTGGTAAATCATAATTAGACCATTATTGGTCCCATATAAGTTTCAACCTTCTGCGCCTATCTGTGTCTCTTCCACATGCGCAGAAACATAAATTTATTTACTCCTATACCACCAAAAGCACTTATCTGATTTTTTTAATAAAATGTGGATGATTCGTTAAAAGAAGCCTGCAGATGGCCCAAGATTAATTTCAACCATCTGTGCTCCTTAAATTTTGGTAAATTGATACTTTAATTAATGTAAAAAAAACACATTTGACATATTTAAATCAGACTGCTAATTTGTGTGGCACATAGCTTCCTCGCATCCTATCACGTACTTTATTGATTTTATACTTTTAAAAGCCCTTTTTGTCTAATTTGTTTAAATGTTTCCCCTGTTTTTTTAATCTTCAAATTAAATCAAATTAATCTGCGGGCTACTTTCGATAAACTATAAAAGTTTCATACAAATCAGATTAGTACTTTTGAAGCTATAGGTGTAAACAAATGTATGTTTGTGCGCATGTGGAAGAGAAACAAATAAGCGCAGAAGGTTGGACCTTATTAGACACCAACAATGGGCTAATTATGACCAACCATACAAATTTCATTAAAATCGGACGTGTAGTTTTTAAGATATGTTGGTTAGCGAAAATTGAGCGACAGACAGACACGGAACCAAAAATGATTTAAAAAAATTTTGAAATCGGAGACCTAAAAATGTTTCGTTCTTCAGAACGATCACGTAACTTCCGTTACCTTCGTTAAGCTCGGAAGCAAAAACGGGGGAAAAAATTAAATAAATTAAACAATAATGGCTAGTAAAATTAACGCTAACCACTCGACTAGGTCAATTCCCTTATATTTTTGTCATTACAGATCAATTGCTGTTGATTAAAATTGAATTCTAACTTACCTGTTCGAGCAAACCGATAGTAAACGCCGATCTTTTCTGTTTTTAATTTCATATTCAGATTTATCCATTTTTCCTGATAGAGCTAGTTTTTCATTAACTAACTTGAATTATATTGATTTAATTTCTTTAAAATTAAGTCCCACAACTTCTTAAAGTTGCCGTACATATGCAAAAGCTACGTAAGATGTTAAGAACAATGATGGAGTAAGTCTGATATTTTGAGGGGAAAGCTTATTTTCCGTGAAATACCTTTAAAGGCCTAAAGAAGGGACGGAACAGAATTAAGCTAGTTAAAGCCTTTTCGACAATGCAAGGCCTAGGCTTACTTTGACGTCTCTAGTTTTAGCAATAAATCCAACTCATTTGAATTTCATTTAAAGTCTGAACGATATTGCAACTTTAAAAAAAAAAAGAAGAAATGAAATGCTAAGCTCAAAGCACAATCTAACTACTCATTCCTTGAATAATGCAATTTTAATTTTATTCCTTCGGCCAGACTTATTATACTCTATTGATTTCTGAAAAGAGAAAAAAAAAAATATATGAATACTGAAAGAGAAAATAATACAGGAAAGAAAAAAAATACAATAACTTAAGTTTATTTGAAATAAAATAATTTTTACATTTAAAAATTATAGATTTTTAAATGCTGAAGAACTTAAATAAAATTATCAAATGTATAATGAAAATAGTTTTTATCTACGATTGATACGAAATATAAACATTATATCTTTGTTTAGATGCGTAGAAAGTGATTATTTACGTACTTGTATTCATTGCTCATGCACGTCTCATAGTTCTGAATAATTCCTCTTCTTTACCACACTAGTGCGGTAAAGAAGAGGAATTCTTCAGCTTTACGCACGATTAGCCAGTTTATTTACATTTAACAAAACTAATTTGCAGTTCTCTTATTAAAATAACTGTTTATATCGAGTTTTTAGTGAAAAGCAATAAGTGAATCAAGTGACTTTGACGAAAATGTGGAGAATAATACTCCTCCAGAAATAATTAATTCGGAAAAAATACAACTCAAGAATAAATGCCATCTTTATCAAGAGAGAGATACGAACTTACATACAGCAAGTTTATTTTTTTCTGTATTTATTATTTAAATCTAACAATCGTAGATAAAGTACGGTACGCAACTCGAGCGAAAACGGCATTTTGCATTGCTCGTGTGGTTTTACTACCCTCGCTATCGCTCGGGTGCAAACTCCACACTCGCATGCAAAATGCTACTTTCCGCACTCGACGCGTAATGTACTATTGCTACCGAGCTTACTGAAGGTAACGGAAGCTATGTGATCGTTCTGAAGGGCGAAAATATTTTATGTCTCCAATTTTAAAAATTCCAAGAAATAAATCCGTTTTAGACATCAGTGAACATTTTTGGTTCCATGTCTGTCTGTCACTCAATATTTGTGGACCAATATATCTAATAAACTACACGCCCGATTTTAATGAAATTTGTATGGCAGATCATAAGTTGCTTTTGTTGATTTCGTATAAGTTTCAATCTTGTCCGCTCATTTGTTTCTTTTCAACATGCGCACAAACATACATTTCTTTACACGTATATATTCAAAAGTACTCATCTGATTTTTTTTTTAAATTTGGATGGTATGTCAAAAGTAGACCGCAGATATATCCAGATTTATTTTAGCCGTCTGCGATCTTTAACGTTTGCTTAAGTAGTAGTAGTCTAGTACTTCCTACTAGAACGGGTAGGACGAACCATTTGTTCGAACCTTGCAATTAGGCCATCTTTTAGGCCCTTTCTTACGCCCCGTGAAGGAGAGTTCCAGCTACTTCACACATCATACATTTGTACATTGTACCGCCGAAGCGAGTATGGTGAGGTCATTAGTAAGCTATATAAGCGTGTGGGAAGAGTGCCCTATAGGGGTTGTCCCTCGCCCTGCTCCGTCCTCGAACCATAGATACAAATCACATATATCATCATGACACGGATTGGACCCACATCAATCGGACCACATCAAAGAGTGGGGGAAGAGTGCCTCATAGAGGGTGTCCCTCGCCCTGCATCGTCCGCGATTCATAGATGCAATTCAGAGTATCATGGCACGGGATTGAACCCACGACCTCGAGTTACCTCGATTTATTGATAGCTGAGCGAGCGCCTTACGACCCTCGGCCACGCTTTTATTAATGACCATTTAATTAATGTAAAAATCAAAACAATTTTGACAGATTTAAAAAACGGTGGAAAACAAATAAATAAATTTCAAAAATGGCTAGAATTAAAAATATAGAGAACGACAGAGATAAGAGTTTTAATTAAAGTGGGCTCTTTCCCCTTCTCAAAACATATTAAAGGTTTTAAAATACAGCCAATATATTATAATTAATGTAAATCCACTTAGCTGGATCACTTTAAAAACAATATTTTTTAACAATTTTTATGATTTTTTACATAAAAAGCTAAACATAAATAAAAATGGTGGCTTCATCCCTAAATTGAGGGATAAAATTAATTTCTCGATTCCTAGAAGTATGACTTTGAAGGAATCAAGAGTAAATATAATATAACAAAATATAAGCTCTCGAAAAGATACATTTGAAAAATAAACCTCCAAGCTTTATCAATAGATAACTTTATTACAATTAAACAAATAACGTTTAAAAAAACAAAACAAAAAAAAAATTCTAAATGCAAACTGCTTCTATTCTTTAGTTAAAAGGTTTTTTAAAAAGAAATTTTAAATAAATTCACTTTACTTTGTTTTTGTCTCCTTTTAATAAAATTCAACAAGTAATATAATTATATTAATTCTAAGAAAATAAACAGCTGAGTTTATTTCTATAGAATGTTATTCTGATTTCTTTAGTACAAGTTTTTTTCCATTCTACTCATTTACATTTATTCTTTTTTTTTTTCTTTTCTTTTTTTTCTACTGTTGTAAATAGGATAACAGAAAATACGTAAGAAAAAGAAAAATCTTCGATCTCTGAAATCCAAAGATATAAACAATCAAAGTTTAAATAAATATAAAACCAGAGAAAGCTCACATCCCTTTGGAGTTTGTTCTATTTTATATATAATATATATATATATATATATATATGTAAACATGTGAAATAGGGAAAAAAACTTTTATTCTAAAACATTTTCGTATTGTTCAGAATGTAATTTTTTTTTTTTACTTCAAGGAGGTCTTAGTGTTTACAAAAGAAGATACTAAGAAGGTTATTCACAGAAAAGTTATGTCCCATGTTTAGAGAAAACCAACAAAGTAGAGGAAATAGGAGGACTCTGATTTGCAGGCCTTAAAAACTTTTTTCACATTAAATAAAAGAAAAAAGTTAAAAAAAAAAAAAAAATAGTTCTTAAGGCTCCCTTTTCCTGATATTATTTACTTTGAAAACTTGACCCTTTGAATTTCATTGCTTCATTATTCAACCTAGGATTTTACACTCCTTTACCTATTTTTCCCCTCCTTTTTACTCATTACCTCATTTTTTTAAAGTAAACTTCTCTCTTCTGAAACTTTTAAGGTAAAAATCAATTTCTTTTATAGGGGAGAGCCGGAGTTGAAAGTTTTTCCCTTAGAAGTTATTATGTTAAAGGAAACTCCTGAAAAAAAGGGTTTAAAGTAAGTAACGCTGTATAATTTTTACAACGCCTTGTAAAACTTTCAGGTGTTATAAGAAACTATTTTTTAAACATTTAAAATATCGTTGTTAATTTGTGAAGTTCTTTTAAAGTTTTTCTTTATTCTTTTAGGTTCTTTAAGCTATATATATATATATATATATATATATATATATATATATATATATATATATATATATATATATATATTAAGATCTTAAGTTATGAATATATATTGAATTGTTAAAAGTTTAAAGCGAGTTAGTTAAATGGCGGCTTAGTAAGATTTAATGACTAACAGCTTTATTAAATAGAAGTGACTTGGATCTTTCTCCTCTCATTAATTTAAATAAAACTTTTATTTTACTAATAATTCCAATTGTTTCCTATTTTGTTTAAATTAAGTTAATTTTCTTAGTTATAATAATTATTTGTCTCCTTAGTTAATTAAATGATTATCAGATTTTTAAAATTGTAGTTTTTATAAATTACAATATTATTCTTCATGTCAAACCAATAATGAATATAATTTTTTTAAACTATTTTTCTTCTTATTCCCTCCCCTTATATAATGAAATGTTCAATCTGAGCGCTCGGCAGTGCCCCAGGCCTTATTCTAGCAAACATGCAGTGTATCTTTATTTGATAAAATTCACCCGGTTTTCTTATCCTTATATCTCTGCTTCCTCTTTCTCTGAAAATATAGGTTAAGCTTAAGTAGCTTAAAGTACTGAAAATAAAAAAAGTTGCGGCAGTTTTTTAAATTTCAGCTCTTTAGCTTAATCGGTTCGGGCGCTATAAACCAATGAGACGGACAGACTGACACATCACCCTCTGCATAAGGGTGTCGAGAAGTATTTTCGAAACCCTAAAATTTAAGCACCTTATCTATTCAAGTGGGGGATGTTCAAAGTTGCAAATCAAAATTATGTCACTCCAGAATAGCTAGAAACTTGAAATTTGGCACACTTGCAGCTGTAATTGAGTAACTGCCAGTGAAATTACAAAAAAAAAAATAGAATTTTTCATAACTTGGCTCTTTTTGTCACGGTTAGGTTTTTGTTAAGAATAATTGAAGCGAGCGCAAGCGAGCTTCTTACATTCAACGAAATATGCATCTTGTCTGTCTGTCTGTGTGTAACGTTTACGTGTCCGACGATAACTTGAGTAAAAGTTGGCCGATTTAGTTGAAATTTGTTATACATGTTCCTCTTACTAATACTCAGGCTAAGTTCGTTGGACAGCGTGATCCGCCCAAGAGTTCGCGCGCAACGCTCGAGTAAACGAGAGGTTTAAAAATTAAATTGGAATTTCAGGACGGGAAAAGATTCTATCATCATCTATTCGATGAGACGAACATTTTTTTCAAATAACAATTTTTAGTAAAACCAACAGCGACACCGCTATCAATTAATAAAGATCGCTAAAACTATTAAAGCGGACCTATACGTTTATAATTGAGAAAATAACCTTTTTACCGATATCTTATGTTCTAAAGTAACGATTTTAATAAAACTTCATATACACCATCAAATGCACAATTAAAACAAGCATGCAAAATTTCAATTTGATACATGCAGTAGTTTTTTTGTAGCAAAGAAATACATTTTATAATAATTGAAAAGGAGATGTGTGGTTAGAGGAATATTAAAAATACGTGGTGGTTCCCTTACTACTAGCCGCTGTACTACTACCAGACCCACTATCTATCAACTTATCATGATTCATGATTATCTATTTTTTCAATATTCAATACATATTTATTACCATAAGCTCGCTTCAATGATAGAGCCACGCGATGACCTCTAACTAATGAAAAACACTGGACTAAGTACAAGGCCTATTCGTAAAGTAAGGGTCGTTTGGCCATAAAATAAATATATTTGCTCAAACAAGTTCTTATTGACAGTTTTAGTTTCCCACTAACCAACTTCACTTTTCTACGTAAATACCACTCACTTCTAACCCCTCTACATAGAAGTTCGCCGCCGCTTGGGAAATCAACCGGTCTTAAGTTCTTCGTCGCCTTCAAATCGCTGTTCTCCAAGCACGGTTTCAAGTGAAAGGTATGAGCACTGTCGCTTGGTGCAAGGTAGGAACTGCAGAGTAGTCATCAGCCCGAGTAGAAATAGTCAATCACAATGGTAGTTTTTGTTCCACTTGTTTAAGGTTTTTTCCGCTCTTCCTCATGCACATTTTTGAAGTCCCAAAACAATTGTCTAACGTTTCCTTCATTCATTACTGTAGTTCCATAAACTAACAACTTCCGATGAATTTGAGCAGCTGGTGGTCCTTTTGCACACAAACAATGGAATCATAGCACGCACTTCGCAAATTAGCGGGAGCATCGATTTTCGTGGGCATTGTGTATGCATTGTTGTTGTTTTTGTGGCATTGTTGTATGCATTCACAAACAGACCAACGACTACTGAATTAAAACAATAACTTTAGTTGTTTCAGAAACAATCAATAGATGGTGCTGAATGTTCGCAACTTTATGCAGGCGCCAATATTTAAATATAAGCAAACGGCCCTTACTTTTCGTTGTTTACTTCCCTTATTGTGAAATCCTACAGATCTGATTTCAAATAATTGCAATTAGAGAATTTTCTTAATTTCTTAAAATCTCTTTCAATACCACGGGAATAAAAAATAATACACATTATATACAAAATATACAACGATTTTGTAAATTTGTTCATAGGATTTCGTTGCTTGTGTTTTATCACAAGTTATACATTCTAAACAAGGTGTTTCTCTTTGAATAAAAATGAAAATTCAGATTTATAATTTTTATTTCTAACCATTCTTATAGATAAGATGATTTGGTGTGGAAGCAACAAAACACTGTACAACTGATAACGTACATGATTTATGTCAAAATAAACTTTTTCTTTCGGTCTAGAAATACCCTGTGAGTGCCCGCAACCTGTGGATTTTCCTTTGTCAGTCTTTGACCCGAACTTTTTGTATCAACATCGAGTTTACCTTCCCTTTTATAATCCCTTTTGTAAGGTTTCTGGATTGTATGCAAATCTTATCGAGAAATCTTTCTGATTGAACTGTTCCGTCTTTTTTTCTATGACTTGTGCATTATGTTAATGAAATTTTCCATGTAATGGGTATGACCGAATACAACCAATTGTTGCGCAACTACTATTAGCATAGAAAATGTTTTTACTATGACCAACCTCGTGAAATCTGAGCCAGTAAGTGACCTTAGCAAAATCAAGGGCTGACTGCAATGGCTTTGGCAAAGGGGTATAGAGCCGGAGGGCAGGGCCGCCGGCCTCAGGCCTCCGTGAAGCCTGAGAGAGCGGGCGAGATAGGCCCGTGGACCCCGGCCTGTTGCCGGAGCCTCGGCTGAATAACCAGTAAGGGCATGGGGCATAGGGCCTAGAGCTTGTGGCCGAATCCTTTGGCTAGTGGCCTTAGGCAATGAACATGAGTTAGAGGGCCTAGGGAAATTGACAATGGGTAAGGGGCCTGGGGCATGGGCCTACGACATGGGAAACCGCGCTATTAAGAGATCATAATGACATTAGCAAAAGCATGTTCTATAGTTTCGGGCGTATTCAGTAAATAATACTCAACTTAAAGGTGCAGGGGAGGGGGGAGTATTTATTATTGCTGCTCTTTACAGGTTCTTTAAAGTGATTTGATCCAAGAAATTCTAGCTGCAACATGTATGGGATCTCAAAAAAACCATTTCGTGAGGAACATGGTCTTAAAAATACAAACAATTGGAACAATTAAAAAATTAAAGTAAAAAAAAAAACAAAAACGATTGGACTCAGTGGAATTATTTGTATGCTGGTAGTGCGTATTGTGACGATATTCGTATCAGTAGCAATTGCTTCCGCAGCCAGAATCTTGGGAGCATAGTTATTCTGTAGGAGACTGACTCAACCTATGATAATAATTTTTATCATTAGCAACTCTCTTGAAAATGGGCTCTGTAATAGGTTAAACTAAGGGATTCTATCAATTGAAGTTGCGACCTCCGGTAGACTAGACGTTCTTTTGGCTAATATTTATTATTTAAAAGGAATATATTATAAAAATATAATTTAGAATCAGTCATCTTTCGGTGACGTTAATAATATAATAGTTTTGATAACTTGGGTAGTGACACACTTTGCCACCCGGGTTGCGCCACCTGGGTGGCGCCCACCTGGTTGATGCCACTTGACTTGCACCACCCACTTATATGAGGGATGCAGTCAGCCCTTTATTTGATTGAAGGAGTGGGGACTGAGTGGCAGGGACTTGGGTGGCACCGTGTGACAGGCTCAATTGAAAACAATGGGTTGACCGGGTGGCGCCACCTGTGGGTGGCGGCTAGACCGTCGGACGGTCGACCGTGTAGTGCCACCCGGCAGGTGGCGCCCTATCGTGCGACAGGTTCCATCTATTCTCATTGACAACCGGGTGGCGAAGAGTGCCACCCCCTAGCTTACTAGAACATGGCTGTAAAACAAAATCGTTGCCGTTTTAAATTTCTCCGTATAATTCTGCAGATTTCGATTTGTCTACGAAGTATTTTGAGTACTATCGTTATTGTTGAGTTTTTTTTTACGTGAAAGTGGTGTTTTTATGTTATGGCTAATCCGATCTTAGATTTTCCAGTTCCATATATAAAAATCCGAATATTCAATTTTCACATTGTAAGAAGTTTCTACATACTAAAAACACATTTTATTCGTCAAACTTTATTCGCCGAAGACTGTTAACTGAATTTTCAGCTAACATGTAACTTAATAAACAGGTCAAGTGTGTGCTTGTCAGCAGACAGCAAGGGTCCGTAGGCCACACTATATAGTGTTTAACTGTAAAGTGTATAAACAGTGTTTTTTTAAAATGCTAAAAAGCTTACTTTGAACTATTCTAAGGGTCTGATATTCTCAAAACACACTCTGATAAAGTATTTTTTGCAACTGAACCGAACTACAACCATATAAATACATCGAAAAGACCATAATTATTAAAAAAAAAACCGTATTTTTTCAATAAAAAATAAAATAATAATATTTTTTCCGAAAAATCCAACAAGTGGTATCTTTACTTTTGGTCGAAGAATGTTCAGGAATTTTTTCAGATTTTTTGCTCTTCACATAAGCGAGATAGAGGGGGGGGGGGACACGTTTCACACCCACTTCAAACTTGCCTACGCTCGTCCTAACAAAGTTATATCCAAAGAATTATATATTTTTGTATTCAGCTCGACGTACCCTTTCATATGATACCCTCACGGTGTCGAAAAAAAAAAGTAAAATTTTTAACCCTTAAGTTTTTAAATTGTTTTTAAGTCGCTATATTTTTAAAATATGTGGGTAGGTACAAGACACATACATGCCAAATTTCAAAGTGATCCAACGAAAGGTGTAGCCATGAGAGCATGCGACAGGACGGACGGACAGACTCACGCAGGAAAATATGAGGGTCCTTGGTTTTGCCTACGGACCCTAAAAATGCAGCTATGATATAATGAGCTATGCTGTAATGCTATAGTTCTATGCTATAATGAGCTTCTTGTGAATCACTACCTTAATGCAAGTGAGTTAGATTCATTAAAGCTACTTTAAAAGATAAATTCGAAGAGACAAAGTCATTAAGGAAATGTTGATAAGTTATTATAGAATAAACTTTTAACCGTCTCATCATCCATGTTTATCTTTATAACTAAACTAATCGAATCTATTTTAACTTGTAGGATTTCCAAGGAATCCTTTTAGCCCTCCCTCATCAGGAAACCCTTTAAGAGCCGACTAACTTTCTTCGGACAAATAAAACAGTCCGAAGTGGAGGATCTTTTGAAGTTTGCAAGAGATGAGAAAGGTTTGACGTGAGAGGTCTAAAGTTGTCGGGTTTGAAGATTAAATCCCTCTGGGAGGGTTGGGAAGAGTTTTGTTTCTACGAAGGTCTAAAGGTGTAATGTCAAGAGGAATTAAGGCAACTAACTTATACTTTGAGGATTTTCAGTTCTCCTAACACCCTCATTCTATTTCCAAAAGCCTAAACCTCGGGTGTATTTCTAACGCAGACTTGTCACATACGTATTTCAAACTGCGAACACTTCCTAACATACTCGCAACTATAACATACACTCCTAAACCGAAATACCACTTGAGATAATGCCTAAGTAAACTCGACTTAAGTGTAAATGCTTTTTCTTCCTTCAGAACCGCACACGACTCTTGCCAACTTTTCCATTTATAAGACATTAGTAAACGTGAATTCAAACTGCCTCTAAATGAGCCATCAACTCACTCTTTCTCTCCTCCTTCCGAGCCTAGGGAATCTTAAATGAACTCTATATAAAATGAATATTAATAAAGTGCTCGACCCTCCCCCCTTTTTTTCTTTACTCTTGTAATTTACATGTTTTAAAAAACTTTTCTGTTGTTAAGGGGAAAAATCTTTAAAAGTCTATGAATTAACTAAGGGCTATGTAGTAATAGAATAAAGATTTTCCAGCTATGGTCACCCTTCTGGATTCGGTTTAAACGTTGCTAACTTGCTTGACTTTTAATTAATTATTTAATCTAATTTACTATCAGATTGTTAAATTAAATTGTTCGGGACAATTACACTTGAAAAATATCGTTTTAAGAAAAGATTTTTTATACAAAACGAGTAGGAACATTTCATCATCCAAATTTAACGTTTAGATTCCTTTCATTCTCATGAGAGATGTTCTTAAAAACTGGTAGCAAAGTTCATAACTCACGATGCATATTATAATATCCATGTAATTTACTTTCTTGAATATATGCCTTCAGATGTGGAAGTGACATTTCTATAATTTATAACCTCAAAAAGCTGTCTTACGTGGTAGCTTTTATTGGCGTGATAACTCATCTTTGTCTGTGAATTGTTGCATTCAGTATATATGTATATATGTAGGTCAAACAATTTAGTAAAACATTATTGTTCTTTAATCCAATTAATTGCTGTTCAAAGGCTTCAACATTTTATTGATGATGTTTTTAATGTACTAGTGAACTTGATGATTAAACCTAAATGTTCACTTGTAACTCCAAACGAAACAAATGTTTACGCCAGTTCTCATCTGAAATGAAGATCTCTTTTTACTTTCTTATATTCGTAGTATATTATATAGAGAAAACGGTTCTGTGATTCCAAAAAAGTTGGGCGTGGGGCCTAATTTAGTAGGTCGATGTAGATGAAATTTGGCATAAGATGACCAGAAAAATTATAGTTCGAGGTGAAATTAAATACAAATTTTAGGGTGCTAGCCTCCAAGAACTCTGAAAAAACGTAATCCACTTAAATATAATATAATCATGTAAAGCAACCCCTACACGATCAAGCCGTTTGATCAAAACATCACGTCAAGCTATGGTGACTAGCATGATTGATAGTCTAGGAACCAGTTTGATGCTTGAGTCAAGCCTTGACGGAGATTGATGGAAAGTTTGAATCAGTCAAGCGGCTTGACAAGAGCGCTTGATAGTCTTGAGCAATTTTGATCAAGCATTCCGTCAGTCTCCTGCTCGACACCCCAAATCCTGATTCGAAACCATGGTATCTACACAATACTGATTCACTACAGTCCAGGAGGAGCAGTTCACTAGTCGAAAACTCCGCTACAAATAAGTGTTGATGAAAAGATTGATGAGATGCTTGATGCTCGTGTCAATCAGCTTGACGCGATGTTTTGATCAAGCGGCTTGATCTTGCAGGGGCTGCTTAAGTGTTATTTCGGGAAAAAATTGTTTCCGAGGTATTGATGAAAATAAAATTGATATTTTTGAAAATCGAAACCAAAAGGTGAACAACCTCCTTGTCCGCATTTTTTAAAAAGACAGCCATTAAGTGTGGCACTTAACTTCCTCACGTCCTATATCGTATAATTTAATGATTTTAGGCTTTTACAATCTATTATTGTCAAATTATTTAACTTTACCGTCGTTTTTTTTTAATATGTCAAAATTGTTTTGACAGTATTATAAATGAATTAAAAATCAATATAGCAAAATTTAAAGAGCGCAGACGGTTGAAAGTAATCTGAGGCTCTCTCTGGGCTATTTGCGACAAACCATCCTAATTTTATAATAATCAGATGAGATCATTTGAAGATATGGGTGGAAATAAATGAATATTTGTGGGCATGTGGTTGAGAAATTGGGCGAAGAGGAGACTTATATGGGACTAACAATGGGATATAATTATGATCTACCATTTAAATTTCATTAAAATCGGACTTGTAGTTTTTAAGATATATGTTGGTTCGCAAATATTGACGAACAGACTGACACGGAACCAAAAATGTTCCCTGATGTCTAAAAACAGATTTCTGTCATGGAACTTTTGCATTTTTGGAGACATAAAATATTGATATTCTTCGGAACGATGACATAGCTTCCGTTATCTTCTGTATGCTCGGAAGCTAAAATCAATGAAATAATTTAAATGCAGTTTTACATCTACATGAGAAAGTTTATCTGAGTTTTGTCTGACCTGTTTTTCAGGAGATTGTGTGCAAAGCTAGAATTTTGTACACAATTCAAAATTATATTCAAAATTCTAGTTTCGAAGTTATTCAGACACTTTTTAGCACGCTATCTCCAGGACTATAATAATGTATTCTATTTATATTCTAAACTAACCATAAAAGTCGTTTTGAGATTACAGTTGGGGAAAATAGTTTTGTAAATCGAAAATAAAATACAAACAACTACCTGTTGAATACTTTTAAAATATGTTTTATAATAAGTTAACTAAATTATATATTATTTTACATAAACTTCAGTATAACTATGTAATATGAGAAAGTTTTATGGGAATTAATCGGACTGATTTTTTTACATGCTATACTTTATTCCTTTGAAGCGATATCTAACTTTATTTTATACTTGAAATTTTCATTTCACTTCAAATATTTATTCTAACAGACTTGAATTGAAACACCAACATAGTTTTACTTTATAGTTTTGCATAAATTTCAACTAAATTCGGAAATAAAGTTGTGGCTTTACCTGTTTGTAATACAAACTAATAATTTATTTCTCTCTGTAAATGATTTCGTTAGCTTCTATAGTTTCTTTCGGTTTTAAAATAGCGCCATAAATTCTCTGTTTTAAGAAAAGTGACAAAAGATTTGTGACCCAAGATAAATAGAAATATGAGCTTAAATTATATATTTGTTTTAACATCATTATTTACCGAGTACGGAAATATCTTAGGTAGTACAGATCGATATTCTTTTAAGAATAAAACTATATATTATTTTGTTTATGCACGCGATATATACTATCACCGATTTTCTAATACATAGCAGACCAATATATTATTTTTTTCTTTTTATTACTTTTATAAATAGCTTATATCAATACTTATTCTGTATTATTTTCAACTATGTTTTTTCCATAAAAGAAAATTAAAATAATTTTTATAAAAGATTAAAATTTATTATGAGACAAATATTGGAATGTTCAAATTGTAGAAAGAATGAAATTTATTTATTATTAAAAGAACAGAATATAATAGAAACTAAAGTAAAATAATATTAAACCATTTTTGTAAATTTATTGATAAATTTAAATTAATACTCTCAAGTTTTAACTCTAAAAAGGCTAGGTGCATACAGTTGACTTTACCGCGACTAAACTATTGAGTCACAATCGATGAACTCCTCGACTAAACTATTGAGTCGCAATCGATGAACTTCTCGACTAAACTATTGAGTCTCAATCGATGAACTCCTCGACTAAACTATTGAGTCGCAATCGATGAACTCCTCGTCTAAACTATTGAGTCGCAATCGATGAACTTCTCGACTAAACTATTGAGTCGCAATCGATGAACTCCTCGACTAAACTATTGAGTCGCAATCGATGAACTCCTCGACTAAACTATTTAGGCGCAATCGATGAACTCCTCGACTAAACTATTGAGTCACAATCGATGAACTCTTCGACTAAACTATTGAGTCGCAATCGATGAACACCTTGACTAAACTATTGAGTCGCAATCGATAAACTCCTCGACTAAACTATTGAGCCTCAATCGATGAACTCCTCGACTAAACTATTGAGTCTCAATCGATGAACTCCTCGACTAAACTATTGAGTCGCAATCGATAAACTCCTCGACTAAACTATTGAGTCTCAATCGATGAACTCCTCGACTAAACTATTGAGTCGCAATCGATAAACTCCTCGACTAAACTATTGAGTCTCAATCGATGAACTCCTCGACTAAACTATTGAGCCTCAATCGATGAACTCCTCGACTAAACTATTGAGTCGCAATTGATGAACTCCTCGACTAAACTGTTTAGTATTTTAGAGTGTACATAAAATCAATCAATTCCTAACCAACATCTTTCATCATTAGTGTGCTCTACCCTACAAAACTACAAACAAAAAATTGTTCTGTAAACAGATCTTATATATATTAATTTCATCTTATTCGTTTTAATATTATTTTATAGCTCAGTTTCAAGAAGAATATAATTAACTTTAACATAATATTAATATATTATAAACTATATTTTGTTAATATTATTTGGTACAAAATATGTCCTCACTACACCACTGGTCAGTTCTCTTCCCTCCGTATCTTTAATTGAACCAATGATTGAAATTTCGGGGTTTATGTAACTTAATAATATATACTTAAAGTTACAATGTACTTAATTTACATAAAAAGTTCTTTTTTCTTTAATTTATGAAATAATTTAGCATTATTTATTAATTTACTGTCCTTTAAATTAACCAGAATACATATTTTATATTAATAAAATTTACATCTATTAAAAAAAAAAAAAATCCAAACATTAATGAATTATTAAAATTAACCCTTCAATAAATTAACTTTTAAATTTATACATTGAATTTTACTAAGTGAAATCAGGTTTTTATTAACAAAAAATGTTTAAAGGTACATCGTCAACACAGTTATACAATTTAAAATTCAAAATGAGTTGGAAAATAGTTGTTTTGTTTTTTTATTTTTTTAAAAGTTAATTACGTTTAGTTTTGAGTCAATATTGGATTATGGAAATTTTCAGTTCTGATGGTAGTAGAGTTTTTTTTAGAATGTGGATTTTTTTTTTTCATTTATTAATTTATTGACAATCGCTACGAGGATTACTCACTTCAAAATGTTTGTTTGATATACAAAAACATTATAATTTGCCAAATGTTAATTTAAATTTTGAATTATAATTTTGAATTTTATTCTTTAAATAACTGACGGATTGTCTTACTTGTCTAATCCTCACTGTATAGTGTTAAGCAACTTAAAGCAGAACCAGGTGATAGCACAGATAGGTTTTTAAATGTTTTGTATTTGTTTATTTAAATTAGGCGTCGGGCTACAAATGTTAAATACACAACTTCTATTCTCTCTTTTTTACAAATATATTTATTTTTTTATTACAACATTTTTATTAGCTTGCTTTCTCGTTTGTTTGTTTGTTTGTCCGGTACAAATCTAGCAATCGATTTCTAACTAACTTCCCGAATAGCTAGACATTTGAAACTTTTAGCATATAGCTCAGAACACGATAACAATGCATTATTTTAATACTTTTAGCCATCTTTCAGCAGAATTTAATTGGTTTTCAGCCAATTTTGCTTTATGGAAAGTTAGTTCGGAAAAAATCCGTAAGTTATTTTATTTGTTTTGCCATGTCCCATATTTACGCAATCTTTATTTTGACGGGTTTCAAATTTGTGATTTTTAGGGTTTCGTTGGTAAAACCAAAAAAAAGAAACCCTTATAGTTTCGTTCCTGTGTCTGTCTGTCACTCTGTACGGTTCCAATAACTTTTGAACCAAAAGAGATAAAAACGTGAAACTTTCTAGTATAAAAGATCGTTTTGACGCGCACACAGGAAAAATATAGCGAACTCAATATTACCAGCTGTTCAAATTCAAAACCGCGGATAATTCACGTCGCGAAAAAAAAAATATTTTTTTAAAATTTTGAGTGGGGTATCAAATGAAAGGTATTGTGTGTTGGTATCTAAGAGTAGAATAGAAATATATATACCACTTAGGGATAGTGCTTAATTTTCAGCGCCATTTTGTCAAAAAACATCGAAATTTTGCGTGTCCCCCCCCCTAAAATCGTATTTCCGCTATTACTAAAAATATAGAAAAATATGCAAAATGTGTGGTCTGCTGGGCCATATATAAAATAAGATTAGCAATTTGATCTGATTAACTGGGATTCCAAGATGGCGGATAATTCATGTCACGAAAAACATTTTTTTTTTTAAATTTTGAGTGGGGTATGAAATGAAAGGTACTGAAGAGTAGATTACAAATATATATATCACTTAGGGATAGTGCTTAATTTTCGGCGCCATTTTGTCAAAAAACATCGAAATTTTGAATGTCCCCCCCCCCCCCCTAAAATCGTATTTCCGCTCTTACTAAAATATAGAAAAATATGCAAAATGTGCGGTCTGATGGGCCAAAGAAAAAATAAGAATAGCAATTTGATCTGATTAACTGGGAATCCAAGATGGCGGCTGATCGATGTCACGGAAAAAAAATATTTTTTTAAAATTTTGAGTGGGGTATCAAATGAAAGGTATTGTGTGTTGGTACCTAAGAGTAGAATAGAAATATATATACCACTTAGGGATAGTGCTTAATTTTCAGCGCCATTTTGTCAAAAAACATCGAAATTTTGCGTGTCCCCCCCCCCTAAAATCGTATTTCCGCTATTACTAAAAATATAGAAAAATATGCAAAATGTGTGGTCTGCTGGGCCATATATAAAATAAGATTAGCAATTTGATCTGATTAACTGGGATTCCAAGATGGCGGATAATTCATGTCACGAAAAATTTTTTTTTTTTTAAATTTTGAGTGGGGTATGAAATGAAAGGTACTGAAGAGTAGATTACAAATATATATATCACTTAGGGATAGTGCTTAATTTTCAGCGCCATTTTGTCAAAAAACATCGAAATTTTGCATGTCCCCCCCCTAAAATCGTATTTCCGCTATTACTAAAAATATAGAAAAATATGCAAAATGTGTGGTCTGCTGGGCCATATATAAAATAAGATTAGCAATTTGATCTGATTAACTGGGATTCCAAGATGGCGGATAATTCATGTCACGAAAAAATTTTTTTTTTTAAAATTTTGAGTGGGGTATGAAATGAAAGGTACTGAAGAGTAGATTACAAATATATATATCACTTAGGGAAAGTGTTTAATTTTCGGCGCCATTTTGTCAAAAAACATCGAAATTTTGAATGTCCCCCCCCCCCTAAAATCGTATTTCCGCTCTTACTAAAATATAGAAAAATATGCAAAATGTGCGGTCTGATGGGCCAAAGAAAAAATAAGAATAGCAATTTGATCTGATTAACTGGGAATCCAAGATGGCGGCTGATCGATGTCACGGAAAAAAAAATATTTTTTTAAAATTTTGAGTGGGGTATCAAATGAAAGGTATTGTGTGTTGGTACCTAAGAGTAGAATAGAAATATATATACCACTTAGGGATAGTGCTTAATTTTCAGCGCCATTTTGTCAAAAAACATCGAAATTTTGCGTGTCCCCCCCCCTAAAATCGTATTTCCGCTATTACTAAATATATAGAAAAATATGCAAAATGTGTGGTCTGCTGGGCCATATATAAAATAAGATTAGCAATTTGATCTGATTAACTGGGATTCCAAGATGGCGGATAATTCATGTCACGAAAAAAATTTTTTTTTTAAAATTTTGAGTGGGGTATGAAATGAAAGGTACTGAAGAGTAGATTACAAATATATATATCACTTAGGGATAGAGCTTAATTTTCAGCGCCATTTTGTCAAAAAACATCGAAATTTTGCGTGTTCCCCCCCCTAAAATCGTATTTCCGCTATTACTAAAAATATAGAAAAATATGCAAAATGTGTGGTCTGCTGGGCCATATATAAAATAAGATTAGCAATTTGATCTGATTAACTGGGATTCCAAGATGGCGGATAATTCATGTCACGAAAATAAATATTTTTTTTAAATTTTAAGTGGGGTATCAAATGAAAGGTATTGAAGAGTAGATTACAAATATATATATCACTTAGGAAAAGTGTTTAATTTTCGGCGCCATTTTGTCAAAAAACATCGAAATTTTGCATGTCCCCCCCCCCCTAAAATCGTATTTCCGCTCTTACTAAAAATATATAAAAATATGCAAAATGTGCGGTCTGATGGGCTAAAGAAAAAATAAAAATAGCAATTTGATCTGATTAACTGGGAATCCAAGATGGCGGCTGATCGATGTCACGGAAAAAAAAATATTTTTTTAAAATTTTGAGTGAGGTATCAAATGAAAGGTATTGAAGAGTAGATTACAAAAATATATAACACTTGTAGAAAGCGTTTAATTGTTCCCGCCATTTTGTCAAAAAACATCGAAATTTAGCTTGTCCCCCCCCCCCCCCCCCCCTAAAGCTATATTTCCGCTCTTACTAAAAATATAGAAAAATGTGCAGTCTGATTGGCCAAAGAAAAAATAAGAATAGCAACTTGGTCGGATTAACTGGGAATCCAAGATGGCGACTAATTGCTGTCTCGGGGAAAAAAATATTTTTTTAAAATTTTAAGTGGGGTATCAAGTAGGGATGGGCGGAACGGAACGTAACTATAAAAATAACTAGTTCCAGTGTTGGAACGGTTCCAATCGTTCCAAGATTTCATGGAACTACGTTATTTTTGGAACGACTTTGAAGTTTTTATTTTATTTTATTGTACTGTCGACTTTTGTTTAGTTAATAAATGTTTATTGTTTGAATTCGATACAAATTTGTTACCACCATTTAAACAAAAAAATATCTTTTAAGGATTATCGAGCAAAATAATACGAAACGTAACTGATAAAAGAGGAAACGGAAACGAGAAAACAGTAACGAAACTAAACAAGTAACTTAAAGGGAACGTTAAAAACTCGTTTCTCTTGGAACGAAACCGATGATTCGTTCCAAGTGCCAATACGTAACGTGTAACGAAACTGAAAAGAGGAAACGGGAACGAGAAAACGTAACGAAACTGTAACCTGTAACTCGGAGGGAACGTAAAAGATTCGTTTCGCGAGGAACGAAAACTATAGTTTTCGTTCCAAGTTCCAGTTCCAGCCAAGCTGGAACGTAACGTGTTCTCTTATGTCTTGTATAGTAGAGCAGAGTAATGGAGTGGGGATGAGAGCTCGAGTCTCGGAGTCACTCCAGTTATAGTGAAGCGTTATCTTTTTCTCTTTCAGAGAAATAGATGCCTTTTTGCCGCTTTTTTTCTTTTAGGTCTATAGTCAACTTCCTCTTATTGCTTTCGCCCTTCGCCACTCGTTTCGTTTTTTTTTTAGTTTTGTTTTCCGCTTTAGTAAATAGTTAGTAAATAATATGAAATAAGCAGGTGAAATTTAATTTTTCTTTTGTATAGTTTTAGGATCTCGTTATGAAAAGAACATATTCTAGTTTTTTCAAATATTATTAATACTGGTATAAAACATACTTTTTAAGAGGTTACCATAATGTTGTATCATAAACATTTTTATTATACTGCGTTTACTTGGTTGTAATTAACATATCAATATAAAAAAATATAAGATAAAAAGATAAATAAAGAGATCTTAATATTATTATAAATGTTCGTATTTAATTTCAACTTTTCATCGTCAGCGTCAGTGAAGAGTGGAACTATTTAATAAAGAAACGGAACTTATTGTGAAACGAACCTGGACTAGACTCAGGAACACGTGAAGTATAAGAGAAACTGTTTCTTTGGAACATAAACTGAACCGTTCCAAAAATAACTAGTTTCTGGAACTAGTTATTGGTTTGGAACGAAACGTTGTAACTCGTTCCACTCATGGAACCGTTCTTCCCATCCCTAGTATCAAGTGAAAGGTATTGAAGAGTAGATTACAAAAATATATAACACTTGTGGAAAGCGTTTAATTTTCTACGCCATTTTGTCAAAAACATCCAAATTCCCCCCCCCCCCCCCCACTACTAATTTCATGTTTACAACACCAACGAAACCCTTTTGACGTGAGACTTCACGCACTACCAATTTATTTTAAATAAAAGATAAACATTGAATGACAGGAAAACAGGAAATATATGGATTATATTATTTATCGATTGTATTATTATTTCAAATATATCGATGGCACGGTTTAGATTTGGTGTTAGAGAGATCCGTTGTACAAAGATTTGTCAAGACACAAAGACTTGGTGTTCACTTAGCATCGCGATAATAATGGCAAGCTACATTACGAAAAGTGGCGTCCATTCGGTTGCAAGTTAATAATAAAGTAGATAGATAGATAAGATTAATAATAAAGTAAGTTATTAGGATAATATATTTTCACCATGAAAAAATATGTACAAAAAGTTAACAGTTTTAACCCTTTTCCCAGAACATTTTTATTTTTTATTTTTCATAGGTTATAGTTTACTAAATATTCGCCGGTAGCACTTTGAGTGAACGTATATGGTTGCCCGAAGACACTTTTCTGTGGACATTACGCTACCTGTTTTTTTCTAGGCATCGGTATGGTCGATGTCTGTTAAATAAATGTTCCACATTTGGTTTGATTTTTTTCCTTTCCATAAGATTCACCGCTGTTCTATCACAAACCCCGTAATTTTTACCGTTTTTCCAGCATTCTAATAATAATATTTTTACCACCTATTTCAATTATTGCTTCCGAGCTTATACTGAAGGTAACGGAAGCTATGTGATCGTTCTGAAAAACGAAAAAAAAATAGGTCTCCGATTTCAAAAATTCCAAGACAGAAATCCGTTTCAGACATCAGGGAAAAAATATATAATAATCTATATTATGTTATTATTAACAAGTAGATGTGAGTTAGTCTAGAATACTCAACTACTACAGAGTACCGTATCTGAAGACTTCCAGTTAGTTATTAGATTTTTTTTTTTAGTTTTTATTATTATTTAACATGTTGTCTAAAATTTACTGTATACATTCAGTATACAAGACAGCGTTAAAATAGACTGCCAATTTGTGTAGCTTGGATACTTGTTCGCTAATGGTTACTAAAGATATGAGTCACTTTCAATTCCTTGTGAGGTCACATTTATGTTTATGCAATATCAAATTTCTTAGAAATTAATATAAACCCATCTATGGGCTACTTTCACTATCAATTCAAATTTATTCAAAATCGGATGGACAAATTTATAGATATAGGTGTTATAAAAAAAAGTTTATAAATAAAGGTTTAAGTGTATATGGGACCGCCATTGGACTAATGGACACAAACCCTCAAAATTCAATTAAAATCGGATGAGTAGTTTTTAAATTTGGTCGTTCGCAAAAATGTTGAACAAGAGACAGAAATAAGACCAAAAATGTTTCTTAATGTCTAAAACGGATTTCTGTAAACATAAAGCTTTGAAGCAATAACATTACTTTGATTATGAAGATCTTTAAACGTTAAAGGTCAAGTAAATATTTAAAGGTTAAACAACGTAGTTGCTTTTTCTGTGTTAAAAGAGAGTATATTTTTTTCTCGAACTGTTGATATTTGTAAACGGCGCAGAAAAGAGTGGAAATATTTTTTTAAAATATCTCGGGAAAGTTTGCGAGTTGATAAAGAATTACTAATGATAAATAGAAGTTGGGGGAGGTCTGTAAAGGACAGCACTGAACTGTTTCATATAATATATATATATATATATATATATACTCTAATAGCGCTTGGCTTTCCTTCCTTATTTATCTAACTTTATTATATACTATATTGCCAGACGATATAACTAATGTATAACTTTTCTATAATGGTCCATTCAATATTTCCTAACAATTTCGATTTCTCCTGGTCCAAATATTCAACTGATTGAAAACAAAAATCTTTGCGACAGTTAAACTTATATAATTTAAAATATTTACTACTCTTTATGGATCTTTTCACGAGTTGATGCTAATATTTGAACTGAGTGTCGATTGTTTTAATTACAAGAAGCAAATGGATTCTGTAGATAAATGATAGATAATGATCGTGTAGGGGCTACCTACACGATCAAGCCGCTTGATCAAAACATCACGTCAAGCTGATTGACTCGACCTTTAAGCCGCCTTGGGGCGCATCAAGTATCCCATCAAGCATCCCATTTGTAACACTCATTTGTAGTGGAGTTTTCGACTAGTGAACTTCTCCTCCTGGACTGTAATAAATCAGTATTGTGTAGATACCATGGTTTTAGGATTTGGGGTGTCGAGCAGCTGATTGACGGAATGCTTGATCAAAATTGCTCTAGACAATCAAGCGCTCCGTCAAGCCGCTTGACTCATTCAAACTTTCCATCAATCTCCTTCAAGACTTGACTCAAGCATCAAACGGGTTCCTAGACTAACAACCATGCTTGACACCATTGCTTGACGCGATGTTTTGATCAAGCGGCTTGATCGTGTTGGGGCTGCTGTAGTTTTGACTGAGATTTTGTGGTACCACTTCATAATTATGACTTGAGAGGTTAATAAGAAGTTACACAATAATATTGTCACAAACAATTCTATATAAACATAAATAACGGTGCGTAGGCTTCCGCGGGTAGACTAGTAATAAACAGCTTTGTTTTCCGGTGAAATCAATGTCACGAAGGAGTTGAAGTCCGACTTTTCGCTTAATTATCTCTATAAATTAGCTAGCATACCCAAACTCTCACAAAAGTACTAAAAATTCTGTCATAGGTGTACGATAAAAAGGTCAGATGTTTATCACACCACTTTCTGCATAATACTACCATTACCATCTACCTTCATCTTAAAAAGATCAGTTTAGTTGGATTACGACAAGTGTTAGACCAGTAGACCAGATGATCTGTTATGCATTGCACCCTGGATTATCATCCAGTTATTCCACTCAAAGCATCTACGATCATGGACCATTAGGTAAGTTTCTCAAGATGATTGGTATAAGTGTATAACGACAGGTTTTGGACCCAGTACGGGCACACGATCTTTTATGTATTGGACCATCAAACATCATCCACTTATTCCACGTAAAACGTCTATGATCATGGACCAATTGATCATTTTCTCATGAAGATCAATATATAGGTGTATTGGCATAAGTTTAAGACCCAGTTAGAGCAGACGATCCTTTATACTTTTAACACCTAACATCATCCAGTTATTTCACACCAAACATCTATGATCCCTCCATGGTCCATTTAAAATAACCATACAAATAAAACATTTAACTAATAGTCCAAAAGATAGTGTACAAAAAAATGTTGGACTAACATCATGTCCTGCTCATTAATGGTGAACAATGTGATTTCCATGATCGTGACTACTGAATTAGTTAGTAGACTGAAAATCGGGTCTTTTCTGTTAATCCCCCCCCCCACGCCTTCCGGGCGCTTTTTCGCATTACAGGGTTGCACCCTTTAACTTTTATGGAGCATTCCGATTTTCCACAACTATTTAGTGTACAAGAAGCTGAAAAACCACTCACTAGCTTGAGCACCTTATTATTTATCGGTATACATATATAACTACTTTTTCCGACCTCTGTCCAAGACAATACAATACTGATAAAATATCCTTATTATTTATTGAAATAAACATATGAAACACTTTATTTGACCTTTGTCACCAAAACAATGAAGTGTAGATATTGCTTATCTCATTATAGTTTTAAGAGGAAATCAGTCTGATACGTATTAGTGTAATATACGCTTCTTTGCGTTGAGAGTTGGGAGTACAATACTTACAAAGACGGTATTGCACCTGACTCGTCTTTGTCCATCTGGCCATGACATGGCATAGTCACTATCTGACAACTTTATGCGCTGTCTTTCTAATAACAAATATGAGTTTCAAGCCGTAAGCTGTGTGTTTTTTTAACCTTTTACTTTCTTGGAAAATGTGTTTATTTATGTATGTATGCCAATAATAAATGACGTGATCTACCTAGCACATTGTTTTTTAAATTTCTGTGCACTAGATGGTTGTGGAAAATAGGAATGCTCCATGGAAGTTAAAGGGTGCAACCCTGTATATGCGAAAAAGCGCCCGGAAAGCGTGGAGGGAGATTAACAGAAAAGACCCTGAAAATCAAGTTGATATTAGTTTGCCACTTTGATTTGGGAGTATTACTTGAATAACTAACCTATCGGTTTGTTTTTTTCAAACGCCAAATTGCCAAGCATATTATATGTGTCCCGCAGACGAACTTAGCCGATTACGTATTCTTATAACGCACTAAAAGATTAACTTGTACACAAAATTCTAGCTTGATGTTAGTCAGATACTTATTTGTACGCTATCATTATATTTTGATAAATGTAAAATAATAAGTATAAATTACATTAATTGAAAAAAATAAACAAGGTAACAATAAGAACTATATTTTAATTAAAAATTTAAACAGAAAATAAGTAAAATTACTACACGACCTACCATAACCATACTGTTGACAGGGTTATAAAGAAAACACGGTGAAATTCCTACGTAGTGGCAGTAATGTTGACTCAAAGTTTGATTTAATTAAAAAAAAATGTCCGGAAGTTATAAATAAGTTTATTTTTACTTCTCGTTGACAATGCGATGTCCTACCCTAGGATTATTTTAATAAAAATTCTAGTTTCTTCCTGCCATTTTATACACAGAGTTTAAATTAAAAATGAGTAGTCGAAATTTGAATTAATATATAACAGGAACACTACGAAGTAAAAATTATAGGTTGTAGGTACTATCTACTGTCGTATCGAGGTAATTACGACTTGTGTCTTGAGTCAGTAATTGTATATTCGCAAAAATAATTTTCCACATTATACAACACTATCAGCATCAAAACAGGGAAATTTTCCTAACTCATTATTTTTATTCAAAACTAAAAGTTATTAACTTCGAAAAAAAAATAAATAAAAATCTAGTTGACTATTCTTTTGAATTTTTAATTATATAAAAATGTAATGACTTTGCCTTTAAAATATACTTAGGTTTATTTAATAATATGAATAAAAAATTTATTTTACTTCGTAATATTTTTATGTATAATAATTTTTTTTATTTTTATTAATTCTAGTAATGTTTAATCATGATTTTAGTGCGTTATATATATATATATATATATATATATATATATATATATATATATATATATATATATATATATATATATATATTCCAATAGATAAAAAATTGTATTAATATTATGTATTCTGGTTGATATTAAAAGACAAAGAATTATAAAGATACCTACTGAATTAATTCTTTGTAAAGAAGCAAGAACGAATTTATTATTTATATTATAATGAATAAGGTTTTTCTATTGTTATTAATTTTCTTTGAAAATATTACAGAAATTAATTATGAAATAATTAGGAAATTAAAAAATCGGTCCGAGACAACTCAGACGAGCTTTCTCATATACGAGTTCATAATTATTTAGCCCAGTGTTGTCGATTTATTTGTTTTCGTGCGTACATTTAATTATTATTGAGCATTTCCTCAAAATTGATCATAAAAATAACTTCTCCCGGGCGGAGAATCGAACCCGGGCTCTCTCGGTCCGCGTTTTAAGCTAATTTCTCAGGAACTAGATTTTTCCCGGGAAAACGGCTTATATCGTTGGATTCGTATTCAAATGGACTACATTTTAGAATTTTTTAATCAAAATCGTCGGAACCGTTTTCAAGAAATAATTTTTTTTCATGTTTTTTTCAGAGTTTTTGGGGGGTAGCGCCCCCAAATTTAGAGCTAAAATTCATTTCTCGATTTCGCCTCGGGGTATGATTTTTCTGAACATGTATGCCAAATTTCGTCAAAATTGGCCCAGTAGTTTAGGCTCCAGGCGTCTGCACAGACGACAGACAGACATTTTTTAAAAACCACTTTTTTGGACTCAGTGGACCTCAAAACGTGTAAATCCATCAAAATCTTAAAATCGAATTTTCGCGCCATCACAATACTTTCTCTTTATATGAGAAAGTAAAAATCTCTTTCAACCCTCTTTTACTTTGTCTAATATAAAGTTTACGAACTATAGGTACTAATAAATATGCTTTACAAAGAAATTATGTTAATATTAATATTCTTGAGAACGCCTATAGAAGTACCACGTAGTTGTTTAGGCTCTAGGCGTCTGCACAGACAGACGACAGGTAGACATTTTTTTAAAAAAAAAAAAACTCTTTTTTGGACTCAGGGGACCTTAAAACGTGTAAATCTATCAAAATCTCTGAATTTTCGTGCCATCACAATACTTTCTCTTTATATGAAAAAGTAAAAAGAATGCTTGTATTCTATTCACTACAGTAAATGGTATTATTATTTTAATATAGAAGCCAGAATTAATTGAGACTTTTTTAAACTTTTCTTATACTGTGAATGGGCCATTGTAACTTTTTTCTGCCATTCAAACAACTTTCTTAATCAAACTTGGCTCTTGTGCTCCTGTAATTAATTGAATAGTAAACCAGCATTAGGTTGTGATGCGTCGCAGGCTTAGTATCTATACCTATATACTTATACACAATATAAAACTTTTATTTGAACTAAACAATATATAGACTGCCAATTAGTGTGGCACATATCTTCCTCGCATCATATAAAGTACTTTATTGTTATATTAACATTAACATTATACTAGGCATCGCATGGCTCTATCATTGAAGCGAGCGTATAGTAATAAATATGTATTGAATATTGAAAAAATAGATTATTGTGAATCATGATGAGTTGATAGATATAGGGTATGATGTATGATAGTAGTGCAGCGGCTAGTAGTAAGGGAACCACCCCGCATTCTTACTATTCCTCTAACCACACATCTCTTTTTCAATTATAGTTCAACATTAGCTTAATTAAAATAATTGTTTGTTTTTGGATCTGTAAATTAATTAATTTCATTCAGCTCTTACAATTATATTTAATGTGATAATTATAATTAACTTTAATAATGTTTCACATTGTTAAAGTATATTATATTTTGTAACTAAGTAAGTTGATTATATATTTCGACTGATAATACACTTAACGAAGTAAAATAATATATTTAAAATATTGGATACATTTATTTTGTGTATGGTCTTATTTTTAAATGATATATTTAGTCGAGAATCTTGAATATTATTCATATTACTTTCTGGTCTTGAAATATCAATTTATTTGTATAGAGGAAGGATATGAAAACGGATTTTATTTTTTTATTTATATTTCCTCTCTGTCCGTCGCTTTAGTTTAGTCGTTGTTTTCCTGTGGGTATATGTATAACACACATGTTACCTTCGTTACGGTCCCTAGCACAAGGGCCCCAACTGCTTTCCGGACTGAGGCCCCTTTTTCCGATCGATCCTTGCAGAAGGGCCCCGTTTTAAGGGCCCAAGTGTAGTCCCTCCTCCGAACTACATACAGACTGGAAGCACATTACCCTCTTCGGTTGATACAGTACACCCGCACGTTTCGGTCCTGTTGTAAAACGAAACGATTCTAGACCTTTTCCAGTGGAGAGAATAGAAGAAGTAGGGGGAGAAAAAGAGAAATAAGGAAATGAGGAAAATGTAAGTGAATCTCGAGAAAATAAAAAAATTTGAAAAATAATAAAACATTAAATGTAATAGATTTTTTTTGTCCTAAAGCTAAAGTCCCTATAAAGAAATAAAATAGGTAAATATATTTATTTTTTGTACAGGAAATAATAAAGAAAAACGTAGTTGGGTTAGATAAGGTGGGAGTTGATGCCATATTATTTATACAAAACCTCTCTTGGGGAATTCTGGTCCAAGGGGAATATGGTCCCACCTCCACAACCCCTTATGACTGCGTCACTCAAATCATGAATATTTTAACACAATCTAAGTTTATTATCCATACTTACTATGGTTATTGTAGTTATTACCACAACTAGAAATTATTAGTATTTTTTTTATTTATTTATTTTTTTTTTAATTTTATTTTTTTGTTAACTAATAAAAATGAGGGCAGTGATTCAAATAAAAATACTCTGCCATTTAGTGCGTGGCATATTTCCTTGCGTCCTATTTAGTAAAATTTAATGATTTTATGCTTTTAAAACATATTATTATCTAATATATTTAATTTTTCCCCACATTTTAAATCTGTCAAAATTGTTTTGATTTTTGAACGTATTAAAGTATTAATTAAACAAAATTTAAGGAGCGCATACGGTTAAGCCTCGTCCAGACTGCCGAACTGAACAGAGGAAACGAGACGAGCATTGGTCTTTGCGCATGCCCAGGCTACTACTGTACGCCTACGCATCTCAGTCTGCGCATGCCCAGTCTAATGTACGCCTGCGCATCTCAGCCTGCGCATGCCCAGTCTAATGTACGCCTGCGCATCTCAGTCTGCGCATGCCCAGTCTTATGTACGCCTGCGCATCTCAGCCTGCCCATGCCCAATCTAATGTACGCCTGCGCATCTCAGTCTGGGCATGCGTAGTGACCAATGCTCGGCACGTTTCCTCTGTTCGGTTCGGCAGTCTGGACGGGGCTTTAGAATTAATCTGCGGGCAACTTTCGAAGAACTATTGAACCATAAAAATCAGATAATTACTTTTGAAGATATAAATGTAAATAAATGTATGTTTGTGCGTATGTGGAAGAGCAGCTTATATGTGACCAACAATTGGCTAATTATGACCTACCATCCTAATTTCAGTAAAATCGGACGAGTAGTTTTTAAGGTTGGTCCCCAAAAATTGAACAACAGACAGACACGGAACCAAAAATGTACCCTGATGTCTGATACGGATTTCTGTCTTGGAATTTTTTAAATCGGAGATATACAAAATATTGGTTCTTCAGAACGATAACATAGCTTCTGTTAACTTCTGTAAGCTCGGAAGCAAAAGAAAAATAAGTTTAATTTATTCTAATTAAGAATCAATATTAATTTATTTTTATTAAGAAATTTCCCTTTGAATACCTACAAACATTTACCTCTTCCCTCTTCGATGTTTTATTTCGATTTTTTTACAATAAAAATCCCCGGAGGAAGTTAAAGGAATGGGAATTCGAGCCATAACAAGGAAAAGAGAACGGCTAAAATCACTGTGGCACATTTCCCGTAGTACTAGAGTTCAACAGCATCCCATATCTGTACCATATCTACCTCCTGTTAAAGCCCTCTTCTCCCTTCAAATCGAATCCTAAGCCTACCTCTTTTTTCCGGAATCTATTTCCGGCGTTTTTCGAAAAACATCAACAGCACAACCGGAGATAGTAACACGCCAATACTTTCTTCACTATCCGCACTCGTGTATAAAACCATCTACACTGCGAGAGAAGGGAAACCATAGATTTGATTTATCTTGCTTCTATCCGTATCTGGGTCGAATAAGCCTTAAAGCTACAAGTGTAAGCTTTTTATAGTCATAAATCAAACCAATAATACAGGATCGGGAGTTTAGTTTAAAATCTCGCCTCTTTTCTAGCTATTTCTATGTTTCACAATTTATAATAATTGTTAGATATGTACACTTCTATAAAAGAATTATTCAAATCATAAACAAAATTAATGGTTACAACTAGTAAATGCATCCATTACCTTCCCACTTTCAAAAAGGAATAACTATTACCTATAATAGTAACACTGCTCCCATTTAGTCATCTTTAAAATATAATCATCTCGTCTAGGATATACCCCCTAATTGTATGCTAGTCCATATTCTAACTTTCTATCTATGTGGATACCCCTAAATATGTATTCCATTAAATTTAACTAACTCATCTACCTGTGTCAATTATCCTAATGGTATATCTTCCGTATTAAATTTCACTCATTTTTGTGGATACCCCTAAATGTTTAGTCTACTATATTTCACTAACTCATCCACTTATATTAATTATTATCCTTTCCTAATGGTATCTTCCATATTCTGTTTGACTCATCTATGTGGATCCCTAAATTTTAAGTCTATTATATTTAACTAACTTAGTCAGTTATAATTATCATAATGGTATCTTCTACATTAGTTTTCACTCATCTACGTGGATATCCTTAAATGTTTACTCTATTATATTTAACTAACAAACCCCCTTAAATTAATGACCCTAATGGTAATTTTCATATTATTCTATTTCACTCATCTATGTGGATACCCCTAAATGTTAAGTCTATTATATGTAACTGACTCATCCGATTATATTAATGATCCTAATGGTATCTTCCCTACTCTATATCACACATATATGTGAATATACCCCTTTATTTAACTAACTTATCCAATTATAGGGTGGGCCAAAAAACCGTACTTTTTTGAACACTTATAGTTCAGCTTCTGTAGTAGATAGAGATATGAGGTTTACTCAACAAAAAGAAGGTGAAAGCCATGCAATGATCGGTTGAATTAGGGTCATACAGAAAGTCGTTGTCGGGGCAGTTTTGGTAAAAGAAAATGTATTTAAAAAATGAATGTTTCAAAAAATAATACCTATTACATATTTCCCAGATTTACTTGTTGTATCGTTCAATATTTTCTCCTAGTTCATTTACGACTGACTGCACTCACCTTCTTCAGTGGGGTATGACCCCAGCAATAGCTGATTGATGCTTTCATCCCAGGCACGAAGAAGTTAGAATTTCATCAACGTCCTTTATTCTGAACACCCCCCCCCCTCCCCACACACACGTGCACTCTTTGTTCTTACCAACCCCAGACAGAGTAAACAATTGGATTTATAGGTCTGGTCTATTGGGTGTCCACTCGTCTGGCTGAATGAAATCTGAGCAATTTTTTTGCAAGTATTGAATTGTTTGCAAGGAGCGATGGGACGGGGCACCATCTTGCATATACCTGTAATTTGACATTTGATCTTCAATTTTTAGGTAGCATTGTGCTTAACTCATATTGAATGTCTGTTATAAAACTCAGGGACTCCTCCAACATTTAAAGTAAAAGAATTTAATCTTCAGACCCCGCAAACCCCATATCTCTATCTATTACAGAAGCTGAGCTATAAGTGTTCAAAAAAGTGTGTTTTTTCCCCTACCCTGTATATTAATGATCCTAATGGTATCTTCCATTCTCAATTACACTCATCTATGTGGATACTCCTAAATGTTAAGTCTATAATATTTAACTAACTTATCCACTTATATTAGTGATCCAAATGGTAATTTTCATATTCTATTACACTCATTTATCTGGATACTCCTAAATGTTTAGTCTATAATATTTAACTAACTTATCCACTTATATTAGTGATTCTAATGGTAATTTCCATATTCTATTTCACTCATCTATGTGGATACCCCTAAATGTTAAGTCTATAATATTTAACTAACTTATCCACTTATATTAGTGATCCTAATGGTAATTTCCATATTCTATTTCACTCATCTATGTGGATACCCCTAAATGTTAAATCTATAATATTTAACTAACTTATCCCCTTATATTAGTAATCCTAATGGTAATATCCATATTCTATTACACTCGTCTATGTGGTTACCCCTAAATGTTTGGTCTATAATTAACTCACTTAGCATCTAGTCTATTTAAGTCATACCAATAAAGGTTTAGCCATTTTTAATTCATATTCTCGTATTATCCTGATGATATTGTTCATATTCTATATACTCTTAACTCATCCATGCGAATACCCCTAAATTTATAGCCCATAATCCATTCAATTCACGACTAACAAATTATGGATGCTTATAAATTAGAAATATGTGCCAAATAACGAAACAGCTTACGCTGATGTAAGCAACGTTACAGGAAAGCTTATTTCCAGGAAAGTTTGACAGTGTATGTGTACGAGATGTCGCTTATACGAAATACTTTAGTGTGATTATTATTGTCTCTTCATGCGTAACCTAATCTCCATGTAGTTATCTGCTTCCCACCAGGAAAACCCCTTAATATGGTTTTGTGATGGTATACTTCATATTTCGTGTATACCTGCTTTCCCTCGCATTCCTCAGCGCACGCGGGAAAGCTATTTTACTTCTCTTTTCCTTCCACTTTAACTTATTATTGTTGTGTATGATAAGAATAATGGAGAAGGTAGAGGAAAAAGAACGCCTTTCAGGTCCTGCGCATGAAGCACGTATTTGAACAGATATTAATTGGTAAATTCATAAAGTACGTGCCAGGCCGAGATTTAGAGCCACCTCTAACCACTTCTAACAACCTCTAACCACTTTAGGAAATTTCTCTTGCACATACAATCTGAATTAATTAATTTTCGCCAATAAATATAATTTATCTACTCGCGGCAGCAAAATTAAACATTACTTAACTGTTTTTAGGCTGGAAAGTACTATTTCCCTGATTTGTCATAAAAATATTAAAAACAGGCAGGAAAGTAGTTAAAACAGTCAGGAAAATACTTTCTCTGCCTAGGCAGGGAAATATTTTCCTGCCTAGGCAGAGAAAGTAACAGTGTTTACCACTGCGTGTCATAACCTCTTATTTTGGCAAGAACAGTTTATACTATTATCTCTATCTTATAACATTATATATTATAGTTGAATAAGAAATATTTAATAATAAATAAACGTTTTAATAATAAAATAATTTGTTTATATTTGTTAATTCTGTTAAATAAGTTCAATGATTAGTAGATCTTTAATTAAAAAAAATAGAGTCACTGGCTATACTGTAGCGTCATGTAAACATTGAACATCCATATTATTTTTATTATTGAAGTCTTTCTAGATTAGACTAGCTACTTTTCTTGATGTATCCTAGTTACTTCTTTTCTTTTAAGCAATAGAAGATATCTTTTACACTTTAATTAATTTTTTAGTAAAAATATAAATAAATATTGTATATTGCGTGCATTATTCATTCAGAAGTTATGTGTGTTATAAACGTGTGTTTTGTATTTTGTTGTTATAGATTGAGTTTGCTTTTCACTTATTGTTATTATTCCCGTTTCTTATTTGAACATTAATTTTAGTTAATACAATATGTTATTATCTTTATTAATATGACACATAGTTATTAACTATGTTATATTAATAAAGATAACATTTTAGCAGCTTCATTTTTCTGCCGCAAGTAGATAAAATATTGTATGCAACAAGGCAGCAAAGGAAACATTTCTGCCTCGTTTATTCATTGCCTGCCTCGGCTTCGCCTCGGCAGTCAAATAGGTAAATTACCTGCCTCGGCTTCGCCTCGGCAGTTAATTATCATAGCCTGTCCTCGCCTTCGGCTCGGAGGCTAATCTAATCACTCGTCAGTAAAATTCCATTTTGCTGCCTAGTTACATAAATAACTATTATTATATTATTTGATTATTGTAGAAAACGTGAAAAAAGTATATAATAATATAATAATAATTATACGTTTATTGTTTTGTAAACAAAAAATGTTTGTACAATGGAGTTCAACTTTATCTTCAACTTCTAAAATTTCACCTAACACTTTGCAAGATAATTAAACTATAAATTATTAAATTATAAACAATAAATGTTCTGACAACAAATTAAACAACAACAAACAATTAACAATTAAATTTTCTAGATTTAATATTGAAAATGAATTATATATATTTAAAGTAATTTCCTGTTTAAAGAAACTAAAAAGTAATAGAATAAATATATAAAAATACTTGAAATATGTAGACAAATAATAAGGTAATTATTGTTCCATGATAAAGATGCGTGTGTTTAACGCTGCGACGATGAACCAGTATAAAGATTTAAATTTGTTGATATCCTCAATAGTTAATAGGTCTTGAAGTTGATTTTCTTTGTTAAGACTGGTGTGAATATGACTGTTAATCCATTTTTGCCTGGCTTCTTTATAAATGGGGCATTCCAAAAAGAAGTGAATTAAGTTGTCTTGGTGACCCATATTACACAAGGGACATATTTTCTGAATCAATTTTTTGCGATTTTTTGTCATAGTACAGTTGACATACTTTCTCGTTTGCTATTCTAATTTGACTGACAAGCCTGAGCTGATGATTAGGTACTTTGAACTGGAGATATTCTTCGCCAAGACCAAGAGAACTGATATATTTTTTTCCTGACATTGTATTTCGATAACAAAATGGATTCAATATCTTTACTTTTGTAATAGTTTATTAATTTTTCTATGGTGTTTTCAAATTCTTTTTCAATTTCTTCTGTTTGATTTAGTGTGGTTATGTAGTGAGCATTAGCTCTGGAGAGTAGTAATTTAAACTGTGAGAACCAATTATACTGTGTTTCTGGTTTATTATTCTTTGTCATGTTCAGTTTTTTAAGAGAGTTGAGAAGGATTACGTGAAAAAAAGTATGTAAAGTTTATTTTTCTTATTATTAAAAATTGAATAACGTTCAAATACGTATAATATTTAAAATATTAAAACTAAATTATTTATCGAGTGAAAAACATTAAATTATTATTTGATTTAACTCACTATTTAAACACATAAAACGTTTATTAATTATTCATTTTAACTTTTGTAAACAAAGATCTTTTTCTTTATATAACAGTACAAAAAGGTAATCCCAATTACAAACATAATATTATATTTTATTAATAACTAAACACATTATAATATCCGTTAAACTAAATAAATTTAAATAGCATAATAATTGTTATTGGAAGTAATACTTTATTATTCACGATTAAAGAGTTTTTTAGAATTAAAGATTTTAGATCATTTTTCTTTTGTTGTGTTGGTAGAGCTGTATGGTAGAAGATAAACACGGCTGGTTTCTCTTTAACTTAGTCTCAGTTCGTCGGCCATATTGTTTTTATTACGTGTCTTTTAATAAAAGAAATTACCGTCGATTCTTTTAATAAATTTATTCCTAATTGAAAAAAGTATATTTAATCGGTAATCAGGGCTTTGTAAATGTAATGAGTGTTATAATTCAATTGATTTCTAACTATACGTTGTTGTTGTTTTTGTTTTTTTTCAAAGACACGAAAATCTTGCGTTAAGGTTAAATTTCATATCTTACATTTTCCAGTGTAAAATGTTTTCTTTAGTTATAACTGAATGTTTTTTTGGTATAATATATGCTAATATCTTTCTAAATTAATATTACGATGATTTATGGAAGAAGTTAAAGAACATAAATACATAAATATAAAGAACTATTATGACACAGTGAAAGAATGTACTGGAGTATTAAGGTAATTTATATTTTATATTATTCTGGTTTATTAGAATAATTTAGATATACTTATAAAATAATCAAATAATATAACGATAATAATATAAAGAGCTTTAATTTTATTCTAAGCTAAACAAAATTTGTTTCAGCTTTGGTTTAGTAAAAAGAAAAGGATTCAGAAATGAATCTGTGTTTATATTTTGAATGTAGGTGAGAGATATGTTGACTAAATCAATGAAATTGAAACATATAAACACCAAATCTATGAAATTGCTCATTGCCATTGCCGATGGAAAATAAGTTTAACTAATTCAACCTTTTGCAGCAATCTGATTAAATGATTCAATGGAAACATCAAATTGAACTGTGAAAAAAGCTCGTTTTTTTTATGAAATGGAAGGTTTCATCTGCATAGGTTATGTTTATGTTTTTAACTAGTTCTTTCTACTGGTGATTGCTTCGTCTAAACACTATGAAGGCGTTCAATTAAATTGAAATTGTTCCCTTCAATCATGAGGCAATAAAATCGAACCGTCGAAACGAACTTTTACATTGTCCCATGGATCTTCCGGGAAACGTTTAGGACAAGTTTTATTAGGAGGAGTTTACTTATGAAAAAAAAACTGAGCACACTGATCATCTTAATATACATTTAACGGCATTGCTTATTTGTTTTTTTGAGCTGAGCGAAGCGAAGCTCTTATACTACACTTAGTATTTTTTCTGACGCATACTCCTCCTGAACGGCTGAACCGATCTGCACAAAATTCGGCACGGTCATAATGACTAACCACAGGAAGGTATAAATCTGAAATGGTCCAAATTGGTACACAGGGGTACGGGGTACAAAAGTTTACTCCTGAACGGCTGAACTGATTGGCACGAAATTCGACACGGTTATAATGCTCAACCACAAGAAGGTATAAATCTGAAATAGTCCAAATTGGTACACAGGAGTACGGGGTACAAAAGTTTCCTCCTGAACGGCTGAACCGAATCGCACGAAATTCGGCACAGTTATTGTGACCAACCGCAGGAAAGTATAAATCTGAAATGGTCCTAATTCGTATACAGGGGTACGGGGTACAAAAGTGAAAATAGTATATGCCCTTCATGATGCTCGTCGTTGGAAAGCTCTTTACGAGGACATTTATTGTTGTTATGTTCACTTTTGTCATATTTTCATTTAAGAGGGGGTAAAATAGAAAAAGAGGAAAAAATGCTTTTTAATTAAAAATAGAGATTTTACTATTTTTGATTCGATTTCAGCTGTTTATAAATACAAATGTTTATTGGTTAAGATTAGAATGCATGCTCAGCTCAATATTGCAAGCATTAAACTGCATTGCACACCTAGTTATATAGTGTCTGTTTTTAATTATATTATTTTTGTATTATATAAAGCGTCTAATAATTCCTGAACTCATGTTAGCGGGCTGATGAGCCTTTTTCGGAAGTTAAAAGATAACAGATTTAAGCTTTTAAGAAGTTTTATTACCCATAGTTACCCTAGTTATTATTTTTATTACCCATTATTTTATCGCTTTATTTTTATCAACCTTTCAAGCATTCGTTTTACTCTTTTCCTATAATAACATTCCCATATTTTAAAGAATTTATTGATTTTACTTTATTAAATTGAATGTATATATTTTAATTCTGTTGAACTTATTTATATATTATGGGCTTATTCATATTGTACGTGCCAGAGAAAATTTCCTAAAGGGTGGTTAGAGGTGGCTCTTAATCTCGGCCTGGCACGTACAATATGAATTTACCATATTATGTTATCTTTAAAAGTATTTTTTAATTTATTTCAATAATTTCAAACATTTTTGGTGACCCTAAATTATTTTTACGTGATTCTATTTTGGGTCGCGACCATGGGGTTGGGAAACACTGCCCTAATGCATAATATATGACGTGTTGAAAGAGAGAGCCAGAAATGTGATGCACATTCATCTTCCGACGATCTTGTTTTAAATATTTTTTATCTACTTGCGGCAGCAAAATGAGGCATTATTCAACCGATTTCGGGCAAAGAAATGTAATTTTGCTGCCTAGGCGGTAAAAGTCAGGAAAAATTTTACAGCCTAGGAAGTAAAATTTTAACTTTTATAATGTTGACAATGACAGTTTATACTATTATCTCTATCTTATAACATCATATATTATAGTTTAATAAGTAATATTTAATAAATAAACGTTTTAATTATAAAATAATTTGTTTATATTTGCTAATTCTGTTAAAATAAGTTCAATGATTAGTAGATCTTTAATTAAAAAATTGTAGAATTTGGCTATACTGCAGCGTCATGGAAACATTGAACATCCGTATTATTTTTATTATTGAAGTCATTCTAGATTAGACTAGCAACTTTTCTTGATTAATCCTAGTTACTTCTTTTCTTTTAAGCAATAGAAGATATCTTTAATACTTTTAGTAATTTGTTAGTAAAAATATAAATAAATATTTTATATTGCGTGCATTATTCATTCAGAAGTTATGTGTGTTATAAACGTGTGTTTTGTATTTTGTTGTTATAGATTGAGTTTGCTTATCACTTATTGGTTATTATTCCCAAGTTTCTTATTTGAACATTAATTTTAGTTAATACATATGTTATATGTTATTATCTTTATTAATATGACACATAGTTATTAACTATGTTATATTAATAAAGATAACATTTTAGCAGCTTCATTTTTCTGCCGCTTGTAGATAAAATATTGTATGCAACAAGGCAGCAAAGGAAACATTTCTGCCTCGTTTATTCATTGCCTGCCTCGGCAGTCAAATAGGTAAATTACCTGCCTCGGTTTCGCCTCGGCAGTTATTTATCGTAACCTGTCCTCGCCTTCGGCTCGGAGGCTAATCTAATTACTCGTCAGTAAAATTCAAATTTGCTGCCTAGTTACATAAATAACTATTATCTACGATTGATAAGAAATATAAACATTATATCTTTGTTTAGATGCTTAGAAAGTGATTATTTACGTACTTGCATTCATTGCGCATGCGCGTCTCATAGAACTGAACAATTCCTCTTCTTTACCACCCAGTGTGCGGTAAAGAAGAGGAATTCTTCAGCTTTACGCACGATTAGCAAGTTTGTTTACATTTAACAAAACTAATTTGCAGTTCTTTTATTAAAATAACTGTTTATATCGAGTTTTTAGTGAAAAACAATAAGTGAATCAAGTGACTTTGACGAAAATGTGGAGAATAATACTCCTCCAGAAATAATTGATTCGGCAAAAAATACAACTCAAGAATTAATCCCATCTTTATCAAGAGAGAGATACGAACTTACATACAGCAAGTTTATTTTTTTCTGTATTTATAATTTAAATCTAACAATCGTAGATAAAGTAAGGTACGCAACTCGTGCGAAAACGGCATTTTGCATTGCTCGTGTGGTTTTACAACCCTCGCTGTCGCTCGGGTACAAACTCCACACTCGCATGCAAAATGCTACTTTCCTCACTCGACGCGTAATGTACTATTCTTTTCTTCCACAGGGGGGTCACCCTTCTAAAGTAAGCCTTCTTATCAACATAATCACTAATTACATAATATTCTATCTCAACATAAATATTTTAGTCATGCTGCTCATATTTCTCTTTAATTTCCAGTCATAATACTGAATTACACAGGATTACATTTTTTTTAAAAAGTGAATTTATGTACTTGCAATATATTCCAAGAATATAAATTTCTCTACAATATATATATTGACTCAGTTACAGTCTGAGAAAGTAGTATGTTACATTTTTTACTAAGGTAAGGATATTTTTTACCCTTTGAAGGAAAATAAAAAAGAATATGGTTGGGATATTGGTAGGATTCACTGTTCGTGACGAGTTTTCCAAACGTATGCTAATCTCCTTGTAATGACACCTTTCCTTTGCTTTCACACCAACAAAACCATACTGAAAATAAAAATAAATTATTCCCAAAATACTCTTCCAATTTTTAAGGTAACTAGACGAAGAAAAATTCATTTTAGATGGTTACATTTTTTTTTTTAAAAAAAAGATAAAATTTAAAAACCAAATCAACAGAATATACTGAATAATAACAGAATATAATCAATCAGTTTAGCTAGCTATCTGCCCCAAATCTAATTAAGATCTTTAATACTATAGAATCATATATATATATATATATATATATATATATATATATATATATATATATATATATATATATATATATATGCACGATGCAGGACATAGCGTAATGCCGAGCCAACATCTTAATGACGTAATGTCTGATGTTGGAACAGTTCCTATGTGTCACGCTTGCGTGGCACATCCCTTGGTGTCTTTCACAAATTGTGTAGCCTATTGCAGTGAGCAAAAACACGGTATTACATTGCTGATGTGTTTTGCCAGCCAAGCAAGAATGGCATTATGAGAGCACGCTCGTCTCTGATAAGTCCTATATCTGATCTTTTTGATCTAGTATAGGTCCAGAGTTAGGTGGGCATCGTCGGGCCCCTGATGAGTCGGACGCGACGAAACGATGCAGGACATTGCGTAATGCCGAGCCAACATCTTAATGACGCAATGTCTGATGTTGGAACAGTTCCTATGTGTCACGCTTGCGTGGCACATCCCTTGGTGTCGCTCACAAATTGTGTAGCCTATTGCAGTGTGCAAAAACACGGTATTTCATTATTATATTACATATGTTGTTCAAGATACCTCTCCCTACATCTATACCAAATTTCACTTCTAAAGGACTTTTTCCCCTATTAAGCTATTTTTGGTCTTCATTTCCTGGACTATTTTTAGTATTAATAAACATTTGAATTATTATTATAGTTACATTGTTATAGAAAGTTATTATAGAAATCAAAGAAAACATAGTTGTAATTGATGAATTGCACATTTAATTTACATTATTTTTTTTACTATAAGATATATATAAGATATATATATATATATATATATATATATATATATATATATATATATATATATACCACCAAGTGGAGTATATACCACATTAGGATTTCAAAAAACTAGATAAGTATATGTATGTACAATAATATTGCTTAGGAATGTAGTATATATAGCACCTAAATACCTCCTCAAACTACCCTAATCTGACTACTATTCAATAAATCTACTATATTACTTATAAACCTACTATACTATAATTATATTAGTATGGTGTACTATAAATCTGTTAAACTGTAAATCTACTGCTTTATAAATCTATTACACTATAAAAACAATCTAATATAACTTTACTCATAAGATTAAATAACAAGAAATTGAAATAATAATTTCAATTGATCCGTCAAAGGGGACGCTTATACCTACTCCTTATTTGGAACTTGAGGATTTAATATAGAAGTTAATTTTATGACTATTTAATAATTAATATGATACATCATTGAATTCTATAAGTAGACATTTTCTTATTGATGAAGGATGAGGCATAGAAATAATATGATCAGTAAGGCATTCATTCATTTTGATACGTTTCGGCTTTTTCTAAAACCATATTCAGTCAAATATTGATTTATTTAATAGTCCAGATAGTAAAAAACCTCTATCTCAAAGAGGGAGTCTAGGGTTGTTTAGATATTTTTTTGAAGATGGTTTTTATAAAAGCCGAACACGTATCAAATATAAATTAGTTTGCTACTGTTTTTATTTCTACACCTCGTCCACTATCAATAAGATAATTTCTACTTATTGAATATTTAAGTACTGCGCTGTGTACAAAGTTTGCAATACAGTAAGTAGTATTAGTAAGGTGCTAGTACTAGTACTAAACGGGTAGGACGAACCACTTGTTCGAATCTACTTTTAGGCCCATTTTTCTAGAGAGTTCCAGTCACTTCACACATCATACATCTGTACATTGTACCGCCGAAGTCAGTAAGATGTGATTACTAGGGAGCCATATAAATCAGAGCATCACTGCGAGGGATCGAACCCACGACCTCGTGCCACTCTTGATTCATTGATGGCCGAACAGACGTGGTAAGCAATTTAATGCACATGTCCACGCCGGCTCTCTGCAAAGCTATAAAGTCGATTATTAATATGTTAACTTTTAGACATGGTTGGACATTTCGCCTCTTTGATTTTGATGTACCATGAGTAAATAACAACTTATTTTTAAAGAGAATATGTCTGATACGACTCTAACTAAACTTTAAATCATTCTTTGTCTAGTTTTTTTTCAAATTGTTAGTTAATCTGGTGTATGTGTTTATTGTTTATACATTTTATCATTAAGCCTCGTCCATACTGCCGAACCGAACAGAGAAAACGAGCCGAGCATTGGTCTCTGCGCATGCCCAGTCAAGAGTGCGCCTGCGCATTTCAGACCAACGCTCGTCTTGTTTCCTTTGTTCGGTTCGACAGTCTGGACGAGGCATTGAATATTTTATTTAAAAAAAAATTACCATACAGATAATTCCTCTGGGAGAGGAGAATCGAACCCTGAATTACCAAGGATGACCTCTCATCCTTTGTAATTATAGCTATTTTATCAGGAACTAGATTTTCCCGGCAAAAATATTTTATCTACGATTGATACGAAATATAAACATTATATCTCTATTTAGATGCGTAGTAAGTGATTATTTACGTACTTGTATTCATTGCGCATGCGCGTCTCATGTTTCTGAAGAATTCCTCTTCTTTACCACGCTAGCGCGGTAAAGAAGAGGAATTATTCAGCTTTACGCACGATTAGCGAGTTTTTTTACATTTAACAAAACTAATTATTTTATTAATTAGCAATTATTTTATTAAAGTAACTGTTTATATCGAGTTTTTAGTGAAAAACAATGAATGAATCAAGTGGCTTTGACGAAAATGTAGAGAATAATACTCCAGAAATAATTAATTCAATTATACAACAATTATAACGGCAAAAAATACAACTTAAGATTAATGCATCTTTATCAAGAGAAGAGATACGAACTTACATAAAGCAAGTTTATTTTTTTCTGTATTTATTATTTAAATCTAACAATCGTAGATAAAGTACGGTACGCAACTCGTGGGAAAACGGCATTTTGCATTGCTCGTGTAGTTTTACTACCATCGCTGTCGCTCGGGTGCAAACTCCACACTCGCATGCAAAATGCTACTTTCCACACTCGAAGCGTAATGTACTATTTTCCGATCATCTATATAGTATTTTAGACTACACGCGTTTTAGAAAACACGACTGACCGACTGATCTTTAAAAAAAAAAAAAAACTTTTTTGGGCTCAGTGGACCTTAAAACATGTAACCTTAAACAATTCCATCAAAGTTTCAAAATAATTTAAAAAAAAAAATAAATAGACATGATATTAAATGAAAATAACATTGTGCTCGTAATACAAATCCATGTGTGTAATTTAATACATATATAAAGATGCCCATGTACGATCCTGAAAACTTTCTGATCGGTTTTTTCAGGACCAGTTTATTATCACTGTTGGTTTACTGAGTGAAGTGGTAGGTACAACTTACTCTTAGTCGGACCCGATTCTCCATACAGATAATTCCTCTGGGAGAGAAGAATCGAACCCCGAATTACAAAGGAAATTCTCGATTCTCCGGTATCTTATAGAATGGAAGCGGGCCAGGTCGTTTAAATGCAACGCCCTGTCGAGTGGTGGGGAGATTACAGTGAAACCCGGGCTGGGGCCTGAACCAGACAGCGGGGAAACGGATTTTTTAATTACCCCTTAAATAATATTTTTCTAGTTGAACCGGATCCGGAAAATCAATTTTTTTTAATTCTAATCCGACCACATCAACGGAATATCATCTCCAGAAAATATTGACAGTTTTTGAGCACAACGTACATACTCACTTAGTCTTCTCCTTATAACTCTAGGGGTGCCGAGTTTTGCTGAGACCATACCACTGTCTTCTGTCGCTGGTCTTTTATCATTCAAGGATGTTCCTTTTTCATCAAACGATCAATATATACGGATGGACCTGCCTAATCCATTTTTAATTTCAGATTTTTTGGATCATATATTTTACATCAAATGATCAAGGAATACTGACGGACCCACCTGATCACGGATGATTACGGATCATCTATGAGGTCCTTTAGTTTTAATTATAATTGCTTTATATGTTTTATCAGTATATATAATAATGGTCAATATCATCTCACGATATAAATCAATATCGTTTTCATTATAAATGTGTATAATTTACGAAATCACAGACTTATTCTGATCTCGGAACTAAAAGCCATAGAATAATTATAAAGTAAGCTATGGTGAAGAAACGTTCTTAATATCTAACCCCGGTCTTAAGTAAATCTATTACAATTCTTTTAAATATATAAATCAATTTAGTACTTATTTTACTTAAATAAATCACAGTGATGTAACATAAAAAAAAAAAAAAAAATCTCAACTCTAATTATGTAAATATGGATTCACTTATAAGAAAAAATGACAGGATTCATTCAGGTATATAGTTTTCATTTAAAATTCCTTTTCTCTCTTATGTCAATATAATATTATAATCTGTTTTCTTCTGATTTTCCATTATTTCGATTCACTGATTTCTGATTTGCTTCTGCTTTCAGTGAGTGACTCGGAAAAGATTATATTCCATTCTTTTCTCATTCCAAAGAAATCATTTGCAGGATCCAGATTATTCTTTTCTCTTATTTTTGAAGGAATTTTTTCTCATTTTTTTATTTTCGTTCTGATATGATTTTATTTGAAAAGAAATAGTGAACTTGAGTTCGCTAAGGGTTTTTTTTCGGTATGGAAAGCAAAGGAAAGGTGTCATTACAAGGAGATTAGCATACATTTGGAATACTCGTCACGAACAGTGAATCCTTCCAGTATTAGAACCAACCAGTTTTTTTATTTTAAAAAAGAGATTCTTCAATTTAATTTCATTATACACGTTCTTCTTCAGTCAGTATCTGAATAAAGAAGAATATAACAATACAAATTATTACATACTAATGTATATACATAAAATATTTGTATTGTTATAAATAAATTCATTTGCAATATTATATTGATCAAAGAGATTGTATTGAACAACATTTATGGATATGTTATACATACACGTATATAACATATTCAGACACTTCTTTAGATTGTTGCTCCTCTTATATAAACACCAAAGGGGAATAACAATCTAAAGAAGATGTACGGAATGTTCTTCCTTAGACTGTTACTCCCCTTATATAAACAGAAATGTGATATTCCTTTAGCCCAAACTAAATTTGACTAAATATCCCTTTGTTTGAATAGTTATTTAGTCAGTCATTTATATTCTAGAAAAACATAGGGGAGTAACAATCTAAAGAAGTACCTATATTCATATACCTGTTTCGACAGATATCCAAGGATTTTTGAAATCAGAGACATTAATAAATTCGTTCTTGGGAAAGATCACTTAGCTTTCTATACCTACGGTAGGCTTTTAAACAATGTCGTTGTTAATAAAGATACTAGTAAGGCGCGCTTCACGTAAGTACGTTGGGCGATAATCGCCGATTTCTGTACATTAAAGTTAAAATTATTAAGTGTAGTATAATTCCAAAAATTTTAACAGTAATATTCTTTTTCTACTCTTCAAGACCTTTAAATTCATGTATAACATGTTATGGTAACTAATACAATGTTTAGTCACCCACCATATTGGCCGCCATCTTGAAAATTTTAATAATTGCATATTCTTTTTCTACACTTCAAGACCTTTAAATTGATGTATGACATGCCATAGTTGCTAAGAACTTTTTTTGTCGCCCACCATATTGGCCGCCATCTTGAAAATATTACGTGTGAAATTTTAATAGTTGCATATTCTTTTTCTTAATTTCAAGATCAAAAATTAATTAATTTTTGATTTTTTTTTTTTTTTTTAAATTGATATACAACATGTGATGGTGACTAAAAACTTTTTTTTTAGTCGCACGCCATATTGACCGCCATTTTGAAAATATTAAGTGTGAAAATAATCCAAAATGTGACCAGTTGTCTTAAATGCCGAGATGCACCTGTGTGCCGAATTTCATGTTCCTAGCTATAGTAGTTTATGAATTGAAACAAGCAACGGACAGACAGACAGACAAAGCCGTTGTATAAGGTTTCTTTTTGTATTTTGTACAGAAACCTAAAAACTATGTGCATGTGGAAGGGAAACCAATGGACTTGAAACTAATATGGGCCAATAATGGACTACTATCCAAATTTCAGGTCTAAATTTCCTGTTTCAGACACGGAACATTTTTGTCTTCGGGTCTTTCTGTCGGCTGTTTTTTAACATTTTTCCAGTACAACATAATAATTTCAAAACTACAGATTATTTAGTCCACAAATGGTCTCATATTAATTTCAACAATCTGCCCACATTTATTATTGAATAAAAATAAATTTGATCCCACTGGTATTCGAACCAGGCCATATGTGCTACTCTTATTTTATACCTGTGTGAACATTCATCCAATAATAGGGATCGGGAAAGCTAGATGCTCCTGTAATTGGCAGACTATTTTTTCCGAATTTTACTACGTTTTTTTTAGCTTGCTTTCTTGTTTGTTTGTTTGTCCGGTATAAATCTGGCAATCGATTTTATCATAGCTCAGAACACGACGACAATGCATTATTTTAATACTTTTAGCCATCTTTCAGCAGAATTTAATTGGTTTTCAGCAAATTTTGCTGTATGGAAAGTTAGTTCGGAAAAAATCCGCAAGTTATTTTATTTGTTTTGCCATGTCCCATATTTACGCAATCTTCATTTTGACGGGTTTCAAATATGTGATTTTTATAAATAAGAGATATACATTGAATGACAGCAAAACAGGAAATATATCAATTATATTATTTATCGATTATATTATTTCAAATATATCGATAGCACGGTTTAGAATTTGGTGTTGGAGAGATCCGTTGTACAAAGATTTGTCCTTTTATAGGTTTAAGATCAGCTCTCTAGATGGTTGTCACTTATGTGGAGTAAATCAATTTGGAACTATTTTTTTTTTTTTTTTTTTTTTTTTTTTAACTAACATTATATATTATATAACAATAATAATTATATTATCAACATTACATACGATTCAACAGAAAATTTAAAAACGTAGTATATAACAAGTTCTTTTTATCTTGAATTTTTTTAAATTTAACTTGTGTAACTTAAAACTGGATTCGAATGTCAATTGTAAGTTTTATAAATTACAGCCTTAAATGAGCGGAAGTACAAATATTAAGGGTCTTTAAGCCATATGTCCTGATGAGTTTCAAATTGAAGATATTTTTAAGAAGGTAGTGATTATTTATTACTCTATTTATCCAATGCTACGCACCACAAGTTTCTAATTATGTACCCATCTAGACGAACTGATAATTTGACTAATTTTGCATTTTTTAAGTTGTTTTGTGTTTAACGTGGTTAATCGGACCATAAAACAATTAATTTTAATAATGTATTGGGGTTGTAAAGAAAATTAAATTAAATCATCACGAGACAATTCAACGAGTTCTCTTGTTTTAAAAAAAAATATCGGAATTGGTGTAATTAAAATTGTTAATTACGAAGTATTTTGAGAACAATGGCAACATTGGGAAGTTGCTTTGATGTTTTGTTTATCTACGATCCATGGATGGAGAAGATTTGACTCCCCCAGCTGTTGCAGGCAGACCATTATGTTTTCCCTAAACTTCAAACAGATCCTTTCAAAACATTAGCAGCGGATCTGGTTCTCCTTCCACAACAGGGGATTTACGCTATGAATACCCGTTGTTCTTTGATAAATTGAGTTTCAGACACTGACAAGAAGTCGTTATAAGACAATACCAAATCAAAGGATCTTTTTCTAATCATATCTTAAGGATTAAAGAGTCACATTAAAAACTTCTGATTATATTTTAGAATCTAACCATTCTAAACATAAGTTATTTAAATATAAACATAATAATCTTAAATTATTATTTTAATCTTAATTTCTCTTAAGGAGGGAAGGATAAAATAAATCCACTTGAAAATAAACAGTATTAAAGAAGTCCTCAGCTAATATTTAACATTTCGTTTTGTTAACATTAGGTTTTCTTGTTATTACTTTTCTCTTCTGATTTTCTACTGTTTTCTTCCTTTCTTTTCTGCTTGCCTCTCCTTTCTTTTCTCTTTTTGTAATGAAATTCTTTAGGGCACTGTCGCTACAATGACTAGGACTAGACCTTTTAAGAGAAATAAGAGAGAGTTCTTCTGGAAAGCGACTCCCGTTTTACTTTTTTCGGTTGTCATTCTAAAATACATAATTCGTTTGCCGTGGTGCCGATGTTTTTTTCACAAAATTCTAATTAAATAAAAATTAAACTAAATATAATATATCAACATCCGGCACCTACGGTTTTGAACAGGCACGTTACAGCGTCTGGAGCCCGGGATTGAATCACAAAAAACGTAGGATGAACTAATGAAATAAAATATACTCAATTTAAAGAGCATTAGTGTGAGATTCAATCGCCTCAATCAGAAATAAAATCGGCCAACTATTATAGAAACTATGGCCATTTAAAGACAAAAATGGAAAAAAAATAAAACCAAAAAATAACAAAATTATCACAATCTAATGTACAACCGATGATGATACGACAAAAACTCATAGGACTAAAGTTGTAGATCTTTTAAAATCAGTTACCACTTGTGCTATCCATTTTCTAATACGACTTACCGTTTAGCCGCTATAAGCCCCCAAACCAGCTTAAAAATCAAGTCGCCCATTATTATTTTTTTTAGGGGGGAAGAAGGGGGAAAAGTGAACTTAGTTTAGTATAGTTATATTTGTTAACAATATGGACGTTGCGCGTCGAATGGCGCAAACCGCAAGTCTCTAGCTCTTCTGGAAGTGGGTAAACATTAATGTCAGTCAGTGAGTCAGTTAGCAATGCGGCTTTATAGTATAAGACATATTAATTTAGCACGATTTAAAGTGCGCAGAAAGTTGAAATTAGGCAGGTGTTATCTGCAGGCTACTTTCGACAAACCATAAAAATTTCATACAAATCAGATGTTTACTTTTAAAGATATGGCAGTAAATAAATGTATATTTGTGAGCATGTGGAAGATAAACAAATAAGAGCAGAAGGTTGAAACTTATATGGGACCAACAATGGGCTAATTATGACCTACCACCCAAATTTCATTGAAATTGGACGTGTAGTTTTTAAGATATGGTGGTTCGCAAAAATTGAACGACAGACAGACCGACAGACAGACAGACCGACAGACAGACACGGGACCAAAAATGTTCCCTGATGTCTGAAACGGATTTCTGTCTTGGAATTTTTGAAATCGGAGATATAAAATATTTTCGTTCTTCAGAACGATCACATAGCTTCCGTTACCTTCGGTAAGCTCGGAAGCAAAATCTTGTTTTAGTATAGCATTATAATATTGTATTAATAAATAAAATAGACTGCCAATTGGTGTGGCACATAGCTTCCTCGCATCCTATCCACGTACTTTATTGATTTTATGCTTTTACAAGCCATTATTGTCTAATTGGTTTAATTGTTTCCCCCATTATTTTAATTCGTCAAAATTGTTTTTTTAATTGATTGGTTAGTACCAATTTAGCAAAAGTTAAAGAGCGCAGACGGTTCAAATTAATCTGGGGCTATCAGCGGGTTACTATCGATAAACTTTAAAAGTTTCATTCAAATCAGATAAGTACTTTTGAAGCTATAGGTGTAAATGTATGTTTGTGCGCATGTGGAAGAGAAACAAATTGGCGTCGAATGTTGAAACATGTATGGGACCAACAATGGGCTAATAATGACCTACCACCCAAATTTCATTAAAATTGGACGTGTAGTTTTTAAGATACGTTGGTTCGCAAAAATTGAACGACAGTCCGACAAACCAACAGACAGACACGGAACCAAAAAGTTCCCTGATGTCTGAAACAGATTTCTGTCTTGGAATTTTTGAAATTTGTGGCCTAAAAAGTTTTCGTTCTTCAGAACGATCACATAGCTTCCGTTACTTTCGGTAAGCTCGGAAGAAAAAAATGTAATATGCCAAAATGAACTTCAAAATATGGGCAGACGAATAGACATCGAGTTAAAATAGGAAAAATCATGTTTGATACCATTTTTATCTTTTACCGGATAAGAGTAAGGTTGCAAAAAGAAAAAATCGGTCCGAGACAACTCAGACAAACTTTCTCATATATGAGTTTATAATTACTTAGCCTAGTGTTTCCATTTATTAGTTTTCAAATGTACATTTAAATATTATTGAACAATTCATCAAAATTTATCATATAAATAACTTCTCCTGGGCGGGGAATCGAACCCGGGCTCTCTCCGTCCGCGTTTTAAGCTAATATCTCAGGAACTAGATTTTCCCCGGGAAAACGACTTATAGCGTTGTATTCGTATTCAAATGGACTACATTTTAGAATTTATTAATAAAAATCGTCGGAACCGTTTTCAAGATTTTTTTTTTTTTTTCATGTTTTTTCAGAGTTTTAGGGGGGTAGCGCTCCCAAATTTAGAGCTAAAATTCATTTCTCGATTTCGCCTTGGGGTATGATTTTTCTGAACATATATGCCAAATTTCGTCAAAATCGGCCCAGTAGTTTAGGCTCCAGGCGTCTGCACAGACAGACGACAGACGACAGACGACGGACAGACATTTTTTAAAAACCACTTTTTTGGACTCAGGGGACCTCAAAACGTGTAAATCCATCAAAATCTCAAAATCGAATTTTCGCGCCATCACAATACTTTCTCTTTATATGAGAAAGTAAAATAGAGAGTAATCCTTATGTTTTTACAACACCTTTTTTTCCTATTCCTAAATTTTTATGAAAATAGGATAACACGGATTGAAAGGAGTTGCAAGTATATAAGGAAAAAACACTTTTAAGACATGCATTCAGGGGTTCTTCCCTACAGAATACATTTATGTTAGGATTCCTTAAGCTTTTCTAAGGATATTGAAAAGTATTAGAACATTTTTTGACAGGGGTTGAGCATGTTATATATGTATGTTTGTGCGTGTGTGTAGTTACAGCCTGTTTCTTCGAGGTTAAAGGGCATACTGGCCCTTACAAAATACCTGTTTCAGAGAAAAGGGTTTGATAGGTTTTTAGGTCCTATGAATCCTTGTCAGTCGATACATTTCAAAAACAGGGAGCTTTGGGATTGCTCCACTCTTGTACTGTATCCATCCCATTCAGGGTCGAGCCTCCTTTCCATTATGGGCTTGAATGAAAAGCCTTGGGCAGTCAAGTCCACCATAGAACTTACTCTGCATGTTAATGATACTGGAGAACACTCCATTCTATGCAAAACAGATTCCCTTTGAAAGTCTTTAGTATTTACAAATATATAAACCTTTATTACAACATACACTCTTCCTTTTTTTTCGTATAACATTTAAGTAAATGACAATGATAAAGTCTAAGTCTATATACATATATATTGTATACTCTTATACGTATCAGTTTGTATTGAATGGTTATAGCTATGGGTATGCTTTTTGACAAAACTTATCTTAAATGTCTTAAAAAAACATACTCAGCATGATTGAATATATGAATGAGTAGGGAACGCTCTCTCTCAATAATAGAGAGAAACAATTTATTTAAAAAATCAAAGTAACGCTGTCCTTCATTAAAGGATTGCTATAAACACAGCATACTACTCGTAATCAATCAAGTGACAATAGTTAAATAAATAAAATAAAAAAAAATATATTCGTACTCTATATGATAGAATTGCAGTACTTAAAAACAGATATTTAAAAAACAATAAAAAAATTATAAACAATAAAAAAAAAAAAGTATAGTTAATTAATAAATATGGTTATTTATGGATAATATGGTTATTTATAATACCTAGAGAATCTAAAATTATATTTTCAGCTAGGAGTCTTAAGAAATTTCGATCGGTGCCGACTTTGTCAAAAAATAGTTTGGTTTTAATTGGTATTGTGCCTCAAAGTCCGTGAACTTGAAAATTTATTTCTCCGTGGGATTCTAGAAAAACTTTTCCTTGCAGTGTTATATACATTTTTCATATGTATATGTTTATTTTCTTCTGATGAACTAATACAGCAAGGTCCGGATCGTTACTTTCATATCATACTGTGATATGGACTACACTGGGATCTATAATATTTATCTCCATAATTCTGGTTCATTTTTTGAAAAATGAGGTTAATTTTACCGAAACGTCGGTAATTCCATTATACTTTGATTTTTATTTTTGACTGATCCTCGCTATCCTAAGCATTGATTGTTTGATTGAGCCTCGCTATCCTTAGCTATGATTGTTTGACTGATCCTCGCTGTCCTCAGCTTTGATTTTTACGTTTGACTGATCCTCGCTATCCTCTGCTTTGATTTTTACGTTTGACTGATCCTCGCTATCCTCAGCTTTGATTTTTACGTTTGACTGATCCTCGCTATCCTCAAATTTCATTTTTACTGTCCCTCGCTATTCTTAATTTTGCATTCAAAATTAACTTAATTAAATGAAGTTCTCAGTCGATATTCAAATAGTTATCCATATTAAATAAAGGTAATTGTAAAATAAAATCTCTTTATTAGATCGTGCATCATGAATTTTGGAAATAAAAAAATACTTCTTGCATACGAGTCCGCAAGACAGTGAGACATTTTCATGTTTTCGCTCTGCGTAAACTACCGACATAAAATTAAATAAAATCGGTAATTTATTCAAGTGATTGATAAAAGTAGATGGGAGATAATTTTTATTCTTATCTCCACACCGGCACTGCCGTGGCTTGATTACAAACGACTGAATTCAAAGGCGCCGGCGCGCCTTCTACGAATTGTTAATATGCCTTCATACTAGGTAGGTCCGAGAGGGCTGAGAGTTGATGGCAACCTCTTGTACTTTCCTAACTCCCTGTCACACGTATAAATCTTTTCGACTTTCTTCGGCCCTATGACGTGTGGTAGAGGGAGGCCCAACAGCTGGAGACTGGATTACACATCTCCTATAGCTGTTTAACTCCCTGTTATACTTTTCTGAGTTTTTAAGCTAAAAGTAACAACGTTTTTGACTTATGTTCCATAGCCTAAACATGAAAATGTCAAAAATCAACAATATGCAATTTTTTTTTTTTTTTTTTTAGTTTAAACTCGGGTTAGATATGTCAATGATTACATTATTATCTCTATTTTATTAAAAAAGTAGATCGTGTAACTTAATTGTCAGTCAAGATATTCCCGTAATTATTAATATTAACGTGAAAGGAATGCACATACTTATTTTAGTCCTGGACATAAGGATGAGACAAATTTAGACAGTCTACCTTGGATATTGTTTGAATATCAAATCTTTATTTAGATGGTGCATTTGAATATTTATTTAAAGTTAAGACAAACACTATGCTGGCGTTCAGTCAAATATCAACTTAATTGCTTAATTTCTTTTTGTCGCAGGCGTTTATTCAAATATTTACTTACTTCTTGTAGCAGGTGTCCAATAAAATATTTCACAGTAAGGAATTATTGGAATTGTTAACACAATGCAACTTTTACATCCATTTTATCTTTGAATTTCATTGATCAGACTTAAAAAGTAGATCAACACTTTATTCAGATAGATTGTTAAGAAAAAACCTCTGTTTGAAATGTTTAAAAGCCAAAGTTTCTCTTATCTTTACACCTGTTCTTATCCACGTTAATTCCGTAAAAAGAAACAAAAAACTTTGTAAAGCGTGTATGTGCAAACAATCACGTACGTGCTTACCTTAACCTAACCTCTTAGGACTAACCTAAGTTTTAATAAGTTAGTTTTTGAAGTTTCAAAGGTTAGAAAAAAAATCAAGTAGCCTGAGAAGGGGTTTTTGGTTTCTTTTACCTCTTGTCTTGGCATTCTGCTTCTACTTAACTTAATATATTTTACTTTTAGTTCAAGCTTAAATATAACCTGCTTGAACCAACCCGACTCTAGTAAGTTCAAACTAACCTATGTTAAGTTTTAACGCTTTCTATCTGACTTTACACTAGACTACTTTCTAATAACCCTTTTCAAAATATCTTTTTCTTAAACCCTTATCTTGACTCTACTTAAATTTAATTAATACCTTAAAATAAAATACTTCGCTTTAATGTTATTGATAAAATAAAACGAGGAATAGATTTAGAACTGACCACGTATTTCTGTATACTTTTTAAACTTCTTATAGAATTAACTTAAAGATTATAGTTATAAAAAAACAAGTCTTAGTTAAAAATTCTGCATTTAGTTAAATATTTTTTAATGCAATATTAAGTATCTTTTATATATTTATATTTAATTTATTGGGAACAGTAAATTGATTAGAAGACCCCAATTCTAAAAATTTAGGTCCACTTTAATAAATTTAGCGATGTTTATAATTTCATAGCAGTGTCGGTGTTCATTTTAATAAAATAAATTATTATTTATAGAAGTTGTTTGTCTCATCAAATAGATGAAATTATAATTTGTTCCCGTCCTAAAATTCCAATTTTAAATTTGAAGCTTACGTTTACACGTGAGTTTTGCGTGAACGCTTGGGCGGATAACGTTGTCAAACAAACTCAGCCTGAGCATTGGTAAAATGAACATGTGTACCAAATTTCAACTCACTCGGTCATCTTTTACTCAAGTTATCGTCATCGGTAGATTTCGTGACGCTTGGTTTTTTGACCGTGATAAAAATAGAGTTAATTAATATCATATTCATGTGTCCTACATAAGTTTCATCCTTTAGAATTTAAACATCACTAAAAGTTTCTCAAAATGTATTATTTGTATGTATATGTTTAGTTAGTTTAAAATTATATCGATAAAAACTTGCTCTGAACAGATTTGAATAATAAACTCATTAGGTTTATTTAAATTTCTCCTTTTTTTATTTAATTCATTACAATATTCAAATTACATTTGCTTGAAAAAGGGGGGGGGGGGGGGGGAGGACTGTATTTAAGAGATATCGATTTTTAAATAAATTTATAGCACTTTGAAAACTATTAGGACATCGAAAATAAAAGATAAAATGTAATTGAATTATTCAGGGTTTATTATACGGTTAATTTAACAAGAGAAAACTTTTGCCAATAATACATTTTTATCTTCTTTTTTTATGTTTGGAAACTATTTTATAATTAAATAATTTCAATTAGCGTTAAATCAATTTACTAAGCACAATTTATTTTGATAATACTTATTAATAAGATTTAAAATTGAAAATGGGTTTATTATTATTTTTTTTTTAATGTAATAATCTAAGTAAACAGTTTTCTTTTAATGTACACAACTTTGGGTTTTTGCTGTCCCGCTTTAAGAAGCTGTACATTCTTCTTTTATAAACTATTTTTATATTGTTTTTCTTGAAGCGGCTGAAGTTACATAATGTTACATTGTATAGCTAGACTATTCGATTTCATCTATATTTCAAATATATCGACTCAAAAAAAATCGATATTTGAATTACATCAACATATAAATATCGATAATTGAATAATCCTTAGATTGTTACATTGCTATTTTAATTACATTGATTATTATTCAGTGATAATTAAGTTAAAATCGATACCTTTAGATCAGTTATTCTATTGGATTTAATCTGAGATGTACGGTTATACATCGACATTTCAATGACATCGATACTTATGTGAGGTTTTCTATAACATCGGGAAAATCAGCAGTAAAATAGCGTTTTGCTACCAGCTATTACTGATAATGCACTGCCTTTGCTTTGACAAGTTGTATCACTGAGAAAATGTTGACCTCCCTGGAATTGTGCTTTGGGGGGGGGGGGGGAGTATCCAAGTTAAGGGAACATCCCCGATACTATATCGATATACAATGTGCATCGATAATTTAATTAATTTCACACAATTACATCTATGTTATAATACAAAGACAATTAAGCTCCAATACAATTCCGCCATTAACGGCACACGGTGTAGATCGGCTCTGTATATATTTGTTATTTTCAATGTGTAAAATTCAATAAACCGAGTTGAAACTTAGCCCAATTGAACACTATAAACTCACTATTGTTTTAATCGAAGTTTATTATATTTAATTTGTAGTGAGAATTGAATAATTCATAAATAACTTTCTCTATAAAAAAGCTGTTTTTCGCTATAAAAAAGAATTAGCAGAGTTCGGTTAGTACAGTTGGAAGTGGAAGGAAACGCGCATGCGCGCCAGTAACTAGTCAGAAGAAGGGATAGGAAGGCGTGGTTAAAACCATAGACGTTCCACATGTGTTTAAATGGTCAGCTGTTTACTGTTTTGTTTAATAATATTCTCGGTTATCAGTTATCGCAGTGTAAAACAGTAAATAAATAATTTACACTTCAATTGCCTACATATAATACATCAAAACATCTTAACAAAAACAAAAACAAAGATTTTGTTTACTTTTTTTTATTATTTTTTTTATTTGATTGTTAGCGGAAAGTTAATCTTTATGCTTTTAAAAGGGGCATTGATCCTTAAGAATCAATAGTGGTCATAAACAGACTAGCCTTTTTTATACTGACAGTAATCATAGTTCTCGTGTAAAGAACCTATGAAAAAGATTAGTAATTATTATAGGCCAAAAAGGTGCCGTAGCCCAACTTCGTATGAAACATCCTCTTACACCAATAAAATAGCTTGTTTAGACAGAATCATGAATACATTAGCATCTCAGCAAGAAACGGTTAATCAAGATGGAGCAAAATGGGCAGATGAAATAAAATATATGTTTGAAGCAATTAACTCAAAATTAAATGAAGTTGCTACAAAAGACGATTTAAAAGCATTAAATAATAAAATAGATGAAGCTATAGTGACCTCGAAGAGGTTGAGCAGTGATGTCATACTCTTAAAAAAGGAAAATTTTGAACTCAAAAAAAAGGTAGTGCTACTCGAAAATCGTTCGAGGCGAAACAATTTAATATTTCGTGGTATTCCTTGTGGAGATGATTATAGAAAATGCATTCTTGATATCTGTAACAATGTTTTGGGAATTCAAAACGAAATCACTTTAATCCAAGCATTTCCTATTGGAAAATACAATGCTGAATCAAGCGCAGTACTTGCTGAATTCGCCTCTTACGCTGATGTAATAGCCATAATGTCTAATGTCAAAAGAGTAAAACACACTGGGTTGGTGATTCACGAAGACTTTGCCCCTGAAACTCGAGCGGAGCGTGCAAAATTACTTAGTGTGCGGAGAGAAGTCAAACTGAAAGCTCCGGATGTAAGAGTAAACTTGAAAATGGAAAAACTACTCATTACCGGCTCTGACGGACAAAAAGTCAAATTTACATGGTCCAAGGAAACAGGTCTTGAATTCGATGGAAAAAATGGCGAGGAAATGCTAAAAGCAATAACGGGCTGCGATAATCTGGTAGTACCCGTGCCTGAACCCATCAGTACATCACACCGTAGTAGGTCCGCGCCTCCAAAAATTAGCGATGGAATTGAGCAAGACGGCCCCTCATCTCAAGACAAAAGAACGTCTCAACGTACTGGAAATGGCAGCAAGGAAGCGTCTTCCTCTAAAAACCTCCGCAGCGGTCAAAAGAAGAATATTAAGTCCTCTTGATGGTACTCCATAGACGGACCTCGGCCTACTCATGTGTTGCCGAAAATTCGTCAGAATCAGCCGGTTAAAAAAGAAGCAATACTTCACAACAATGGTCCACAACCCACCTCACAGCTTAAAATATTGGCGTATAACATACAAGGCCTAAAAGGTAAAAAAGCAGATGTTTACTTTCTTAATTTTTTAAAAAGCTATGATTTATTTTGCCTCAGCGAAACTTTTGTAATGTTACACGAGGTTCATCATTTTGAAAATGTATTTAATGATTTTGAGCTGCGGTGGATTCCTGCTGAAAAAGAATTGTATAAGCCCGGCCGAGCGAAGGGGGGTTGTTTGATCGCGGTTCATAAGAAAATGTCTAAACATGTAAAATTTCAAATATTTAATAGTAAAATAGTCGTAGAAATATTAATTGGTTTCAATAATAAAAAAATTTATTTGCTCCCTGTATATATTAATTGCAATAGCTGGAACGATGATTTTAAAAGCGTGTGCGAATTGTTTGGTGAGAAAAACGTAAATGACATGATGATTATAGGTGATTGTAACGTCAGAATAGCGGAGTTGCAAACGTTGCCTCAAAACTCTCTTTTAAGAAATATTGCGTCAAAGAGGAAATCAAAAGATGTCAAATGTGATGGTGGAGGTAGAAAATTTGTTGAGTTCTGCGAAGACAATGATCTATGTATTTTAAATGGCAGAACAAAAGGTGATGCATTTGGAGAAATGACGTTCCACGGACCTAGGGGTAGCTCTGTCATAGACTTATGCTGTGTGCCTTATCAGTGGTTATGGTTTGTAGAAGATTTCAGAGTTTTACACGAAATACACTCAGATCATATGCCTATAGAGTTAACGATAAACATATCAAACCCAGTGTCGAGCAATGATAAATTAATTAAACTTTTGCCAAAATTAAAATACACTGAACGAGATGTCAGTAATTACAAAAATAAATTAGAGAATATAGTTAATAAGTGCACTGTAGAGCTTAATGAGCCACAAGAATATGTCAACTCACTAATTAATATGATAAAAAGTGCAGCAGAAATGGGGTATAAACATAATGTAAGTAATAAAACCAGATCATTTAAAGAACCCTGGTTTGACAATGTCTGCTACAATTCGAGGCAAAGGTCGTTTAAACTATTAAGACTGTGTAGTAATAAAAAATCCCCTTTGATAAGACAGTTGTATATAAATGCAAATCGACAGTACAAACTAATATGCTCCGAAAAATATAAAATGTATTATGAAAATTTAATTTCAAGCTTAAAAGAAACAAATGATTCCAAAACATTTTGGTCCATAATCAATACTTTTCGGGGGAAAAAAAAGTATACTGCTCCAAACTGTAAACCGGAAGAGCTGGTGATTTATTTCAAGTCTTTGTTAAATCCATCTAGGCTAAATTGTAACATTGAATTCTGTGAACCTTATCTGAGAAACCCTGATCTTGATTGTAAAATCACTATGGCTGAAATTATTGAAGTCTTAGCTAAATGTAAGGACAACAAAGCTCCTGGCAGGGACCGGGTACCCTATGAATTTTTTAAAAATGCCCCGATGGTATTTCTAAATAAACTTTTAACCCTGTTCAACAAGATATATGATGAAGTTGCGGTACCGCCCAGTTTTACTAAGGCTATTGTTTTTCCTCTTCACAAGAAAGGTAGCACTGATCTGGTAGAGAATTACCGCGGATTATCTTTTATAGATACCATGGCTAAGCTGTTCACAGGTATTTTGCAAAACAGGCTAGTGAAGTGGGTAGACTATAATAAGGTACTTCATGAATTCCAGACAGGTTTCAGAAAGGACTACTCCACTCTAGACAACTTATTTTTGATAAATAATATCGTCAGATTGAAATGGAATCAAAACATGTCAAATAAAAAAGTTTATGCATTCTTTGTCGATTTTAAGGCGGCGTTTGATAGAATAAACAGAAAAGCTTTATTTTTTAAGTTGTCGAGATTGGGGGTGTCCACAAAATTTCTAAATATAATTAAGGCCTTATTTCGTAACACAACTGCTGCTATTTGGACTAAGGAAGGCCTGACAGAAGAGTTTAGTTTATCGACAGGAGTGAAACAAGGTTGTTTGATTAGTCCTCTGCTGTTTTGTCTTTTCCTTAATGACATCCAGGACGAGCTTGATGGTGGAATTAATATAGCCGGCACCAAGATTAAACTTCTTGCATACGCAGATGATATAGTACTTTTAGCGGACAACATCGTCACTCTGAGGAGAATGATAAAGAATTTAGAATGCTATTGTACTCAATGGAACCTTATGGTAAACTTAGACAAATCTAAAATAATGGTGTTTAAACCTGGAGGAGGAAAACTATCAAAAAATGAAAAATGGACGTTTGACGGTCGACCTATTGAAATTGTCAAAGAATATAAATATTTAGGAATAACACTGACACCGACATTAAATCTGAAAACACATTTTGAAGAAACACTCGCTAAGGCCAAACTTGCTTTGAATAGTGCAGGAAATATTCTGTGGTCGAATAAAAACTTTGACTTCCTTACTAAATTGAAGTTGTTTCACTCAGTTTCTCGCTCGGTGATGTGCTACGGCGCTCAAGTATGGGGATGGCAAAGCCTCGAAATTGTGGAGAAGCTTCAATACTTCTTTTTAAAGAAAATATTCTCTCTCCCACCTTATACTCCAAATTATTTTTTACTTATGGAAACAGGCCTAAATAGCATGCACTTGTATACTTATCGCCTGCATGTGAAGTATATAAGTAAAGTATTGTCTATGGCCTCCTCACGATTACCGTCTAAAATCGCTAATGAAGTGATTCGGAAAAAAATCGGTTGGTACAACAAGTGGAATGATCTCCTTGATTCACATAATTTAATCCCCGATAAAAATGATACTGTTGAAACTCAGTGGAATAAACTCTCATCTCTGTTGTTGAAAGAGATGCAACTAAGTGAAGAAAAACAGTTTCGAATATCAGTAGAAAGTAGCACTAGGCACTCTGTCTACCGTCATCTGTCTTTTCCTCCTGCTGAGAATTATTTCGATAGTCAACCTTTTCAAGGAATCAAGAAGATTATAAAACTCCGCTCAGACATGCTAAAGCTGAATTACGAGTTCTGGAGTGAGGAAGAGTCAGGTTATTGTCCGGCGTGTGGCATCAAAGTTAAAGAAGACCTATTTCATTTTCTTGCTGAGTGCACTGCTCATGCTGAGATCAGGTTTAAGTATTTTTTTAAACACCAACTTTCTGCACAGGAGGCCCTAAGTTTCTTAAATGGAGCTAACTGGCACGCACTAGAGCAGTATTCATCGAACGCATACAAACATCGCCAAACCTTGTTATTGTAATGTGTTTCATGGTTGTTGTTTTGTTCTTACTTTAATTTAATTTAATGTTGTTATCAAGATTTAATAAGTTAATTATTTATTTTGTGTTGTTTTATTTATTTATTTATTTGTTTATTAATTGTTATTATTGTGTTAATGTGCATGTTGATGAGTGAATGTATATAAGTTTATGTCTTTTTATGTATGAATGTCTATGTATGTGTATATATGTATATTATTATTGTAACACATTCCTTAATTATTAAAATTTTTAGTTAAATTAATATAATTAAGGTGAAATAAAAATTAAAATAATTACAAACAAAAAGTAATCGTTCAAAAATAAAAAAAAATAAAATCTGTCACGTATACATCCATCTCTACTTGCATGTATACAGTTATATTTAATTTATATTATATACATATTAGTATAGTATTTAAAGATACTTGTGATAATATTCAAGTGTGATACCTTCAACAATAGTTTTAGTTTTTATAGTTGGCCAAATTATGTGTTTTTGTAAAGGTGGAACTCAGCCGACGGACTAGGTAGTCCAAGGTTTATAACGTTTTATTCATACTTATCTGTAAAGATTTATATGTATTTTTCTTAAATATACGTTTCTTTCTTCTACAATTGAGTAATTTCAACTGAATACTTAAATATCTCCTGTTTATATACATCGACTCATAAAAATCTTCAGTTACACTCATGTCATAAAAATATCGATTGTCATACTAGATAACAGCCTTTGCACAATAAAACATAATAACTTATCTATGAAGTTTGGTTTCGAAAAGTCACTCAAGTCATAAATAGTTATGTTCATACTAAATAACTGAGAAGAGGTAGGAACTCATCGCATTGGGGAAATTAAAAGTTATGCTGTTTTCGACACTTAGTTTTCTATAGTAGGTGCAGTAATTAGTAATTGTATTCTTTACCGATTTTAGGTTTTTTGACGTGGTGAACTACCAGTTCCCCAAACTTCTTGTATATTCTCACATTTTAAACTCTATAGTTTGAGGGCTCATTCAGACGAAAGTGGTAACAAATATGTATCTCTATATATATTTACTTTGAATTAAGCTGTATAGTTTACTGTTGTCATGCTATGATTAAATCATTATGTTTAGGCTCGAAAATGGCTGGTTAAGCCGAAACATTGCCGATATGTAGTAGTTTAGTCTTCTTCTATTCCTTCTACTCTTATAGGATCCAAGTTACTATATAAATAGTTATTCAGGGTACAGCTAGCATCACTACTAATTAAATATAACTTTTCATACTATAGATGAGCATTCTAAGTATGAGTATGAGCATACGTTAAAGCATATTTACCGCATGCCATAAAATTAAATATAGTTTTTTATACTATAGAACAGCTTCAACATTTTAAACAATTACCATAAATGTGAAAGATCTTTTACGTGTCCTACCTGATCCTCCATTTCCAAGTTCCTTTTGTTCCTAATTTCGCTGTTTCAGGATGCAAAATAGTTATTTATGTACCTAGGGAGTAAAGTAAGCCATTATTCCCTGAGCGAAAACGTTGGTTCTTAAGGCGAAGCCGAAGGAACCATGGTCCCTAAATCCCGAGGCGAAGCCGAGGGAATTATACTTTTTTTGATAGGCACAGCCGAGGGAGATAATTATCGGGAGGGGAATAATGGCACGTTACTCCCGAGGTACATACAATATTTTATCTTCAGTAGGGAGAAAATACATACATTTTCATCCATTTCACAGTTTTTATTTATTATTTTAATGAAGTTAGTAGTATTGATTGAGATTTTATGGTATTTACTCATAGTGAAGGTTGATAAGAAAAGAAAACACTTTTACTTGTTCAATAATTTTATTGTCAAACCATAAATTTATTACTTTATTTTAATAAATAATAATTGTTAGCACTTTAAATAGCAGATATAAGAGATTCAATATTAACAGCAAATAAGAATTGGAATTAAACTCAAATAGAAGGTTATTTAGATGCAGGTTATAAACAATGATAAACAAGGTCGAAAAAGCAGTGTCGCCAACCTGATTTCTAAAACTTCATTACATTAGCCATTCATTCTCTACTATTTATAAAATATTAAGTTGGCAAACCTTCTTTTTCTCCCTACTTTACTTTTTCACCCTTCTTTTACTTTTTACCCCTACTTTTGAGTTCAAGGAAGAAAAGACTTACTTTAGTTCCTCTAAACTAATCCAAAATCATAACTTTTTCTCCCAACTGGAGATAAACTCTTTTATGTATTAATGACGCATGACGCAATGATCTGCAAAGTTGATACATTTTACCATTTAATTCTTGTACACTGGTTAATCTTGATTTACAAAGAAAACTCTTCAACTTATTTTTAATGATTATAATAATGTTAGCATAGTTGTTTTGACATATTTATTTTATGTTAATGTAAAAAAAAAAAAAAAAAAAAAAAAAAAAAAAATCAAATTTGTATCATTTAAGCCGATGCTCAAAATATGTAAATAAGGTTCTAGCTGTGTACTATGGGAGTTAGCATATTTCTCAGAATATATACATATTTTTCAGACCTCATACATAAATGTATTACAAACTATTTTAAAAACTTTCTAACTCCTTGAAATATATAATCTTAAATGGTTTGCCGTGTGATAACATTTAATGATAAATAAATCGTACTTAGAATAACTTTATTGTGGCGTTTACCTTGAAATAGTATTTACTTAATGCATAATAAATTTGTTTAACACCAGTTTGAAGCATTTCACACTTAGTTATTCTTGTTTAATAAGAAGAACTAAATCCTATTTTGTAAATATATAATTTACACTTTGTAAATCATGACTTCAAGAATATATACTGCTGAAATAAAAAATTGGATTGTTCTTCCTTTTTATACCAATGCTATTTTTAGGGTTTCGTTGGTGATACCAAAAATAGAAACTCTTATAGATTCGTTCCTTTGTCTGTCTGTCACTCTGTACGGTTACATGAAACTTTACAGTATTAAAGATCGTTTTGACACGCACAAAGGAAAAATATAGCGAACTCAAAATTGTCAGCTGTTCAAATTCAAAATAGCGGATTATTCACGTCACACGAAAAAAATATTTGTTTAAACATTTTGTGTGGGGTATCATATGAAAGGTATTGATGAGTAGATTACAAAAATATATATAACACTTGTAGATTTAATTTTCCAAGCCATTTTGTCAAAAAACATCAAAATTTTGCGTGTTATTAGTATTGCTTACATCAATTATCAATATTGCTTATATACATGGCACTTCAACACAATGATCAATAATATAGCTTTCATTCATGTTACTCAAAAGCAATAATTATCAATGTTGCTTATATATACATGGCACTTCAACACAATGATCAATAATATAGCTTTCATTCATGTTACTCAAAAGCAATAATTATCAATATTGCTTATATACATGGCACTTTAACACAATGACCAATAATATAGCTTTCATTCATGTTACTCAAAAGCAATAATTATCAATGTTGCTTATATATACATGGCACTTCAACACAATGATCAATAATATAGCTTTCATTCATGTTACTCAAAAGCAATAATTATCAATGTTGCTTATATATACATGGCACTTCAACACAATGATCAATAATATAGCTTTCATTCATGTTACTCAAAAGCAATAATTATCAATATTGCTTATATACATGGCACTTTAACACAATGACCAATAATATAGCTTTCATTCATGTTACTCAAAAGCAATAATTATCAATGTTGCTTATATATACATGGCACTTCAACACAATGAGCAATAATATAGCTTTCATTCATGTTACTCAAAAGCAATAATTATCAATGTTGCTTATATATACATGGCACTTCAACACAATGATCAATAATATAGCTTTCATTCATGTTACTCAAAAGCAATAATTATCAATATTGCTTATATACATGGCACTTTAACACAATGACCAATAATATAGCTTTCATTCATGTTACTCAAAAGCAATAATTATCAATATTGTTTGTACAAATATCTCATTAACTCATTTGTTAATTGGTGTTGTAACATTCAAATAAATGTTTCAACATAGTGTTAAATGATATTGAGAGAGCTCTTATAAAATTATTGTTAATAACATATTTTTAAGCTTGGTAATAGTTCTAATATGAGTCCTAATAATGTAAAAGCCCTAAATCATTCCTCGTTAATTATAATCTGTTCCCTTTTATAAATGTAAACAATACATTCTGAAATACACTCATACAATGTAAGGAGTTCCTTTATTATACAGAAATTGCATTTAACCATTTAGTATTTATTGATTATAATGATTAAATTCTCTTGTAGATTTATTTAACTATAACCAATTCTAATGAAGTTTCTAAACGATAATGTTCCATTATATAAGGTTTCATTTCTATGAAATCGGCTATAATGATCAATACATGTGGTTTAGTTCGATATATATATATATACTATATTACTTGTGTTCATTCAGAACTAGGGCAAGGTTTTAAAGAGAAACCAATAAACCCATTATATTAGGTTTCTACATGTATACTCTACCACTATAGCCTTGAAATTCAGCAAACTCTCCTTTTAAAATTACCTCTTTTTAGTCTGTAGAGCAATAATTAAAATAAAACGGCAACTTCAATTTTCGATATTTTGCCTCCTTTTGAGACATTATTTTGCCTTTTAAATTGCTATCCTTGTTAACATAGTATCTTTTTAATTTCAAATATTTTTTATATACTTTCTCCAACCGTGGTCTGCACGTTGTCGCACAATTATTATTTTACATGTCAAAATCTAAAAAAATCTAAATAAATATTTCATTTTCTCGAAGAGAAATCACTCAATATATTTAGGAAAAAATTGACAATTATGGAGAAAGTATATATAATATATAGTTCAAATTTAGAAAGATAGTAATGTAAAAGTAACTACGCTAGCAATTTTAAAGGCCTGATGATGATCCAAGAGTAGGTGAAATATCGCATATTGAAGTTGAAGTAGCCGTTTTATTTTAATTAAAGCTCTATAGACATCAAAAGAGGCAAATAAAAGGAAATAAAATTGTTGCGCGTGAAATATCACATACGAAGAGTTTCGTTGGGAGTTCGTTTGTGCGAACATGAAATTAATTAGAATAAGGGGAAATAAGGGAAGGGAGGGGGGAGGGCACGCAAAATGTTGATGCTTTTTGACAAAATAGCGTGGAAAATTAAACAATTTACACAAGTGTTATATATTTTTGTAATCTACTCTTTAATATCTTTCATTTGATACCTCACTCAAAATTTAAAAATATATATATATATATTTTTTTTTTTGTGACAAATTATCCTCCAAATCAGTTCAACTTTATTTTTTTCTGTGGCCTAGCAGACGGCACATTTTGCAACAGCAGGAAATTAAAGTATTTCCACGTGTTACTAAAAGAAGGGGGTCCTTGTTCTATCTCCTGGGGGGTAACAATGTTTTTTTTTATCGCTAATAACGAAAAGATAAATTCAATTTTTCCGGAAATTTTCAACGGCCTACCATAAGGTATTAGCGTGAATAATTTCAAAACTTTAAGATTGCCTTTGCTGGGTAGTTGTGGGGAGTACTTTATTTTGTGTATATTTCAACTCATAAATACAATAAAAAATAAAGTGATTTTATATAGGGTATTGCATCGAATTTAAGACGCCCTTTTTTTCATGATTTTAAGTGCTCAAAAATGGGATGCGCCTTAAATTCTTAGGGAATTGAATTGATGTATTGGTATTGATAAAAACATTAGACTATCCCTCCCATCGAATTAAGATGACAAACTTTCTTCTGAATAAATTTAGGGGAAAATCTTTCTATATATTACATTTTCTTTAGAAATTAAAATTCTAGATATTAAAGCGATAAATAAAAAAATACGTGTGGTGTCGCGGGACACCCGTTAGGAACGAAGTTCCTTACGCTGTCCTTTAAATATAAAATCACAGTTCCAAAATAAGTATATGATACAAACTACTTATTCATTATACATGGCGGAGGTAGAAAAGAGGCAAAATTAAAAGTAGGTAACGAACTAATTGTAATAGCGGAGTTAAGGCAAAATTAAAAGAAAAGCTTTTTATTATTTTTGAAGCGAGTGTCTTACAATAAATAATGTATTTTATATTGAGAAAAAAGTTAATAATGATGAATTTATAGTTAAAGCATATGGTTGTAAAGACGACAACCATCATGTCCAACTACCATTGTGTCGAAAACAAGTTATCACCATCGGTAGTTTTCGTGACGCTTGGTTTTGTGACGGTGATTTTGGTCGTTTTTTCGGATTCACTTCCGGACTCCAGAACGCGCCATAAGGAACCTCGTTCCAAAACGTTAAAGTTAGAATTAAAAGAATGTTTCCCACAGCTAGTTTTAGAATTCGTATCCCTATTTTACTGTTTTCGTTTAGATATAAAATTTCGTCAGTTCTAACACTAATTCCATCATGGAAAAACGATTCACTTTATGATTCTCAGTTTAAGAAAAAAGTGATTTTGTTCGCCGAAAAACGGTCACCGGGTTGCGGGGCAACAATTCAATGTTAGTGAAGTGCGCCTTAAATTCGATTTTTTTTTTTACAAAACAGTTGCTCAAAAATTGGGGTGCGCCTTAAATTTGAAAGTTTGAATGCAAAGGTTCAGGTTTTATCTATTTTGATTCAAAAGTTATTGGAACCCCGTACGGAGTGGCGGACAGACAACGAAACTATAAAGGTTTCTTTTTTGGTTTTACCAACGAAACCCTAAAAAGAGTAATCTACAATTAATGTCTCCTCTTTAAATTAATGCCACAAATTAATTTTCAAATTGCAAATCACCTGCTGGCTGGAGTCCCCTGTTTTACATTGTTTTTTTTTTTAATACAAATATGTATCATATTACAGCTTTTAGTGTCCGTAGGCAAAATCGTGGACTCTTATACATTCCTGCTCTTGTCTGTCTGAAAATCACATGACACCTGAAAATGTTCACTTGCTTGGCCAATTTATTTATAATTTCAATTGCTTGACTCCATTTTTAACACCTAAAAACAGTCACTATAATAATAGAGAGACCTTGTTTTGATATGTGTTGTTCAGAACGTAATTATTTTTTCCGGTATACTATAGAATGAAGTCAATGAGCCGAGTATTTTCTTTCAGGACAAACTTCGTTTATCCGGATTTCGGATTATGGGCTTTCATTTATCATCGACCACGCCGGATCTATAAAAACCAGATTTTCCTTTAGCAAAGTTGATGTAGCATAAATGAAAATGCTTTGGTTTTATGTATTTGATGAAAAACATAGAACTCTTTAGGGCAAACTCGCTCGGTTGCAGAATGATATTGACATTAATTTCTTGTTGTCCCAAATATATATTTAAATATACATGAAAATGTCTATTTCAGGTACAAATAAAGAACAATAATTAAATTAAAAGATGTACCTTCGAACAATTTTCTTTTTTAAATTAGCATCTCGCTATACATCAATAAAAGCGGCCACCTACACCGCCAGCTGGTTTTGCATGAACTATTCCATTTAATACAATGTTTTGTTTTACCTAGATATGTCATCCACCTACACTCTACACTGAACTTACACCTACACCTTCTCCGCATGCGTTTACCCTTTACGCTTCAGTTCTTAATATTTTGTTTACATTACCTGAAAAAGCATGTACTTAGTTGTTATTCCTTCTCAAATTTGAGTAGAAAGGTTTATATTAATTTGAGATCAACAATGGGCTAACTTATGACCTACGATCTAAAATTCATTGAAATCAGTCTAGTAAAAAGTGGTTTGTAAACATTTTAAACGTAAACGACAGACTGACAGACCTAAAGACACATACCAAAATTGATTCCCAATGTCAGCAACGGATTCTGTCCAGGAATTTTTGAATTCTGAGACAAAAAAAAAATTGTAGATGGATGGTTGATCTCTCAATATGTCAATATTTTCGTTGCTTTTAGGTCTATAGGGATGTAATTGTAACAAACTCTTCTATAATTTTGCTATATTTTGTCTCTGCTCTGAGACATATTTAAGCATCTATAACAAATTATTACTATCATATCAAACTCTTATAGCTCTATGGATAGTTTCTGCAACCATTATTGTTATTTACAATGATCAAAATGCTTCGGTAAGCTCGGAAGTAATAATTATACTGTGTTAAATAAAGGTGTTGAAATAAGATGTTGAATCACATTATGGTTAATACTTATAATCTTCAAAGTATCTTATAACATAGTTATGTTGTTTATGTTGAATTGTTGCAGGTTGCCTAAGCCTGATGGGTGGAGTGAGGCCGAAGCAGCGCTGCTTAGTTCTCGCTGCACTAGTGTTAGCAGCTGCTGCTGGGCTTAGTGTTCCTATAGCACTGAAAATTCAAGCAGGTGCTTCACTGGACGAGAGAATAGAGGTGGCACGAAGACTTCTTCAGCAAGTACCACTAATTGATGGGTTAGTCTTATTTGAATATTATTCTCTTTTTTTATTATACAGTTTCATAATATGCACCGTAAGTTATTGAAGGTATTAATAATAGGACTAATCCTACAATATAAGTATTTATATTAATATAAATAATCCTTTCATTTTAGGGTTTCGAAGATCCTTCTCGAAACCCTTATGCCGAGGGTGATGGGTCTCTCCGTCTGTCGCTCTTTGGTTTATATCTCCCGAACCGTTTAGGCTGAAAAGTTGAAATTTAAAACCTTGGCGGAACTTTTTGACCTATACAAATGCGCATGCGTAATTGGCAAACAATTTTGAATTGGGTATCAAATGAAAGCTGCTGATAAGTAGGTTACAAATATGTATAAACTGTTTTAAATGTTGCATTCATTATTGGTATATTAAGTTGAAACATATCCCCCTCCCCCCAATCACCCAATAACAGCCAGTCCTTAAATTTTGAAATTATTCATGAAAATACCTTATGATAGGCGATTGAATTTTCTCGAAAAATTACCCACTTTTTATAAAATGAAAAAAAAAAAATCCCCCCCCCCCCCTAACCGCTATAACGGCTGGTCCTAAAATTTTGAAATAATTCATGCGAGTACCTAATTATGATACGATTAAAATTTACCTTGTTCACTTTACTGTTAAAAAATCATTTTGATCCCCTGGGGGATCGAACCAGGGCTCTTTAATTTTTTGTTGGATTTTTTTGGCATCATATTTGTTATATTTTTTTCATTATTTTATAAAGCAAGCTAGGGAAATAGAAAAAAAAATGTTATTTCATGATTTAATAACGTATATGCTTCTTAATCTACGAAACCCTAAAGGGGAGCCAATGAGATTCACGCTCTTAACATCCTGAGCTCTCATTGGCTCCCCAACCCTTTTTTTCGACTTTCCCGTGCTGTCAACGCACTAAAACTCATTTGGCACAGACTGTACACAATATTGGTTATCGGCTTTCATTTATCATCGACCCCACCGGATCTATAAAAACCAGATTTCCCTAAAGCAAGGTGGATGTATCATAAATGAAAATGCTTTAGTTCTTTGTATTTGATAAAAAAAAAAAAAAAAAAAAAAAAAAAAAAAAAAAAAAAACAGGACTAAAGGACAAAGTCGTTCGGTTGCAGAATGATATTGACATTTCTTGTTATCCCAAATTTATATTTAAATATAAATGGAAATGTCTATTTCAGGTACAAATAAAGAACAATAACTAAATTGAAATATATATCTTTGAACATACTATACACGATGCATGGCTCTTTTTTACTGTCGATTTTTTTGGTGTGGTTACATAAAAAGTGCGATATCTTATAATCTATATTTTTCAACCTTTATTATCTAAGGATATCGATTTAACATTATTGTGTATGAGCATGATAATGGACGAATAAACATAAAGTATATATATATGAAGTAATAACAATTTTTGTGGCGACCTATTTCAAAATGTATTATTGTCTGCCTAAAATTCTAAATCACCCTTCCACAAATTAAATTATAAAGCTCTAATCCTATACAAAAAATAATATAAAAAAAATCGGGTACGGGGTACCTCGGAACTTTTCCTCACTTAAGAGGAAATATTATGCTGGATACTTCTTCAAAGCTCTCACAAGATTTACTATCTTGTATTTGTAGAATATATTTGGAAAATAGTAGGTTACATGGTATAATTTGGTATTATTAACGCTTTTCAAGCAGGAGATTCTTCTTTGGTCAGCACTTGGATGGGTGACCGTTCTGAACTAACTGATTTATTATCATTCTTCGAAAAAAAACCTTATTTTTAATACCTATATTTTATTTAATTATTTGAAGTTTGGCGGTATTTTGACAGATGTAAACAAACTTTGACGTCATCAAAATTATCGCACTAATAAATAATTATATTCGCTTATAACTTTTAAACTAATTAATGGAATTTCATCGGTTCTTTTTATATTTGTTCCTTCATTTTTTCCGGGCCCAACGATATGCTATATGTCAAAAACCTATTTATACTTTCAGCATTATTAACCGTCAAAGTTTAAAAATTCAAAAATTTATAACTTCACAATGGCGGCCAAAATCAAAATGAAATTTAGTGGGCTTGTTTGACATACAGAGAGGTACATTCGAGCCAAATTTCAACTCGATCAGGACCATTTTCGATTTATTACGATTTTTTTTAAATTTTTGCTGACTCAGCAAACTGGGTTCAAGATGGCGGAAAAATTTGATTTTCCGGGCGCACAACTACCTAATAATTCCGTTGAAATCTCGAAAAAAAAATGTTTGGTGAAAACAATACTTTTCCTACTATTAGTAGTGAGGAAAAGTAAAAAAGCCACAAAATAATACCACTCAAAATAACATTATGGGTTTTGTAAACACAATTAATTTTTGTTACTTATGCCAAACAAATAACGTGATAAAAAAAAATTCTAAATTTTTAACTCTGATCTTGCTGCCAATTGTGTTCTCTGCCTAAATTTCTAAATTCTTAACTCGGATCTCGCTTCTTAGGCGGCTTTCACACTGCGTGCGAGACCGAGCGATGCCGATTCCGCTTGAGAAGTAAATACATGTATTAGCATGGGGTCTATTCACATTAAACGCCGAGCGATGCCGATTCCGCTTGAGAAGTAAATACATGTATTAGCATGGGGTCTATTCACATTAAACGCCGATCGAGACCGATTCCGCTTGAGAAGTAAATACATGTATTAGCATGGGGTCTATTCACATTAAACGCCGAGCGATGCCGATTCCGCTTGAGAAGTAAATACATGTATTAGCATGGGTCTATTCACATTAAACGCCGATCGAGACCGAACCGAGCAAGACTGAGCGAGACCGAGCCGACTCGGGCGTTTTTTTCGAGCGTTTTTGTTAGCTAAGCGTTTTTCGGCGGCCGAAAACGCTTTTACTTCTCAAAATTTACTTCTCAAGCGGAATCGGCATCGCTCGGTCTCGCACGCAGTGTGAAAGCCGCCTTATACTGTGTTATTTTGTTGGAATATTCCTTTTGATACAGTAAACCCGTCTAAGATGAAACCTATGTAAGCTGACAAACTTTTCTCTTGCGAATGTCCTTATGGCACATTACGGCGTCTGGAGCCCGGGAGTGAATCCGAATAAAAAGACCGTCACAAAATTGACAGATGACGATAACTTGAGTAAAAGTTGACTGATTTAGTTTAAATTTGGTACACATGTTCATTTTACCAATGCCCAGGACAAGTCTCTTGAAAAACGATATCTGCCTAAGCGTTCGTGCGCAACACTCGCGTAAACAGCTTACGTTTACAATGTTGTTTTACAGCTTACGTGTCAAATGTAAAATTGGAATTTTAGGACGTGAAAAAATTCTAACTTCATCTATCCAATGCGACAAACTTTTTTAGGTAAACAAACACCGGCACTGCTCTGAAATGTTAAAGATCGCTAAATTTATTAAAGCGGACCTAAAAGTTTAAAATAGAATAAAAGATATCAGAAAGGTATACGGTCTGTAAGGTATACTCCTCACTACTCTCTTGACTCCTTAGATCAGCCTCAGGTTCTAATGCCCTTACAGCCTTTGTCCTCTTCCTTTCCTGAGTGCAAACCCATTTAAAATGGCCCCTCTCTTTACATCTATGACATATGGCCTTACTTGCAGGACATCCTCTATCTCCGTGTTTCCTCCGTACACCACACGTTGGACAAGGATCCTCCCATTTACTCTTATCTCTATTTAATCTACCTATAGAACTATTTTCTTCTACCTTATCTGCCAATGTAACCTCCGTTTGTGCTCTCTCCATTGACACCGCTAGTTTCACGACTTTGTTAAAAGTCAAAACCTCACCCGTTTCCGTGACACCTTCCGGCCACCGCTGCCTCACTTCTATTTCAAAATTTTTACATCTTGCCCCTGCGACAAATCTGTCCCTTAATCTCTCGTCCCACGTCCTTTCGTAATGACATAATTGACTAATTTCTCGAAGTCTATTAGCAAAAACCCTACAGTTCTCACCCTCGTTTCTGGACGTTCTTTCGAATTCGATTCTTGCCGCAAACAATGTCACTTCTGGTTTAAAAAGTTTATTGCATTCCGTAATTAACTCCTCCCACGTAGTATTGTCGACTAAACCCGGTAAAAAATGATTCTCAATTTCTCTAAGAGGTTTTGCTCCTATATAAGCCAACAAGAGATCTCGGCGGGCTAACTCCTCTGCCGGTCCATCTCCTCCCAGGCCTTTCACTCGGCATGCTCTTTTAAATTGAGATAAATAACTTAACCCAGTTACGTTTTCTTTTTCGAACCCGTGGAAAGAAAATTTCGACATGCACCGTCTGACATCTTCCGTTTCCTGGTCTTCCTCATCCTTTAATTGCCTCTCGGCCATTTTCGACTTCATTCATCCCATCCTCGTCGCCAATATAAGATATCAGAAAGTAAGCAACTATAGAACATTATATTATTTTACAATATGACAAGCTGTCAACAAAGACTAATATAATTCTACATAGAAAAAAAAGTGTTTGCCGATATCTTTCGCTCTAACGTAACAATTTTAATAAAACTTTGTGTAGTGAAGTGATATATTTTAATTCGAAAAATGTTGCTTAGCCCAGACATTAATTTTCGCTCACCGCCCAGTCTTTTCAGTTAATTCTAAACTTTCTAATGATTTTATACAACTAAGACCTCTTACAATCTTTGAAGATGTCCCAGAATAAGGGATGAAATACCACCGTTTAATCAATGAAAAATGAGTAATCATATACCCCGAAACACAGGAAATATTTAAAACAAATTACAGATAAAAATATATTCTTTTTAAATTTGTTCAAAACAAACCCGTAATTTGATAGGGGGTTGTTTAACTTTTTGATCAAATTGGAAACTAGTACATTACGACACGACCAGATATTAAAGTTAGTATAGTCTGATGAAGAAATCGATAAGAGCTTATGAAAGGCCTAAGGCAACACTGCGGTTTTTGGCAGCGAAGGAGGCTTTAATCTAATTCCAGCCCCTTTCAAATTTACTTTCCTTTCCCCTTTGTATCCTTCCGCGGCTAAGTTCCACACTAAAGACAATTAAGGTTATTAAAATATCAATATTAAATAACAGTTTATCTCAAATAAAATTTTACATCTACAAAGGGTTTCGTGTAATAAATTCACGTTGAATCATTAATAAATTATAAGTTTCAAGTTGCCATCCCTTAGCACCACAACGATCAATAATAACTGCTTTTCCTGCCACAACTTCATTTTCAAGATGGTGAATTTTTCTAAAAGTGATAAGTTGGCTTAAAATGTTTAAAATTAATAAACTTATTATTTCAGTGAGTTTTTAAAATAACAGATATAAATACGATAATATTTATTATACAGTTTCATAATATGCACCGTAAGTTATTGAAGGTATTCATAATAGGACTATAATCCTACAATATAAGTATTTATATTAATATAAATAATCCTTTCATTTTAGGGTTTCGAAGATCCTTCGAATTAAAACCTCCTTCGGCGGTGCCTCAGGAGAAAACTTAACCTCGAGCAGGAAAACATACTTCTCTCCCTTGTTGCGTAAATAACTATTTAACATAAATGCATCATGTGGGGTATTATAATAATGAAGTATTATTATTATATTATTATTATATATAATGAAGGCGTACTCCCTCAAGTACCCAACACAAGTATTTGAAACTTTGCAGTTATGTTGTGTGTATACCCAATCACAGAAACATTTTATTTGATTGAAAAAAAAAATCCTCCCTCTAAAACTAAGGGGTTGAAGTTCAAGAGGTAATTAATTTTGAGAGTGAAAAACTTTAGTGTCGAATCTAATATTGATGTTACTTCTATTTAACGATTTTTTAAAAAGTTTTTGTTTACAAAATAGAATGAGAAACGGATAAATATGACATATATTTAAGTACAATGCACTTTGTTTTGCCTTTATGTGCAAGGATGAAAAATCTTTTAAATAAATGTATAATAAATAAGGGTAATGTCTTTAAGCTGTTACACATATGACTGAATATACAAAGTATTAAAATTCTTGTAAGAAACTTTCCCTGACTGCTTCTTGACTTTTATTACTGTTGAACCTGTCTAACTTAGAGAGAGAAAAAAAGCTCGTTTAACTTCGCTCCGGCATTAAACGCTTGCTCGATACCCTTGGATTTACCACCAGACGTTTTTAGACCCTCCCCCCCCCCCCGCAACCATTTATATATCGTAAGGGGTGTGACGAGGAAAAAGCACGGACCGTAAAACCAACTTTTATATTTTGGAATAGAAGGAACCATTTAGGTTTCACGGACAAGATAGCGGCTTCAGGTGGTGAATTTTTACTGCCTCTTCGACGGTAACCACTGATCCGACTATTAAAAGTTACGAGGACCGATATCCTCTTGAATCGCACACCACCTCTTTTTTCATCCTACGAAAAAAAAACACTGAACTAAACTATTATAGCCCTGAAGAAATTTCAGGTATTTCTCCCCTCTAAAAAGAGAAAGCACTCATGAATTCAAATGTAACCTGTAAATTCTAGGATTTTCTTTCTATAATCCTTGCTCCTTTATAAATAAATTCACGTTTATGCATAAGAAAACAAAGTTATCTATTCAACTTTTGAAAATAATTGCAGCCATTTTTTTAAAGTTTGGTTGGGAATAAAAGGGTTAGATTATGATGTGATGATTTACTAATCACATAAATAGATCGAAAAAAGAAATTGAATCATAATAAAAATTATAGAAAATTATAAATAGATCCCAACAAAAACACTTGCGAAAAAAAATAAGCCAATAAATAAGCAATCCTTGCGTATAACGTTGTGAGATCATTGGTTTAGCCTAGTCTTCCCCTGTCCAAGTAAGTCCTACTAGGTCTAATACATCCAGTACAAAATATAAGGGATGTTGTTTGTCTGTCCCCCCTCTCCATTCTCTGCCCCTCACTAACTTTAACTTTTCTTTCCCAAATCACTCTACACGTTTAAATTTAAAAACATTTTCTGCCTTGGCAATTACTAAGCACAAATAGGTTAAACAGTTTTTTGTTATTTAATTTATATTGCTTCCGAGCTTACCGAAGGTAACGGAAGCATTGTGTTCACTTTTGAGAACGAAAAACTTTTATGCCTCCGATTTTAAAAATTCCAAGACAGAAATCCGTTTCAGAAATCAGGGAACATTTTCGGTTTCGTGTCTGTCGGTCTGTGTGTCCGTGAATTATGAAACGTGCGACGATAACTTGAGTAAATGTCAACCGATTTTGATGAAATTTAGTAGACATGTTCATTTTACCAATGCTCAGGACGAGTTCGTTGGACAACGTTATCCGTCCAAGCGTTCACGAGTAACTCTCGCGTAAACGTAAACTTCAAATTTAAAATTAGAATTTTTGGGCGGGAGAAAAATCTAACTTCATCTATTTAATGAGACAAACATTTTTTTCAATTACAATTTTTTAGTAAAACCAACAGCGACACCGCTATGAAGTGTTAAAGATCGCTAAAACTATTAATAGTTTTTACGCTATAAACAATATAAAAATAATGTAATATAACTATAATTTTATTGTTAATATAACAATAAAGTACATGATAGGATGCGAGGAAGCTATGTGCCACACTAATTGGCAGTCTATTTTTCCTCTGGTATATATTTATTTATATGGTTGTTCTTATGGTTTTATGCAGTGTCGTATACAACTTTGTATCCTTGTCCTGCGCAATTGCCAACAGCATAGCAGTTACCAACATTCAAAGCATTTTGTCCTTTTTGAATCTTGGTTGAGGAAATGGAGGTTAAAAATAAATTAGCAGTATAGTGTCCATGACACTTTCACTTTCAGGCAACTTCCCTAATACTACTTGTTCTCCAGTCATCCTCTGCAGAAGTGATCCCACAATCTTCTTCCGAAAGGTAGCTGGGTCTGCATCTTGACCGACAATTGTCTTGGACTCAACACATTAAACGCAAACGTATGGACGGACACCAGCAGACTCGCAACTCCTTTACCAATGATCCCACCTATAGCTAATAGCTATCCCTTTGTCATAAGATCCTTATTTATAATTCAATCCTTTAACCCGTTTGAACCTATTGATTTGAGCTTTGGGGTAGCACCAAACGCTTAAATTCTTATGGTCTCCATTCCCTTTAATCAAAGATACTTCGAAAAATTTCTAATTCCCCAATGTAAGCTTCTAACCTCACAACTCACTACTTTTGTACAAGTCCTCTCTTCTTCCCGTTGTGAGAAATTCTCAGAAATCTTAAAAGCAATACCAATACTATATTCTAATCTATGGCATCCCTCCATATACCTTACCAACCACCCCGTCGATTGAAGAGGCTTTGGCCTCAGATGTACTACTATAATTTACATACTCAACTTTGCTGAATAAAAGAGGGTTTGGACGGTTCAATTTAATTAAATCATAATTGTTCAATGTGATCGAATCATAAATGAATCAATGAAATTGTTCAATTGCCGTTTATTCAATTTCCGATTAAAAATAATTGAAATAGTTCAATTTTTTTTTTTAATCTGATTGAATGGCTCTATGGAAACATAAAATTAAACTGTGTAATCAGCTCGTTTAAGGTTGTTTTCTTTTTTGATGTAATGGAAGGTTCCAGCTGCAAAGGCCATGATAATGATTTTTTAGTGCTTTTTATTTTGTTCTTTTTACTTTAGAAATTTAATTTTATTTCTTCACCTGATGAAACAATACAGAGACGTTAATTAGATTAAAAGTGTGTTATTCAATCATATTGAAAAATGAAATTGAACAGTTTAATGTAATTCACGACAGAAGTACTGCCTCTGGATAGTCCTCCTCTCAAGGTAATCAATGTTATTCACAGAAAAATTAATTACAAGTAATACATTCAAAAACAATTTTTCATATTTCATTCGTTTCACTTAGTTTGAATTTATTCTTTGCATCGAGTTTATTATATATTGATTAAATTTAGTTTTAAGGGGAAAAAATGTTCGAGAGCTTTTGTTCAATAAAAATTGTTTAATTTTTACCTTCCTTTCATTTTGTTTATGAAAATTTAATTGATTAAGATGGCTAATCACTATTTAATTCATATTTCTGATTTATGAAAGAAATTAAGAATATAAAAGGGCAATTAAAATATTGCCCTTTTATATTCTTAATTTCTTAAAGGAATTATTACCTTTGTCTGATTTTATTATGATATTACTCCTTTTCTGCTATTATTATAATTATAATTTTTTTTTGTTTTCTTCCTTGATTATTCATTTTAAGGAAAATTCAAAAAATATCACTCACATAAACCCTTACGTGAGTTAAAATAAACATAAATGAACCAAAAAAAAAAAAAAACAATAAATATTGAGCATGTATCCATCAAGTCGGGAGAAAGTATTGGAATTTATTATTGACACTGGTGCATTAGATTCTTTTGAATATTTTATACAGTTTGCTTTTAAATTTTGAAACATATTTTCCCCTTTTTTTATGCCATTTTAGAACTAAATATTTCAAAAGGTACAGAATGAATGTATTATTTGTACTTCTCGGTAGTATATTAAAATACTATTTTGAATATCCTGTAAAATATTTATGAACGATATTATAACAATTATTTTTATACTGTCGTATTTTTATCATTCATATTTGAGTATTAAGCTCTCTATGGTTTTATTGCAATTTATCAATCTTTCTAGAGAAAATTACTGTCCCTAGTTCTAAAGTCCTAATTAGAGTTGAACCTGATTTCCCTCTTTTAATAGGCTATTAATAAAACGATTAAAGCAGAACGATTTTGTATTTAATTTTCGATTAAATAGTCATTTCTGAAACAGAATACACAGATGAGGGTATAGCACTGGCTGGGGGTGAGGGGGGGAATAGGTCATGCCCAGCCAGACAAGCCAGACAGTACGGCATCCAAACAAGGAGGGGGCGCGACCGAGCCACACTCTGGTAGAGAGCTTTGAAACACTACATGTTACATGTCTAATCGCTTTCATTCTATTTGCTGTTTCTTGTGCTACAATCCTAGTAACACAATCTTTGGTCATTAAAAGACGAAATATCGGCCTCTTAACCTACTTGATGAAAATAATATCTCCTCTCTCACAAATTGTAGTTACAGGAAATAAGTTTGTTTTTCTTGCCTTAGTAATGAACATTAAAATTCTCTTATTATAAGGAAAAATATGTTCGTCAAGCATAAATATATATATATATATATATATATATATATATATATATATATATATATATATATATATATATATATATATATATATATATATATATATATGTATATATATATATATATATATATATATATATATATATATATATATATATATATATATATATATATGTATATATATATATATATATATATATATATATATATATATATATATATATATATATATATATATATATATATATATATATATATATATATCAGTAATGCACTCGCTTGTGATGATACTTTAGTGATTTCACCAATTATTGTGGTCCTATGGAATTCAGCCACTTCACACACCAATATACTGCCACAGCGAATTCAGTGTGATCAATAGGAAGCCATATAAATCAAAATGCCTTGGCGCAGGATCGAACCTTTGACATTGACCTTAATTTATAGATTACCGACCAAAGGTGGCGAAAGCCATTACGAGCACGGCTACTCTGACCTCTATTCTAAAAAGTTATGTTTAGCTAATTTTCTAGTCAAGGAAAAATTATGCTGGATACTTCTTCAAAGCTCACACAAGATTTACTGTCTTGTATTTGTAGAATATATTTGGAAAATAGTAGGTTCCATGGTATATTCTGGTATAATTCACGCTTTTCAAGCAGGATTTTCTTTGACGCCTACTCCAAAAAGGGCCCTTGTTCGGTGATAACCCATCACCATTGCGATTTAAAATGGTAGATACGTAAAGTGAAGTGGCGCTGATCCGGTTGCGAATGCCAATTATATGGTTTATACAGCTGACTGAGAGCCTCCCAAACCCAGTTTTATCTATTACATGTTATAGTTTTATAAGCCCTTGGCAGGCCAACCCAGTTTCATCTATTACATGTTATAAGCTCTTGGCAGGCCAACCCAGTTTCATCTATTAAATGTTATAGTGTAATAAGCTCTTGGCAGGCCAACCCAGTTTCATCTATTACATGGCATAGTGTTATAAGCCCTTGGCATGCTAACCCAGTTTCGCCTATTACATGTTAGTGTTATAAGCCCTTGGAAGGCCTATGCCTTCAACAGGGTTTGTGTTGTGCCACAGGTTTATTTTTCGCTTCCGAGCTTACCCGATGTTATGGAATCATTATGATCACTCTAAAAGAATTTCTTTGTCGTTAAATTAAAAAATGTCATAGAACGAAATCCTTGTCTATCTGTAGCTAAACATTTTTGTGAATCACCATACCTTAGACTACTTAAACTAGTCGTCTGATTTTAATGAAATTTTGATGGTTAATCCACAAATGGTCTCATATTAATTTCTACTTTATGTAGCAATTTGAATTGAAAGTGGTCCAAGCAACCACACTTTCAATTATCAGTGGGTTTACATTGCTATGTGCTTTAATATGTCTGTTTTATTAATATTTCTGGGAATGGAAGCTGAGAATACGTGGGTGTTGACATTGTTTGAAACAAGTGCGAGTTCGTTAACATTTTGGCTAGGCCACCCACTCTCTCTCTTTCTAATGTTACAGTTTATTGACATTGACAAGACAAAGCTTTGTATTTAATTACAAGACAGCGTTTGCTTATTATTTTTCAAGGGAAACACTCTAAAACCTTTTGTCTACTCAAATTTGATGGATTCTCCTTAAATTTAATTAAATAGAAAAGTTTATTTCTGCTTTTCTGAAAAGATCAAACATCACAATACACTTTGTCGGAAAGTTTCATGTACGATGTTAAATATCTGAGATAGCATTGAAACAAACTTGGTCTACGATTAAAACAAAACCTTCAGCAGGCAAAAAGTATTTTGTAGCGAGAACGAAGTCAGCCGAGTTGTGAAGTTGCACTGGCTGAAGAGGTCTGCGGTCTGACAACTTTCACTGGTGGTAAACTGGAACGGCTGTTCATTGATTAAATTTAGAGGACCTTCTCGCCGTACAGCAATGATAAGTTTTGTTCGATTCTTACAATACCAATCCTCAATCAGTGCGCAGAAATAAAAGAAACAGCCTAATCCTTAATTGAGATTGAGGCTTAAGAGTCCATTTTAGTTCTCTTTTTAATGATATCTCCTTTAATTAATTTTTTTTCTAGATGAGCAGCGGGAGACACTTGATTAAGAATTAAGAAGAAATTAAGTAATTAATTAATTAAATGCAAGGGGGCCTAAACTAATCCTCTCTAATGTAATAATGTAAAAAATAATTATTTCAAAACTGTTCATGTCTTGTTCATCTCATTAATAAGGTGGTCTGTTCACCATTTGACGGTAGTTTTCTACAAAAACTTAATAGAAAAATGACTTATCAACTAGGGTGCTAGGGTATGAATACTTTTGAATATATAGTTAATAAAAACAAGCTTGTACTGTTTATATACGGGTATATACGAGAGGAAGCAATTGAACCAATATAGGCTTATTATGACTTACCGTCGGTGTAATTCTAATACCTCGTAACTCAAAAAAAAATTTATGAGAGCAAAAAAATATATTTCTTGATATTTAAATTGATTGAGATATTACTTGATGAAATACCTCGTTACCCACACAGCTTGCAGACAATTTGCCAGTTCGTGTTGGATTACTAGATAATTCTTCGAAGAAATATCTCATAACCCACGAACTGTACCAGTTTTGGATACGAGGAAACGCTCAGAAACACGAAAATCGAAAAAACTTGACTACGAGGTATTAGAATTAAACCAACGATATGGTAATTCGTAAAATGTTGACCACTCAAGAACAAAAATGTTCCTTGTTGTTGAAACGGATTTGAAAAAAATGTAGGTAGTTCTTCAGAATGGTCACAATGCTTTCGTTACCTTCGGTAATCTCGGAAGCAATAACTGAACGTAACCATAGCAACCTTAAATAGATAAAATATTACTAAACAACGATGATCTAAAGTATATTTAGTTAATAGGTATCTATATACAATTGGGTATTTTACAAGTGTGTTGTGAAGCTGAATTAATTATGATTATCTTGGAATTTGTTAAAATTTAATGAGGGATGTAATAAACAGATTTTATTCAGGACGAACATTAAAATTTTCTCCAATTAGTGTGGTGTATAGTTCCCTCGCGTATTTCGTATAATTTAATGTAATATACTTTACACCTTATTATTATCAAATTTATTTAATCCCCCCCCCCCCCGTGTTCTTTAAATAGTATCAAGTTAACACAATTTTAAGAGCGCAGCCAGTTGAAATTAATCTCGAGCTATCTGCGGGCTATTTTCGACAAACTGTTAAAATTTCATAAACATCAGATAAGTACTTTTGAAGATATAGGTGTCAATAAATGTATGTTTGTGTGCATGTGGAAGGGAAACAAATGGGCACAGAAAGTTTAAACTTTTATGGGACCAACAAGAATGGGCTAATGTTTTTTGTTTCTTTTTAATTCCGGGGGGCTTTTGCACCCGAAGACGCAGGCCACTTAGGTGGGCCCATAGAACAAACCTGGGTTAGGGACCGAAATCTTCACACTCGTGTGACTATATGGTTGTTAACCATGACTCCCCTCCACGTTGTATACAACCAAGAGTGTCATCATCATGGTTTCCAGGCCGAAACCTGGTGGCGCCACTCTTTCGAGGAGCTTCCCATTTGTTTAAACAATGCTGGGTGGACATTCAGTGAGGGGCCCGGTCCGGGAATCGAACTCAGAGCTGTAGTCAGAAGCGGTCACCCATCCATCTACTGACCCTGCTCGAGGCTGCTTAACTTGCTTTATCGCAAGGCGAGGGCTCTAGCCTCCGAGCCACCCAGGCCCCAACAATGGGCTAATTATAACCTGCCATCGAAATTTCATTAAAATTGAACGAATAGTTTTTAAGATATATTGGCTCGCAACAAATGAGTGCCAGATCACAGACCGACAGAGAGTCCGACTGAACAACATTAGACAGACTTTAAACTAAAAATGTTCCCTGTTGTCTAAAACGGATTTCTGTCTTTTCTGAATTTTTGAAATTAGAGACATAAAATATTTTCGTTTTTTAGGACAATCACATATCTTCCGTTACCTTCGGTAAGCTAAAAAGATAACAGAAAAGTTAGATTACTATTAAATTCCACAAATTGCCCATAATCCTTTAATCCTTTAATAGGAAGATATGTTGAGGAATATAAAGTGTCAAAACAGTTCAAAATTAATATATTCAATCGACCACTTTCTCGCATATTTCATTGTTATTATTTTTATCTTGCCCTACTGCTTATCCTAGGTTATGATATTGTTGTTAAAATGATTATTTATAGTTAGAAGGATAAAACAGGGGTAAGATTGTTATCGTCTTCTTGGGAGATAAAGAAGAAAGAAGGAGAATAAAGAAAGGTGGAAGGCGTGGTTGGGAAACAACCTTGCAGGCAGATATAATGAACGTAACGAGGTCATAAATATACTAGTTTTCTGCCTCTCGGCCCTTCTATACTTCCCTCCGGTAAAATGCCCAATATTTCTTCTACTACAGGATGGCAGTTTTAACGGGACAAAGTGGGCGTGAGTCATGTCATTATATATATATATATATATATATATATATATATATATATATATATATATATATATATAGAGAGAGAGAGAGAGAGAGAGTTAATGGCTCACACTTGGATGTGGCCACACTGTGAGAATATCATTAATCTAGGGGCAGATAAACATTAAAACCCTTTTTTGGCTTTTAACTCATTACTAAATCCAATGACAAATAGAATCACCACTTGGGTATAAAAAAAAGCGTTTTTAATTAAAGAGAGGTTTTTAAAACTAAGAAAATGTGCATCGTGTCTGTCTGTATGTTTGTTTGTCTCTTTGTTTTTTTGTCTGTCAGTCATGTTTATGCATAATGAGGATAATTTAAGTAAACATTTTCTGATTTAGTTGAAAGTTGATGTGACAAGCTTCGACTAAGTTTTTTGGGCAGCGTTATTCGTCTAAGAACAATATTTTACATTCTAATCTATACTTATAATATCTATTTATTTAAAATCCAAATAGATTTTAAATATTATATCTATTTAAAATCTAATAATAAATTTTAGAGTAGTGGTTTTATAGTAGTTTATTTGTTAGTGGAGGTTAGCTTGGCACCTCTACTCCACTACCTTACCTCCTCTTTTTACTGGTCTTATATTACTTTGCTTTGTAAGTTTCATCGCACATTTCCGTTTCCCCAATTTTGAACCACTTCCCGTTATTTACTCTTCCCCAAATTTTGCACATAGATACAACTAAGGTGAAGAATGCAGAATCCAAAAATAAAAAAAAATAAAAAAAAATGGCGTCAAATTTATTTGGTTTTCAGGTTTCATCGCACGCCTATTACGCCAATTTTGAACCACTTACCGTGATTCAATCTTCCCCAAATTTTGCACATAGATACAACTAAGGTGAAGAATGCAGAAACAAAAAATAAAAAAATGGCGTCAAATTTATTTGCTTTTTAAATTTCATCGCACACCTATTACCCCAATGTTGAACCACTTACCTTCATTCAATCTTCCCCAAATTTTACACATAGAGACAACTAAGGTGAACAATACAGAAACAAAAAAAAAAAAAATGAAAATAAGACCACTTTTGAAAAATGGCATTTTTATATTCATTATTTAATATATTTCTCACTTTTCATCTTCATCTGGGACACATAATCATGAAATATTGTCTAAATACTCCATATTTATTCCTTTGAGAATCATCCAATGCCTAGTATTACTATAGAGAATGAATGTAATAATAAAACGTAATCGGGATATTGTTTCATAAAAACTATGGTTAACATAATATTATTTATTATCTTGGTTCATAGACATACACAAGTGTGTTTATTGAAGAGATTGAAGGTAAGGTTGTTGAAGAGATTGAAAGTGTGGTTATTGAAAAGATTGAAGGTGAGGTTATTGAAGAGATTGAAGGTGAGGTTATTGAAAAGATTGAAGGTGAGATTATTGAAGAGATGGAAGGTGAGGTTATTGAAAAGATTGAAGGTGAGATTATTGAAGAGATTGAAAGTGTGGTTATTGAAGAGATTGAAGGTGAGGTTATTGAAGAGATTGAAGGTGAGGTTATTGAAAAGATTGAAGGTGAGATTATTGAAGAGATGGAAGGTGAGGTTATTGAAGAGATTGAAGGTGAGGTTATTGAAGAGATTGAAAGTGTGGTTATTGAAAAGATTGAAGGTGAGGTTATTGAAGAGATTGAAGGTGAGGTTATTGAAGAAATTGAAGGTGAGGTTATTGAAGAGATTGAAGGTGAGGAGGTTATTGAAGAGATTGAAAGTGTGGTTATTAAAAAGATTGAAGGTGAGGTTATTGAAGAGATTGAAGAGATTGAAGGTGAGGTTATTGAAGAGATTGAAGGTGAGGTTATTGAAGAAATTGAAGGTAAGATTATTGAAGAGATTGAAGAGATTGAAGGTGAGGTTATTGAAGAGATTGAAGGTGAGGTTATTGAAGAGATGGAAGGTGAGGTTATTGAAGAAATTGAAGGTGAGGTTATTGAAGAGATTGAAGGTGTGGTTATTGAAAAGATTGAAGGTGAGGTTATTAAAGAGATTTAAGAGATTGAAGGTGAGGTTATTGAAGAGATTGAAAGTGTGGTTATTGAAAAGATTGAAGGTGAGGTTATTGAAGAGATTGAAGGTGAGGTTATTGAAGAGATTGAAAGTGTGGTTATTGAAAAGATTGAAGGTAAGGTTATTGAAGAGATTGAAGGTGAGGTTATTGAAGAGATTGAAAGTGTGGTTATTGAAAAGATTGAAGGTAAGGTTATTGAAGAGATTGAAGGTGAGGTTATTGAAGAGATTGAAAGTGTGGTTATTGAAAAGATTGAAGGTGAGGTTATTAAAGAGATTGAAGAGATTGAAGGTGAGGTTATTGAAGAAATTGAAGGTGAGGTTATTGAAGAGATTGAAGGTGAGGTTATTGAAGAAATTGAAGGTGAGATTATTGAAGAGATGGAAGGTGAGGTTATTGAAAAAATTGAAGGTGAGGTTATTGAAGAGATTGAAGGTGAGGTTATTGAAGAGATTGAAGGTGAGGTTAATGAAGAGAGAGTCACGAGTTCGCTTGTCTGCCAGGAAACGAACTAGTGACTCCTGCATTTATGCTTCAAGTTGTATGAATCCCAATTATTATCAGAGTAAGTGGGTTAGGATTTCAAGTAAAAATAACTGGGTAATAGAGTTAAACTAGGATAATATACAATGTGTACTGATGTGTCTTTAAATTAAGCATGCAAAAAAAGAAAAAAAAAATCCTTCCTCTGGCAGGAATCGAACAATTGGCCCTGTATGCCTTGTGCAATTCTCTAAGCTATATAAATCATAATTATAAGCGAAATGTTTCTACAATATTTGTGTTGTTGAGAGAATTAAGCTCAAATAGTTAAAAATATGCGTGTTGGCGTTTCTTTAAATTAATAAAGTTGAAAAACGTAAAAATCCTGGCTCAATGATTCAATTTTTGCTTGCTTTCTTAAACTTCAGGTGGTAGGGGCTACGGTGTTTCAACCACACTTCATGAATTAAGAAGTACAGTGATCTACGGTGAGGTACCAACATAAAAGACACCTCTGCTATTTGTTAGTAAACTATTAATAAGCTAGATGTCGCACGCATAGGACATTCACTCAGTACCGTCAGCATTGAAGTGACTATCCCAAAGGCAATTACCGTGACTAGATGGCAGAGCGGAGTAAATTCCGCGGTGAGTCCGTTCACTTATGTATACTTTTAAGAGGTTCAATATTTGTGGGTTTATTCAGGAAATTTTTACTAGCTCATTTAAAAAGAAAGTATTGTGATAGCGCGATTATTTGATTTTAAGATTTTAATAGATTTACACGTTTTGAGGTCCCCTGAGTCCAAAAAAGTTTGTTTTTAAAAAATGTCTGTCTGTCGTCTATGCAGACGCCTGAAGCCTAAATTACTAGGCCGATTTTGACGAAATTTGGCATACATGTATAGAAAAATCGTACCCCCGTGGCGAAAACGACAAATGAATTTTAGCTCCAAATTTCGGATTTCTTTCCAAATGATACAACGGTATTTATATGAATAAATAATAAAAATTATATTCACGGTGTGGTGTAACACGAAAGGGAAATAGTCAATACCTAGAGGCTAAGAAAAAATTAATCTTATACAATAAATTGCTTTACTTTTAAGATTCAAAGAAACTGTTTGTGCATGTAGAATAATACTTGTAGAATATTATCAATGGACTTCCTTTCCTGGGTAAAAATTATTTTTGTATATTTCTATAATCCAAGGTAATCTTTTAGTGTTTAAACATAGTTTTGTCCTGTAAATGTATGTGAAAGTGACGATTATGTTTAAGATTCAAATAATATTTTATTTGTTCTTAGTTGGCTAAAATTTAAATAATTACAAGATAAAAAGCACTTTTTATATACTACGTTTTTAAATTTTCTGTCATAAATCATAAATTTGAAACCCGTTAAAATGAAGATCGTAAATATGGGATATGTCAAAACAAATAAAATAACTTGCGGATTTTTTCCGAACTTTCCATACAGCAAAATTTGCTGAAAACAAATTAAATTCTGCTGAAAGATGGCTAAAAGTATTAAAATAAAGCATTGTCATCGTGTTCTGAGATATTCTAAAAGTTTCAAATAACTAGCTATTCGGGAAGTTAGTTAAAAATCGATTGCAAGATTTGTACTAAACAAACAAACAAACAAGAAAGCAAGCTAATAAAAACGTAGTAATATATAAATTTAGTATAAAACAAAGACGGAAATTTATAATTGTAGGATTGTCATTATTAGGTATAAATCCTATGTTGAATGTCGAAATATGTTTTATTTTATCTAAACACAAAGGACACTGTATAAATGATATTATGGAAATTAATCTGGGTTTAATAGTTCTGTAAATGATGTACGAGAATATACTATGCGTACTAATACAATTTGTAATTTACTTGAATTTAAAATAAGTTAAGAATGTGCTAGTAATGTAGGATGTGGAATCATCCTACATATAAGTCAAGTATGATTAGTATGCTCTGAACGCTTCCATTACAATCAATTCTAGACTGATTGAGTCTGTTTTGTTCATTAGTTCAGCTACGATTCCAGTTGCTAATGATTCATTTCGTTCTGATACCGTTGCTTTGTTTCACCACCCTCTCTATTCTACGCTTCTACTCTCATCTCTGCTGTGAAATGCAGTGTTAAGCGTTGCAATATCATCGCAATCATCATGCAGCTCTGGATTAATACACTAATTTCTCCTTTCCTTCTCGGAATATCCAACTATGATGAGTGGATTTGACTTGCTACGTATTTCGATTGTTTTCAATTTGTATCTCAATAATCAATGCATGCGCAGTTTTGACGAAAAGTGCTTTAGAGATAGAATAAAAGCCTATTATAAAATCCATCTATAGAAGCCTTTATAGGGTTTCGTTGGTAAAACCAAAAAAGATACCCTTATGGTTTAGTTCCTGTGTCTGTCTGTCACTCTGTACGGTTCCAATAACTTTTGAATCAAAAGAGATAAAACATGAAACTTTCCAGTAATTAAAAAATCGTTTGACGCGCACACAGGAAAAATATAGCGAACTCAAAATTATCAGCTGTTCATATTTAAAATGGCGGATAATTCACGTCACGCGTTTTTTTTTGTTTTTTTTTAGCGAATTTTCAAAGAAAATTACGCTATTGCAATGGCTTCAAAATTTTTGTAATGCGAATTTTTGAAAATTTTTTCCATGGAAATCCGTTTTAGACCATTCTGAATCGATTCCTAAAATTTAACACTTTTTTTTATGTATGTATGTATATATGTATGTATATATGTATGTATATATGTATGTATATATGTATATATGTGTCACTCCAGACGATATCTCCCCTTAGGATGCACTTAAAAATTTCAAACAAATTTTAAAATGTCAATAATATCAAAAGAAAGGATGAGTTCGTTGGCCAGAATTATTGGAGTCCATTTAGGGGTCAAATTTTGACCATATAGGGTCAAAAAACGTGTTTTTTCCATTTTACCCCCCTTTTATGTGAAAATATGATAAAAGTGTAAATAACAACAATTACTGTACTCTTAAAGAGCTTTCCAACGACATGCATCTTGAAGGGTAAATACTATTTTGACTTTTGTACCCCGTACCCCTGTGTACAAATTTTTTTTTTCACCCGAGCAAATTCTAAACCAAAATTTTCCTATATTATCATAAGCCAATAAAACGCAGATTTCTTTGAAAATTCGCTCATTAAGTCATGGTGCATGACTGGACTTTTTTTAATTTTAAGTGAGGTATCAAATGGAAGGTATTGAAGAGTAAATTTCAATAATATATAACAATTGCGGAAACTGCTTTATTTTCCATGCTTTTTGTAAAAAAAAAAACAACATTTTGCGTGCTCCCTTCCCCCTCCCTAAAATGATATTCCTCCTCCTACTAAATATATAAAAAAATATGCAAAATTTGCGATATGCAAGGATGTACAAAAAATATGAATAGCAATTTGATCTGATTAACTAGGAATCCAAAAAGGCGGACAATTCCTTCACAGGATTTTTTTTTTTTTTAAATTTTGTGTGAGGTATCAAATGAAAGGTATTGAAGAGTAGATTACAAAAATATATAAAACATGTGGAAAGTTTTTAAGTTTTTCTCATGCCATTTTGTCAAAAAAACATCAACATTTTGCATCACACCCATATCTAATTAAATTTACGTAGTTTATCATTATACATATCTAAATATGTGATCAGCTGGTGATTGTTTACATTACGTGTTCGATTTTCAGCTAAATCAGATTTATTTTCATCAATATCTCGGAAAATTCGTAATTAATTAAATTAACTGATTATTAAATTTCTTTTCTCACTTTTTAGCGAATTTTCAAAGAAAATTACGCTATTGCAATGGCTTCAAAATTTTTGTAATGCGAATTTTTGAAAAATTTTTCCATGGAAATCCGTTTTAGACCATTCTGAATCGATTCCTAAAATTTAACACTTTTTTTTATTTATGTATGTATATATGTATGTATATATGTATGTATATATGTATGTATATATGTATGTATATATGTGTCACTTCAGACGATATCTCCCCTTAGCATGCACTTAAAAATTTCAAACAAATTTTAAAATGTCAATAATATCAAAAGAAAGGATGAGTTCGTTGGCCAGAATTTTTGGAGTCCATTTAGGGGTCAAATTTTGACCATTTAGGGTCAAAAAACGTGTTTTTTCCATTTTACCCCCCTTTTATGTGAAAATATGATAAAAGTGTACATAACAACAATTACTGTACTCTTAAAGAGCTTTCCAACGACATGCATCTTGAAGGGTAAATACGATTTTGACTTTTGTACCTCGTACCCCTGTGTACCAAATTTTTTTTTCACCCATGCAAATTCTAAACCAAAATTTTCCTATATTATCATAAGCTAATAATCCGCAGATTTCTTTGAAAATTCGCTCATTAAGTCATGGTGCATGACTGGACTTTTTTTTATTAGATTTTGTGTAACAGCGCCTTCCATATGTAGGGATTAGATTAAATTTTCGAGTTTGTCGATGATTTTTTTAATATTTATGTTAAGTTTTATCAATATCTACCCAGTAGTTTAAACTCAACGCCTCTGTACAAACTACTGACTATAAACAAATAGATTATAGATAATGAAGTACATACGATTGATAGACCCTTTTTAAAACCCCTTTTTTCGACTAAAGCAACATTACATCGTGTAAATACATTGAAATCGAATTTTCGTGGCATAAAATTTATGGAACGGTTATTCAATTGGTAAATCGCTTTATAGCCTCGGCTAAGAGAATCATCTGTATTCAGCTAGCATAGGTATCTAGTATAATATACAGTGTCACTACAAGATGTTCAATTTTATGACGGCTAAAGTAATGTTAGTGACATATAAACCAAGTTTTTTTTTTCTTAATATATTACATGGTTTATAGGTAAAGAAAGAAAAAAACACTTTTAGATTCCTCTCTAGTTGGTCCCTTCCTTCTTGAACGAGCAAAGAGTACAAGTGCTTTCAAACGTGCCTTGAATATCAAATCAGCGTTGCCAACTTGAGATGAAGAAGAAAAAAAAAATATATAATAGGTTATGTACTTATGTAAACGAGATATGGTTGCAGCTGTTTTATTTTTACTAACACCTACACTGTACAAACTCAGGGTGTGAAGTTTAAACCACCTGTTACCTTCAAACTGCTTTACAACAATCCTCAAAATCCCCCCCCCCTCTCCCCCCCCCCCCCCCAATTTTTTTTTTTTTTTTTTTCAGGTTAAAAAAAAGTTAATGCACTTTTTTAAACCGTTCTCTAAATAAGTAAAAGTTGTAACTTTCTCTTGTTTTTATTGTTTGCTTTGTTTTACCTCAAAACATCTGCATTGCTTTAAACTAACTTTTTATAATTAAAAATGTTAAATGATTTGGATAAATCTGACTTTTGTTGCAGGAGTTTTGTTCTGTTATTTTTATTTTTTTTATTTTTTTTTCAAATTCATTAAAATTAGTTTTGAGGACTTTAATTTTTTAAGGTAATTTTTCGTGACTGTTGAATTTATACTTATATTTGGAGAATATTAATTTATAACACCTTTTTCTCTCCTGGGGCTTTAACCTTGCATTTATTACCTGCATTATTAAATTGGTAGCTTAGTGGGTCCTTGTAAAATTATTATAAATTCACTTTTTTAACACCTATTTCTATATATAATTTTTTCATTTATCTTAATATTTTCCTTTTTCCTGTAACAGCAGAATTAAATGAATCCTTGCTAGCCTTGTACTATTATTATAAGGAAAACTAAGTACATACTGGTAAACTATGTACTATTATAAACTAGGTAAAACTAAGTACAAACTGGGAAACTATGTACTATTATAAACTCGGAAAACTAAGTACAGACTAGGAAACTATGTACTATTATAAACTAGGAAAACTAAGTACAGACTAGGAAACTATGTTCTATTATTCGAAACTATGTACTATTATAAAATAGAAATACTAAGTACAGACTAGAAACTATGTACTATTATAAACTAGGAAAACTAAGTACAGACTAGGAAACTATGTTCTATTATACGAAACTATGTAAGTACAGACTAGGAAACTATGTACTATTATAAACTAGGAAATATAAGTACACACTGGGGAACAATGTTCTATTATAGGAAACTATGGACAATTATATGAAACTATGTACTATTGTATGAAACTATGTACTATTATAGGAAACTATGTACTACTATAAAGTATAGGAAAACTAAGTACAGATTTGGAAACCATGTACTATTATAAACTAGGAAAGCTAAGGGAATGTATGTACTATTATAAACTAAGAAAGCTAAGTACAGACTATGAAACTATGTTCTATTATACGAAACTATGAAAGTTCAGACGAGGAAACTATGCACTATTATATGAAACTATATACTATTATAAACTATAGGAAAACTTAGTAGAGATTAGGAAACTATGTACTATTATAAACTAGGAAGACTAAGGACAGACTAGGAAACTATGTACTATTATAAACTAGGAAAACTAAGTAAAGACTAGGAAACTATGTTCTATTATACGAAACTATGTAAGTTCAGACAAGGAAACTATGTACTAGTACAAACTAGGAAATCTATGTACAAACTGGGGAACTATGAACTATTATAATCTAGGAAAATAAGTAAAGACTAGGAAACTATGTACTATCATAAACTAGGAAATCTAAGTACACACTGGGGAACAATATTCTATTATAGGAAACTATGGACAATTATATAAAACTATGTACTATTGTATGAAACTATTTTGTACTATTATAGGGAACTACGTACTATTTATTACAAACTAGGAAAACTAAATACAGACTAGGAACCTATGTACTATTATAAACTAGGAAAGCTAAGTGCAGACTATAAAAGTATGTTCTATTATACGAAACTATGTAAGTACAGACTAGGAAACTATGTACTATCATAAACTAGGAAATCTAAGTACACACTGGGGAACTATGTACTATTATAATCCAGGAAAACTAAGTACAAAGTAGTAAATTATGTACTATTTTGAAATAAAAGTTCAAATATCACGAAAAAAAAACCTTGGAAAAGGTTCCCACGATTTTGATTAGAAAATATTTTAAAATGTAGTCTATTAATATACAAATTCAACCATTAAGTTACATTCCAAGTAAAATATTTAGATTGGCGTTACGTAAGTAGTAAAATACATTATGGTTCGCAATAATGTGGAACGAAAAGAACGGTAAACCGACAGAAATAGCGGATTAGCCGTCTACGTATTTTTGAATTCGGACACAAGAAAAAAAAATATTTTTCAGGGTGGTCACAATGTTTCCGTAACCTTCTGTAAGCTCCCAAGCAAAATTATAATAATAAAATAAAATATTAATAATACCGGATTAGTCAATCGAATCTCGGAATAATTTTCTTTATTATTTAGTAATTATTATTGTTCAATTTTGATTCACTCCTGATTTCTCTTATTGTTTTTATTGTATTTCCTTGACTTTTTTTTACTGAATATCAAGTAAAAATAAATATTGTGAACTAAGTTGTAAATTAGATTTTTTTAAAGAAATAGAAGACTAAACTTTTTTTTTGTCTTTCCCTCCAATGGATAATTGAGTTGTAGGTATTTTACACGATTTATTATCCTAATAAATCGTTATGTTATCTTTTTATTAAAAAAATATTAGTTATGCTATATATTTATATTATTATTCCATCTTTGAGTCTGAGGTTTATTTTATTTTCAAAGTTATAATGACAAATATGTTTCTTATCTTGGCTTTTATGAAATAGGGATATTTAGAAAGGCGAGTACTTAACGTTTTACGGCTCCCTAGAAACGCAGAAATAATAACACCCTAGAGAGAGATTTGACTTAGAAACCTCAACTAGTTTCTTCAAACGCCATCTTGTCACAAAAACAAACCTTTGTATTATAATAGAAAACGCGAGAAAATAAATCGTAACAATCTATAGCAATTGTTCGCTTCCGAGCTTGTCGAAAGTAACGGAAGCATTGTGATAACCCTGAAGAAAAACATTTTTAGGGATTCGAGGTCATCCTAGAAACCCTTATACTTTTGGTAGTTCGTCCCTTTGTCCGCCGCCATTTTGAATCATATCTCTGGACATGTTGTAGCTAGAGATTTGAAAGTTGGTATATACCTTAACTTTTATGCCCAAAAACCTGAAAAATGTTAAGAACTTCACAATTCGAGATTTATTCGATCATCGAGCAATAACTGTTTCTGATCGCAACATTTTTTATTTTTTGTAATTTTTGAGTGGGGTATCATTGTGAAGGTATCAAAATATATATCGCGTTTTCAAAATGGCGGCGATTTTTCCCCCAAAATTACCAAAACAAAAGTCCAAACCCCGCTACCCCATAAGAAAAGATCCTAAAAACGGGGGAAAAAATACATAAATATATATCTCTCTAGACCAGTGATATTTCCGGGAGTTTATAAAAAAAGGTAAATTATAGGTAGCCGAAACAATGGTGACCCAACATTTGTATTTTTGGTAATTTTTAGGGTCCGTAGCCAAACCAAGGACCCTTATATTTTCCTGCGTGTGTCTGTCCGTCCGTCCTCTCGCGTGCTCTCACGGCTACACCTTTCGTCCGATCACTTTAAAATTTGGCATGTATGTGTCTTGTACCTGCCCACATATTTTAAAAATATAGCGACTTAAAAAGAAAAAATTTTCAAAAAAATTAGGGTAAAAAAACTTAAGGGTTAAAATTTTTTTATTTTTTTTCGACACAATGAGGGGTATCATATGAAAGGGTACGTCGAGCTGATTACAAAAATATATAATTCTTTGGATATAACTTTGATAGGGCGAGCGTAGGCAAGTTTGAAGTGGGTGTGAAACGTGCCCCCCCCCCCTCTATCTCGCATATGTGAAGTGTAAAAAGTCTGAAAAAATTCCTGAACATTCTTCGACCAAAAGTAGAGATACCACTTTTTGGAAATTTCGATTTTTTTTTTTTTTTTTTTTTTTTGACAAAATAGGTTTTTTATAACTTTGGTCTTTTCGATGTATTTATATGGTGTGGCCTACTAGCACACACTTGACCTGTTTATTGAGTGGTCTCATTTTAAAGGTATTGAAATGTAGATCACAAATATATATCGCGTTTCCATAATGACGGCCATTTTATTCCCAATAGAACCAAATACAAACCTAAGATTCTGAAGGATAATATGCACAGTTTGCTCCCCCAAAGTGAAATTTTTATTTATATTTTTTTGACCATAGAAACTCTTTTAGCTGCTTGCTTGCATGTACTTGACATGTTTTTTTTTTATGTTTTTGAATACAAAAATTCCTTGACAGAAATTCATTTCAGACAACAGAGAACCTGTTTGGTCTCGTTTTTTTTGTCGGTATGTCGGTGTGTATAACAAACACACAACACACATGTTTTTAATGAAATTTTAATTTTTTGTATAAGTAGCCAACAGATGGTCACATATTAATTTCTACTGTCGCAAATTTTATACTGTCTAAAAATAAGTATAATCCTAAAGAGAATTAAAACAAATCCAAATCTTATCTTGGTTGAACTGAAATAACTGAGATACACGGTGTGGTCAAAAATTGCTTGGCAGCAAGAGATTATATCCCTTTGTCAAACAGTACATTTGTATGATTTATACATTTGAGTGATTATATATGCATGATTTGTACATAGGAGAGTTGATATCCCTTTGTCAAAATAATACATTCCAGTAAGGCCTGCACACTTTTCTAACCTCTTCCCCTCACAGCACCGTATTCCTCAGTTTTATCCAAAATTCTAGTAACAATAATATGACAATAAAAATAATTAAATAAATAGTTATCATAAGAATAAAATCGTACCTTAATAAATGTCGGTAGTAAAGGAAAAGATTACGTGATGGTGCATACCGTTCCGATGTTGACAATACACTGAAGTCGAGGAACACACAGCACCGTATTCTTCAGTTTTACCCTTATGTGATATATTCGTCCAATTGTAGGACTTGAGGAAGCTATGTGCCACACTAATTGGCAGACTATTGTCTTTAGTTTGGTTATACCTTTATTTCAGTTCTGGTTAAATTATTAATGTTGTATTTTAATCCTCAAATTTGATATCTGCGGAGTAAAAGTGGGGTAATTCATTAATATTAAAAAGAATGAGCTGACGCTTTTCCATCTTTTCTTCTTTTATTCTTTTCCTAATATTATCTCTGTTTGATTATTCCATTGTAAAGAAACGCTCTTACTTCCAGCTCTATGGTCTCAGAGTAAAGTGTAAGCCTGTTGGCTGTATTATTATGAGGAAGCTGTTATATTGGAGTGAGGATATACCCTGTTTGCCTCACTTCCATCTTCTTACCCTCTCAGTTCTTTTGTTAGGTCCTCAGCCCTGCCCACATTCTCTCATTATTAAAACAATCAGTCATCCAGTCTCGGCACTTGTCCCACACCAGCTGGGATTTTTCTTTCTTTTTCCTAAGCTCTCTTTACTTCTGTTCATAACTCAGAGAAAATCATTTCCTATGTTTATCTTTAAGAGTGGATTCATAATCCTTTCATTTTTTTCCTCATTCATTTTTTCATCAACTCGAAATTTTTCATTGAGAAATATTCTCTTTTTATTATTATTTTATTTTATTTTTTCTATCCATTTATCTATTAAAAATTTGTCTCTATATTGATCACAATTTCAAATTTGTTAAATACTTTGGTATTTTATACTACAATTGGGATTAACCTATGGACTTGAAGTAAGTTCTGAAGCCCTCTTTAATTAAACGTAAATAAGTTCTCTCATTTATCTCACTAATTAGGGTAAATATAAAAAATAAGACTGTATCCTCGCAGTAACGCGTAATGTGGTCTGTACGCCATTTGGAGGTCCTTTTTTTTAACAAAAACTCAATCATAGCTCAAACAAATTACATATTAACTGATAGTGTAAGGGTACTTAAACTGAAGGGGGATAAATGAAGAAGTTTTACTGAAATTTGGCAATCTGTAGCACATGCCGTTTTAGCATAATTACACGCTAATACAAAAATAAATTTAATTTTTTTTAATAAAGTTAACAATGAAATTAAATTTAGGCATATGTTTTGACCCTTAAAGGTTTAAATGCCTTTAAGGGTCAAAATAGGCGTTTTCTGAACTGAAATTTCCTCCTCTTTTCAACGGTACCTCTATTTTACCTCTATTATCATTATTTTAATAGTATAGTAAAATAGTCGTACCTACCTTGGAAATTAACAAAAAAAAAATTAATGTGATGAAACTATTGAGAATTGACCCATGGTATATATTGTGTTTTTTGTTGCAAATGATAGGATCAATCTGCCCTCTTCGTTTGTTACATCTTCGACCAAACACCCTGTATAGCCACTGGTTTCTAGCCTTCGCCCCACGTGGAGCCGAGGCTATTTAATTCTAAGTTTTAAGCCATTTTGTTAAAGACACAAATTTCGGTAACTTTATTTGAATCAAAAATGTAAAGCAACAATTAAGTTGTGTCTTTTCTTGAACTTATAAGAAAGAAACTGTAACTTAATGACGAAACTGCATTACTTGAACAATTATGAAGTTGTTGGTTGTGAAATGGCAAAGTCTTAAGCCAAGTAACTGTTTCCTTGTTTAATTTTCTAGAGCAGTTTTTGAAGAAAATAACTTCTCCCTCTACTGTAAGTAAGTTGGGACTCATTGCGTTTGTCATTAAAAGTATTAGAGTGAAGTTGGCAGGTCCGGAACTCTTAAGGGGGGGAGGGGTAAACGAAAGAGCATTCATCGCTTCCATTCTTCCTACTTAGTTTTCAGCGAACTAAGGTCTCTCTTTTGCCAAATGCTTTGACAAAAAATCTTTAAGAAAAGACTCAGATCCCTTCAGATACCAAATGGAGCGACCCCCTCTTTTTCCTCTTCCTCGTCAGATGAAATTTTCTACAAGTAGAACAAAGTGAGTTTTCTCCTTTAAGTCTTGTACTGCTATTAGAAGCTTAGAAAAGGATCTAGAAGGAAGTGAGAAAATAATCGACGACGGAAATCAAAGAGAAAGGAGAGAGATTGAGAAGGGGGACCCAACAAAACAAAAAAGTTGAAAAAGGCAAGTTGTTCCGAATAAATGTAAGCACATTTCACCCCTTTTTTAAAAAACTTTACTCTGTGCATTGTTCAGGCTTTAACCGGCTAAAACGAGAGTTAAGACGCAATCTTTGAATTGGAAAGCGTTTTAGTTTTATTCTGATTACGAGATAAAAATTGAATAATGTATTTCAAAGTTTTTGAATAAACTCTTATTATTTATAGTTTGGTTAGGAATTATATGGACATCTTTTATCTCATTATATCTGTGGATAAATTTAATCTTTAAGTGTTATCAATCTACTCTAACGTCACAAGATTATAAACTTTGTATATTATTGAAAAAGTTGTGTAAGAAAAAACTGTCGAGGAAGGAAGACATAATAATATTGATGTATATTATTAGTTTTCAAATTTCCTTGACAAATAATAGTCATGGTTAAAGACCCCTACCCCTCCCGGTTCAAGGTTTAAAGGTTCAGTCAAGGTTTAACCCCCCTCCCCCCAAGGAAAAGGGGGAACTTGATAGTGTTATAGGTGTGTGTTTAGATAAGGAAGAAAAGGATCCCTTGATTCCTCAGAAGCGCATGCGTAACTTTTAACTTATCAGACTGGCTAGAGTACGTGTCTGTGACATTCTTTTCATTGTCAGTCTGTGGCAGTCCTCCATCAAACATGAGACTCTGTGAATCATTAAAACTGGACTTCTTTGCTTACTGATATAATTATGAAGTGGTACCACAAAATCATAGTCAAAACAACAAATCATTTATAGCTAATTTGCATTAAATTGGTGTATTCAACCTATTCTCTCTCTCTCTCTCTCTCTCTCTCTCTCTCTCTCTCTCTCTCTCTCTCTCTCTCTCTCTCTCTCTCTCTCTCTCTCTCACTCTCTCTCTCTCTCTCTCTCTCTCTCTCTCTCTCTCTCTCTCTCTCTCCATATCTCTTCTCTCTATCACAATTTTATTTGAAGTATTAGCTCATTAATTTTCACCCAAATTAAGTTAAAAGAACTGGTTGATTCAACCCTAATAGCCCCTTCCTGTTAAAGCGAATTAGCTATTTTGTTCTGTTAATTTTATCTCGTAAAAAAGCTTGCTTGTTATAAAATTTTGGAGTTATTTGGCTTGAAATAAATAAACTTGTAGAGAATAAACAAACCTACCTCAATCATTTTGAAATTTTAACCGTAACCTGAGCAAGCCTAGCTCGAAAAGTCAGCCATTTCTTTTTATCCTTAAAAAAATATTGTTTTAAAAGCAGTCACCCGAAACATATACATTACTTTCAGGGATTGCTTTCTGCAAGACCTTTTTTTTTCTTTCTCAAATATTGGAAGCATTTTTCTATTTATCTTAGTTTGAAAAGTAATTTTCATTGAAACAAAACAACTTTAAAAGGATTACACAGAATAAACATTTAATATCATTAAGAATAATTACAAGATAAATAGAACTTTTTATATACTACTTTTTTAAATTTTCTGCCATAAATCATAAATTTGAAACCCGTCAAAATGAAGATTGTAAATATGGGATATGTCAAAACAATAAAATAACTTGCGGATTTTTTCCGATATAACTTTCTATACAGCAAAATTTGCTGAAAGCGAATTAAATTCTGCTGAAAGATGGTTAAAGTATTAAAATAATGCATAGTCATCGTGTTCTGAGCTATACTAAAAGTTTCAAAAATCTAGCTACTTGGGAAGTTAGTTAAAAATCGACTGCAAAATTTGTACTGGACAAAAAAACAAACAAACAAACAAGAAAGCAAGCTAATAAAACGTAGTAAAATTGTAGAAATCCTAATTGAATTAGACTTATGCGGCCCGTTAATGTAGAAAGTAGAATTGTTTTTAAATAATGCATTTCGCAATTTTGCACCACTTTATAAAATTATTTTGCATGTAATATTTTTACATTCTCATATTGCAGAATGAAAATATTGTAATAGCATTCATATTATATTTCAGATTTTTAATGGATTTACCCGTTTTAAGGTGTCTTCAGTTCAAAAAAATAGTTTTGTTTGAATAAAAAGAGAAGGTCAAACTAGACTGTGCGTTAAACAAGTAAAGAGATAAGGACGTTCTTGAGTAAATATCTTGAGTAAGAAAGAGAAGGGTGCAATAACTGTACGTTAAACAAGTAAAGGGATAAGGAGGTTCTTAGGTAAACATCTTGAGTATAAAAGAAAAGGGCGCACTAAACTGTGCGTTAAACAAGTAAGAGATAAGGAGGTTCTTGAGTAAATATCTTGAGTAGAAAAGAGAAGGGTGCAACTAAACTGTACGTTAAACAAGTAAAGAGATAAGGAGGTTCTTGAGTAAATATCTTGAGTAGAAAAGAGAAGGGTGCACTAAACTGTGCGTTAAACAAGTAAAGAGATAAGGAGGTTCTTGAGTAAATATCTTGAGTAGAATAGAGATGGGTGCACTAAACTGTGCGTTAAACAAGTAAAGAGATAATGAAGGTTCTTGAGTAAATATCTTAGAGTAGAATAGAGATGGGGTGCACTAAACTGTACGTTAAACAAGTAAAGAGATAAGGAGGTTCTTGAGTAAATATCATGAGTAGAAAAAGAGAAGGGTGTACTAAACTGTGCGTTAAACAAGTAAGGAGATAAGGAGGTTCTTAGGTAAACATCTTGAGTATAAAAGAAAAGGGTGCACTAAACTGTGCGTTAAACAAGTAAAGAGATAAGGAGGTTCTTGAGTAAATATCTTGAATAGAAAAAAGAGGCTAAACTAGACTGTATGTTAAACAAAGAAAGAGATAAGGGGGTTACCCAAATTTCAGAAAGAGGATTCTAGTTCCTACAGTGTAAACAAACAAGTAAAGAGTAGGGAGCAGGCCGAGGAGAGAAAATATCACGTTATGTCCACTTTCCCTCATATGGGGTATATATTATTATATATGCTTCTAATTTACCTAAGAATTTTATTCCTTATAAATATATATATGTTTTTGAAAACGGAAAGATTTGACCAAAAAATCGAGAGTAGCCATGTTTTATACCTATTCGCATTCATGTGTTATTTGAAAATAGTCTGCCAATTAGTGTGGCACATAGCTTCCTCGCATCCTATCATGTACTTTATTAGTTTTATGCTTTTACAAGCCATTAATCTATAATTTTTTAAGTGTTTCCCGCGTTTTTAAAATCTGTTAAAATTGTTTTGATTTTTTTACATCAATTAAAGTATCAATTTAGCAATAGTTAAAGAACGCAAACGGTTGAAATTAATCTGGGGCTATCTGCGGGCTACTTTCGACGAACCATCCATAAAGATATAGGTGTAAATAAATGTATGTTTGTGTGCACGTTAAAGAGAAATAATTACAAGATAAAAAGAACTTTTTATATACTACGTTTTTAAATTTTCTGTTGCATCGTATGTAATGTTGATAATATAATTGTTATTGTTATATAATATAACGTAGGTTATATAAAGTTAGTGAAAAAAAAAAATAGTTCCAAATTTATTTACTTCACATAAATGACAACCATATAGAGAGCTGATCTTAAACCTATAAAAGGACAAATCTTTGTACAACGGATCTCCCCAACACCAAATCTAAACCGTGCCATCGATATATTTGAAATAGTATAAATAATATAATCGATATATTTCCTGTTTTGCTGTCATTCATTGTTTATCTCTTATTTATAAAAATCATAAATTAGAAACCCGTCAAAATGAAGATTGTAAATATGGGACATGGCAAAACAAATAAAATAACTTGCGGATTTTTTCCGAATTAACTTTCCATACAGCAAAATTTGCTGAAAACCAATTACATTCTGCTAAAAGCATTAAAATAATGCATTGTAATCGTGTTATGATCTATGATAATCGTTTCAAATGTCTAGCTATTCGGGAAGTTAGTTAAAAATCGATTGCCAGATTTGTACCGGACAAAAAACAAACAAACAAACAAGCAAACAAGAAAGCAAGCTAATAAAAACGCAGTGTAGCAAATGGGCGCAGAAGCTTGATCTTATATGGTACCAACAATAGGTTGATTATGACCTACCATACAAATTTCATTAAAATCGGACGTTTAGTTTTTAAGATATGTTGGTCGCGACATTTGAGCGACAGACAGACACGTGACCAAAAATTTATTCTGATGTCTGAAACGGATTTTTGTCTTAAGAATTTTTTAAATCGGAGACATAATATATTTTCAATCTTCAGAATGATCACATAGCTTCCTTGGGTAAGCTCAGAAGCAAAATATCTGTTGGTTTTTAAAAGATATCTGTCGTCGTCTATGGACACGTGGAGCCTGAAGAACCGAACTGAAACAAATAATTTTCTCTTAAATTTTGTAAGCTGACACCTCCAAAAAAGAATTCTAATTTTATCACAAAAAATAGAGTAATATACGAGTATAACTATATTAAGAATCGCGTGGCTCTATCATTGAAGCGAGCGTAATGCAATGAATATTAGATATTAAGAAAATAATAAATTATGATGAGTTGATAGTTAAAGAATTTTATTGTAATAGAGAGCTGTGTTGATGGGGAGAAGGGTTTCTTTCTACATATTCTTTAACTTACATATTCCGGCCATCTTCATTTGAACTATTATAAAATGTATTACTTCACTACTCAATAACTACTGCTTCTATTAACTTCAAATTTTACATACCTGTTTCAATTATACTGTGGACTTAGACTATGAATATAAAGTATTATTAAAATTGTTACTTTAGAACGTAAGGTATTGGTAAAAACGTTGTTTTCTCTATGTTAAACATGTAGGTCCGCTTTAATGTTTTTAGCCATCTTTAATATACTTCATAGCGGTGTCGCTGTTGGGTTTACTACAAAAAAAAATATATATATGTGTAAAAAATGTTCGTATCATGGAATAGGTGATGATATAATCTTTTCCCGTCCTGAAATACCAATTTTACATTTGAAGCTCACGTTTACGCGTGAACGTTGCGCGTGAACACTTAAACTAACGCTGTCCTAATACGAACTTAGCATTAGAATTAATAAAAGGAACAAGTATACTAAATTTCAACTAAATCTGTCTACTTTTACGAAAACGTTACTGAGAGAGAGACAGACTGACAGACAGACAGATTGCATTTTTTTTTTAATGATAGAAGCTCGCGTACGCTCGCTTCATTTTACTACGTTTTTATTAGCTTGCATTCTTGTTTGTTTGTTTGTTTGTTTGTTTGTTTGTTTGTCCGGAACAAATCTGGCAATCAATTTCTAACTAACTTCCCGAATAGCTAGACATTTGTAACATTTAGCATAGCTCAGAACACGATGACAGTGCATTATTTTAATACTTTTAGCCATCTTTCAGCAGAATTTAATTAGTTTTCAGCAAATTTTGCTGTGCGGAAAGTTAGTTCAGAAAAAATCCGCCAGTTATTTTATTTGTTTTGCCATATCCAATATTTACGCTATCTTCATTTTGACGGGTCTCAAATTTGTGATAGATAAACATTGAATGACAGCAAAACAGGAAATATCGATTATATTATTAATATTATTTCAAATATATCGATGGCATGCTTTAGATTTTGGTGTTTTAACTTTTATAGGTTTAAGATCAGCTCTCTGGATGGTTGTAATTTATGTGAAGTAAATAAATTCGGAACTTTTTTTTTTTACTAACATTATATATTATATAACAATAACAATTATATTATCAACATTACATTCGATTCAACAGAAAATTTAAAAACGTAGTATATAAAAAGTTCATTTTTATCTTGAAATTATTTAAATATAATAGTTATTTATGCATCTATGGAGTAAAGTAAGCCATTATTCCCTGAGCGAAAAAGTTGGTTCTTGAGGCGAAGCCGAAGGAACCATGGTCCCTAAATCGAGGCGAAGCCGAGAGAATTAGATAACGCTAATTAGCTCCCGATGCGCAGCCTAGGAAGAAAATTATCGCGAGGGGAATAATGGCCTCGATAATAATAACTCACGAGGTACATACAATATTTTATCTCCAGTAGGGAGGAAATACACATTTTCGTCCATTGCAAAGTTTTTATTTATTATTTTAATAAATAACAATAATTATTAGCACTTTTAATAGCAGATATAAGAGATTCAATATTAAAAACAAATAAGAATTGGAATTAAACTCAAATAGAAGGTTATTTAGATGCAGGTTATAAACAAAGATAAACATAGTTGAAAAAGCAGTGTCGCCAACCTGATTTCAACAACTTTATTACATTAGCCATTCATTTTCTACTATTTATAAAATAATTAAGTTTCAATCTTTACTTTTTCGCCCTACTTTACTTTTATAAAATCTAGTGTGCGAGGAAAATAGGTATAATTGCAAAGGTCGACAGGAAGCGAGATTTTCTCTCGTGAAACATTTTAGGGAACTAGTGCGTGTTTAAATGAGAGAAGAAGATACTATAGAAAAAAAGAAGCAGGCTTAACGTTGGATTTATTACTGCGGGCCCGAGGTTTAGACTCGGCTGTGTTAAAGGTGAACTCAGTTGTAACGTATTCTCTCCATATTTCCTCTTGTTCTTCTGCTAGTTGAAGGAGAGGTTTGTGTTATTAAATACGGCACGGAGAGTCTATTTATCAACAGAGAAGCTGGAAGGTAAGAAGCTTTGAGTTCGGGGTGGTTTAGATCCTTCCCAGATGCTTCTACTAACATACTTCCATCCACTTAGATGTAAATGTACCTCACGTACCAAGGATTTGTCCACCCAGTCTTCCTTGATGTTCTGACCTGTCACTCTTTATAACTCCCCGTTCCTATATGTTCATGAGAATTTATTACCGTCACTAATTTTATAGATTAGCCGTCATGAACACAAGAAATATAATTGAACAAGCGTAGTGAATTCTTCATTTCAGAGTCTCGGGCTTTGAAAAGATTGTAAGTGTGTTTGTTTATCTCACGATAAATGGCGTACAAATGGATTGATTTGAACGATATTCGACACACAGGTGAATTCCAGTACTTGTGACAAGTGTATAGTTTTCGAAATTTCTCATTAAATATTTTCAAGATGGCAGCGAATACGGTTGGCGACTAAACCAAATGTTTCTGAACAACCGTTACAAAGGCCTTGAAAATATATAAAATAATCTGTAACTATTACTAAACATGTCATAAAAGGATAAACATTTTTTTATACTCTCATTGCGGCCATAATTTTCAAAATGCTCGAAAAATTGGGTAATTTTTAGGGTCCGTAGGCAAAACCAAGGACCCTTATATTTTCCTGCGTGTGTCTGTCCTTCCGTCCTCTCGCGTGCTCTCAGGGCTACACGTTTCGTCCGATCACTTTGAAATTTGGCATGTCTGTGTCTTGTACCTACCCACATATTTTAAAAATATATCGACTTAAAAAAAATATTTTTCAAAAAAATTAGGGTAAAAAAAATTAAGGGTTATATATATATATATTTTTTTTTTTTTGACACCGTGAGGGGTATCACATGAAAGGGTACATCGAGCTGATTGCAAAAATGTATAATTCTTTGGATATAACTTTGATAGGGCGAGCGTAGGCAAGTTTAAAGTGGGTGTGAAACGTGTCCCCCCACTCTATCTCGCTTATGTGAAGTGCAAAAAATCTGAAAAAATTCCTGAACATTCTTCGACCAAAAGTAAAGATACCACTTTTTGGAAATTTCGAAAAAAATATTATTTGATTTTTTATTGACAAAATACGTTTTCTTATAATTATGGTCTTTTCGATGTATTTATATGGTTGTAGTCCGGTTCAGTGGCAAAAAAATACTTTATCAGAGTGTGTTTTGAGAATATCAGACCCTTAGAATGGTTCAAAGTAAGCTTTTTAGCATTTTAAATAAACACTGTTCATACACTTTACAGTTGAACACTATATAGTGTGGCCTACGGACCCTCGCTGTGTGCTGACTAGCACACACTTGACCTGTTTATTTCTCAACATGTTTGTCCTGCTAGCCATGTTAAAAATAAGTATGGTCCGATATAAAAGCAAAATGAAAATAGCTCTACGCGAGTTTTTTATGAACCGCATCACTAGTTTATTTTTATTTCAATATATTAATTTCCTTTTTAGTCCCTTTTTTTTAAATGTCTGTCTGTAGCCTGTTGTCCACCTTTTAAGTTATTTACTGACATTTTAAAGGACTTTTTATTCCCTTTTGAAGGTAATGTGCACACTTAAATTATTATACCATAATTTAAAACAAGTAAATAAAAAATCTGATAAATTTGTAATATTTAGGTTAAACGTTCAAACAACAACAAAAATACACTGCCAATTGGTTTGGCACATAGCTTCCTCGCATCCTATTACATACTTTATTGATTTTCTTCTTCTATAAGCCATTATTGTCTATATTGTTTAATTGTTTCCCCCGTTTAATCTGTCAAAATTGTTTTAATTTTTTTAATAAATGAAATTATCAATTTAGAAAATATTAAAGACCGCAGACGTTTCAAATTAATCTGGAACTATCTGTGGGTTTCTTTCGATAAACTATAAAAGTTCCATACAAAGCAGATAAGTACTATCGAAGCTATAGGATGTAAATAAATGTATGTTTGTGCCCATGTAGAAGAGAAACAAGTGGACACAGAAGGTTGAAACTTATATGGGACCAACAATAATCATGACCTACCATCCAAATTTCATTAAAATCGGACGAGCAGTTTTTAAGATATGGTGGTTCGCAAAAATTGAGCAACAGACAGACAGGCAGACACTCCAGATTAATTTAAACCATCTACGCTACTTAAATTTTGCTTAATTGATACAGTAATTGATATAAAAAATGAAAACAAATTTAAAATTTTTTAATAATGGGGGAAAATTAAACTAGGTGTGCAATGCAGTTGCCTGCTTGCAATGTTGAGCTGATGGTGCATACTGCATATTATATCAATCTTAAACAATAAACATTTTTATTTAGAAACAGCTGTAGGGATCAAAAATAGTAATACTTCTAATATTTAATTAAAAAGCATTTTTTCTATTTTACCCCCCTCTTAAAATGACAAAAGTGAACATAACAACAATAACTGAACTCTTAAAGAGCTTTCCAACGACATGCATCTTGATATACATATACTATTTTAACGTTTGTACCCCGTACCCCTGTGTACCAATTTGGACCATTTCAGATTTATACCTTCCTGTGTTTGGTCACTATGACCGTGCAAAAGTTTGAGCGGATCGGTGCAGCCGTTCAAGAGGAGTATGCGTCCGAACAAGTGCAAAGTGTAGTATAAGAGCTTCGCTTCGCACATCTCAATAAATTTAACAATAGTAGGTTTTAACAGTATAAAATCATTAAAGTATATAAAATAGAACGCGAGGAAGCTGTGAGTATGTACCACACTACTTGGCAGAGTATTTTTACTAATTACGAGATTAGCACTCTGATATGTAATTTGTTTTAAGGCTCCAGTGTAATACATCGCCACACAAACAAAGTTAGTAGCGCGCCTTGTGGCGGGCGTATCACTGTATTATATAAACTTATTTACTTCTAAGTTAGGAAGAGGGTTTTTTTACATAAAGAAAACTCGGGTTTCAAGTTGGAGGGAGCAGTAATGCAAACCCTCCTAGAACAGAAATAAGTCTATTGAAAAAAACAATCGTAATTTCGAGCTCCCTAACATGAGAACTTACAAATATGGCCCTATGGGCGCTCGTATTGACAACATAGGAATTTGATTCTAAACTTTATTACATTTAGTTTCTATTGAAATTATTTAAGTCCAAAAAAAAGAGAAAAGAAAAAGATTTAAGTTCTTAAGTTGGCTCGTCGACCTGATGGGTCGCCTTTTCCCGCGGAGGACGGGGTTCCAACGATAAACTTAGGTTCACTTACCCTTTTGATGCTTCCAAGTTTTTAGGTAATCCAAAAAAATAAATTAATCCAAATGTAATCCACTTAGCACATAATCGTACGGCACAGCCTCACACCTTACGTCTATAATGCGGCACACAGTCTCACAATCTACGGCACACAGCCAACATCCTACGGCACACAGCCCAACTTACCGTCCGAACTCTAGTTTCCAACTGACTCGCCGGCTCAAGCTGGCCTGTCCTTATATAAGGGTTAGGCGGATTTGATCGTGCGTGGTCGCGGGTCATCCGGGTCGTATTTGTCTTGGACGTGTGCTAAACGTGGTAGACCGGGGGGCTCGTCCCTGGTGCGCCGGCCTCGTTTTGAAGGCGACCGTTACTGGTCGGGGGGTCGTGCATGGTCGTAGTGGTCGACCCTGTTTTGCTGGTCGTACCTGGTCCGACCACTGGTCGCTGCCTCGTGCTCCCGTTTTCTCAAGCGTTGGCTTCGATTTCGGGGCTTTTCTGGGTAACCAGGGGGGGCCCGGGACTTCGCGGTTACACCAGCATTAGGGAAATGACGCACCAGAATTTTAAATCAATACTTTATCAATTGGTATGTAATATAAAAAGGGGATATTTTTCAAGCATTAGAAATTGCTCTCTGGGTCTGATTCTCTTAACCCCTTGTGTTGTGCAATCTTTTTTTTTCAAATAGAATTTAAACTGAAAACAAAAAATCAATTTATATTGTTCTGGTTGAGAGTCAGTTCCAAATTGTTTGGAGCTTCGATAGCTAGAAATTAGAGTTGTATTAGCGAGGGGGCTACGTGGCACTCCAGGAGTTTGCTACTTGCCAGCGAAAAGGAAATAAATCACTTGAAATATTTTGAATTTCCTGATTCCCTCTCTCTATCTCTCCCCCCTCAACATCCCCCTGAGTTGTTTGAAGTCACACTACCAATATATTGCTGCATTATAGATGATTTCAAATATTAATTCAAATTTCTATTGTATCTTTTTCAAAACAAATTTATCGGTCAAACTTTTTTCCGGCTTTGAATCATTTCATTTCAAAATAGTTTATTGATTGTCCAAAATATAAATTAAAACAACAACTTTAATATTACTCTAATTATTCATTCAAATTAAATTAAAATAAATTGATTATAAAAATAATATTTTTATAACAAGCTTTTATTTGATTTCTTCTCAGCAAACCCTTTCATTTGTTACCCATATTATGGGCGTGCTTAAAAAATAACTGGTCTGCCATCTTGGGCTGCCCACCATATTGGATTTAGATGGACATCAATTAGGTATGCAAAATTTTAAATGACTGCTTAAATATTCAGTTGCAAGATTTGACCCGAACATACATACATACATACATTGCAAGTTAAATAAAAGCTTGTAAAAAAAAAAAAATCGGCCAATTTGTGTGCCACATAGCTTCCTCGCGTCCTTTTTCGTAAAATGTAATGATTTAATGCTTAGAAAACCTATTATTATCCAATTTATTGAATTTTTCCTGTTTTGTAAATCTGTTAAAATTGTTTGGATTTTGCTTCCGAGCTTACCGAAGGTAACGGAAGCTATGTGATCGTTCTGAAGAACGAAAATATGTTATGACTCCGATTTCAAATATTCCAAGACAGAAATTCGTTTCAGATATCAGGGAATATTTTTGGTTGTTTTCTAGTCTGTTCGTCTGTCTCTCAATTTTTGGGAACCAACATATCTTAAAAACTAAAAGTCCAATTCTCATTTGATTTTTATGAAATTTTAGTGGTTTGTCGAAAGTAGCCTGGAGATAGCCCCATATTCTGGTGTTCCCTGATGTGTGAAACAGATTTCTGTCTTGGAATTTTTGAAATCGGAGACATAAAATATTTACGTTCTTCAGAACGATCACATAGCTTCCGTTACCTTCGGTAAGCTCAGAAGCAAAGTGAATTTTAGAGTACTAATGAATGAGAATGTTCTAGCCTCCATATTGTTTTATTCTGCCCTGAGAACGAGGTTGAAGGCATTGGATAAGATAAGATGCTATCTGATCTGCCCCATGCGAATGCCTTATGTAACAGGTGGTTAAACCATCTGTACAGTTTCCTTTTGTAAAAATGGTAATTCCATGTTATCTTTTGTAGGAAACTACATTTGTGGAGAAATCATGCGTCGCGAAGTTTGGTTGTAAGTCGAAAAATAAAACCTTTATCCCTTAAATATGCTAAACTTACAGTGCCTTTTTATAATTATCATCAAACCATAATATGTTTAGAAATTGATCACTAATCATTGACTTGTAGATTTATTGTGTTCTGGAAAAGTTATAATGGGGATTTTAGTCAAGAAATTTGCGACGAATCTAAATAAAGTTACTTCTTTAGATTGTTACCCCTCTATGTTTTTTTTTAAATATATTGATATTAGTCAGTCATTTGACTGACTAAAACTATTAAGACAAAGGGATGTTTAGTTCAATGTACTTTGGGACAAAGGAATATCACACTTTGTTTTATAAGGGGAGTAACAATCTAAAGAAGGGCCTTAATAAATACTACACAATATTATTATTGAGTATTTAGTTTTCACTTAAACATAAACCTATATTATTTTACACAATTTGTGTTAGTGAGAGACTCCAAGGGATGTGCCACGCAAGCGTGACACATCCCTTGGTGTCTCTCACTAAAGCCGGGTTCCCACGGGGAGTGAAGACTCTAGAGTGACTCACTGTAGAGTGGACTCGCCCCGTGTGAACGCGTCGCAGTGAACTCTGCTCTGACGTCACCGGGAGTGAGGATAGTTCACTACCGCTCACTCTCCAAATCAAACCTGTTTAATTTTCAGGAGTGAATACTCCTATCGCCAGCCGTTTCATAGAGCCAACACTTTGTTTTTTTTTTATTTCTCCTCCACCCGCGGCTAAAACCTTTAACCTTTGCTTGTTTTATTATTACTTATTAATATATTATACTATTTTAATTTTATATATTATACTATATTATATTATACACTATATTATTATACTATATTATGCTATATGTACTATATTATATATTATACTACATTATTATATTTCTTGTTAGTTTGCATGATATTATACTATATTTAGACTATATTATTATACTATATTATATTTCTTGTTATAGTATGCGTGATATTATACTATATTATTATACTATATTATTATACTATATTATTATACTATATTATAATACTATATTATTATACTATATTATTATACTATATTATTATACTATATTATATTTCTTGTTAGTATGCGTGATATTATACTATATTCTTCATGTTGTTTTAAAAGGATAGTAGGTAACTATGTCTGAGCCTTCGGCGTCGGCTCGTATTCTTAAATTGCAAGACGGTGAAACTATGAAGTTTCTAAAGTTGTATTCCAGTAAGTCAGTTTTGAATGATTCGAGCTGTTCAAATTATAAATATAGAGATTTTAGAGAAGCTCGCTTTTCTACGAGAAGCTCGTTCATGGTTGGCTCCCTGGGATAAACTGAGAAGCGTGAGCACTACCCTATGTGAACTCTCCACTGTTCTCCGCTAGTTTCACTCTTCTTCCCCCTCCAGGCGTGGGTCACAAGAGTCTTTACTCTAGCGTGGCACTGTAGAGTCTTCACTCCCCGTGGGAACCCGGCTTAACACAAATTGTGTACCTTATTGCAGTGTGTAAAATCACGGTATCACATTGTTGCTATATTATTTTATTTGCGTGTGTTAAAATTTAATTGCAGTATGTTTATTAACATGTAACTATTTGACTTTAAATCAAATTATAATTATCATTAACTACGAGAGACATACAGAGAAAAATAGACCCCAGCACCGGGACTTGAACCACGGGCCTCCTATATATCCGTTACAGTAATTATAATTTGATTTAAAGCATAATTTAATCTTTCCGTAGAATGAATACTACCTAAAACTTAAAAATTTAAACTATTTGATTAATACAATATATATTTTATTATGTAATATAAATTAATGTTATGTATAATAAATACAATAAATAATTCACTAAAGTTAAACGATCAAGTTCGAATTTCTCTTATTAATTCGACACAAAATACAAAATGCATTTATGCAAAGCCAGGGAAACTGGCCATATGTGAAATAGGTTTTTGGTTCTTTGAGCCCTCTTACCTCTAAAAGCCTATTTATTGCTGAAGTAAGGTTCTTTTTCACTTAGTTCAGCAGTTTATTTGCTTTATTGCATTTACCTACCTTAATTCCAACAAAGGCTATTTTATAAATTTTGCAAGTCGTAAATTGTTTCTAAAATGCATGAATTGATTTAAATATGTGAAGCGGGATTCTACCTTATGTATATTAATTATATCTCTATTTAATTTATCAAAGTGCAGTTCTAACGTAATATATAACAATATAATTACCAGGATATTCCGGATAATTCGGTTTCAATGGTAATTTATAATTAATAATTATGTAGCTTGTCAATTAAAGTAGCACATTGCTTATATGGACCCTATTACTGAACAAATGGTCACACAAGCGTGTAATTAAGTATAATGAGTTATATTTCAAACTAGTTATTGTTACTAAAAAGTTTTGATGATCATTCGAAAAAAACCCGATAAGAAATTTTGAATTTGGAAACAAAAACAAATTATTCTTTAGAATAATTTGTTTTCGTACCAATTAATGTACTTAAAAAAGGTACATTAATTATACTTAATGTGGTTAGTTTTGCACAACATTGTGTCATTTGATACTTTTCTTTATCATTTAAATTATTGTTACGCGTAATAAATACAATAAATTATCATTACGTTTAAAATCATTGGAGCGTGTATTTTCAAAGATCCGAGTTTATAAAAGAAATATTAGTACAAAAGGAAATTCAATTTTGAATAGGTGACTTTCAAAATTTTATGTCAAAGGGAAAAAAGATTTATTCTATTAAAAAATTTTATTACAATAAATCGCCTTTTATACTCTCGGTTAACTTTATTAAAAAAGCGAAAAGGGTGGAATAAGGATAAGAGTAATGTATGACAGCGTGACAGTGCCATGTTAAAGAGTTTCACTAGGTTCTTTTGATGTTGACAGCCATTTGTAGTTGTCATATGACAGGCGTTAATTCAAATCCTAAACTCGCACTTCTGTCAACCGAAAAACACAGATTTTAAAAAGCTTCATTTTATCATCTAGGATTAACCCAAAATCCCCTCTTTCAAGCTAGAATCAAAAGATATGAAGTATTTTTACTCTTGTTTCTATATTTCTTTTAAAATTATTTAATTTGCCATTGTAGTCTGTGGTTGGGTGGAGTGTGTATTTTTTAATTAATTTTTCCCCTATTTCCTCTTCTTTTATTCTCCTAATCCTGTGAAGCTTTAAAATATGACTAAGAGTTTTTGACTAACAATTAAATTATTATATATATAATATAACAATAAACAATAAAGAGTGGTAGCTAAACTATACATATTTTGCTCGACTAACTTTTGAGGAAACTTTTTAAAAAGTTTTTGCATGAAGTATTATGTAATTTAGTGACCGTGATAAAATAAAACATAAAAAATTGTAATTATTTTCTAAATTTAGCTTCTACGCCCTATTTGCTTCGCTCATCCATCCCCTTAAAGCAGCCACCTTCAATGCTTGGGGGCTTTACGCCTCTGCCCTTCAGTCACACCGGGTAGCCCTTTTGAGGTCAAGGCGTAGGGCATTTACACGTGCTTATGAATTGTAATAAAATATTAATTTATTATGGAATGGCTACATTGTCGTTTAAATTGATTGAAAAAGAACAAAAATCATACAAACGCCCCAAACATAGCAGCATCGCAGTGCCCCGGCCAAGTCGAGCACAGCCGTACTATTCTTTACTGGAACCATCCCAAGGCATTTTTGAACCCCCTCTATTAAGATACTTACAAATGTAAAATTAATTTTAAGTTGAGTTTCACAAATTAAAGACTGCAGACGGTTGAAATTAATCTTTAGCTATCTGCGAGTTACTTTCGATAAACTATAAAAGTTTCATACGAATCAGACATGTACTTTTGAAGCTATTGGCGTAAATAAACGTATCTATATCAGCATGTGGCATAGAAATAAATGAACGCAGAAGGTTGAAACTTAAATGGGACCAACAATAATCATGACCTACCATGCAAATTTCATTAAAATCGGACTTGTAGTTTTTAAGATATGGTGTTTCGCAAGAATTGAGTGAAAGACCGCCAAACCGACAGACAGACACGGAACCAGAAATGTTCTCTCACGTCTGAAAAGGATTTCTGTCTTGGAATTTTTGAAATCAGAGACATAAAATATCTTCTTTCTTCAGAACGATCACTTAGCTTCTAACTACTACTATCACTACGATCACTAAGCTCGGAAGCAAAACTAGTAAATAATAATAAGAATGCTATGTCAGTTATTGTAAGAATGATTACAAATAATTTCTTAAGATGAACTTTTTGCTGTAAATAATTAGATGATGAATGATCCTTATTAATAAGATAAAAACTTAAGTTTTACAAAGAAAGGTGGGGCCTCAAAGAAATCAATTAAAAGATAAATGTGATAGGTAATGGTTACTTAAAATCTGTGAGAAAATAAGTAAAGAAAACTTGAGCTAAAATACCAGATCTTGATTTTTTCAGATGATTATTAGATAGATATACTAAAATCAACTCTGAAATTTAAACTAAAACAACTATATCAAAGATTCTTAAGTATGACAGTTTGTTTGCTCCAACCCCCCTATTTGTACCATCCTTTGTATCGTTCGGGAATAGTTTAAGCCTCGTCCAGACTGCCGAACTGAACAGAGGAAGCGAGCCGAGCATCGGCCTCTGCGCATGCACAGTTTAAAGTGCGCCTGCGAATCTCAGCATTGGTCTCTGCGCATGCCCAGTCTGAGATGCACAGGCGCACTTTAAACTGGGCATGCGCAGAGACCGATGCTCGGCTCGTTTCTCTGTTCGGTTCGGCAGTCTGGACGAGGCTTTAGGGACAGGTTTTATTTGCATGGGCTAACATTGTACTGTAATAAAATCTTGTCAGGTTGGAAAGGATTAAGGACAATAATTTGCACCGTATAAAACATTCAAGGAAACCTAACAGTTAAGGAACCTTCTTATTGACATAATTGCGCATGTCATACAAACCAGTACTTAGAATTGTCAGAGGATCATATGATAAATCATTGTCAAGGCAACCACATTTATTCCAATAAAATAAATGTATATCTTCAATTAAATATAATAACATCTAAATTAAGGCAGGCAATTTTATCAAAACTACACATATATTATAATAAATTAAATGTTTAGAATAAGGTAACATATTTGTTAAAGCTATAAAACCGAATGTTATATCGGTTGCTTATTGTACAGAATAATAATTTGACAGATTATTAGGGAACAAAGCATGACGTTAGTAAGGCCCTAGGGTCTGAGTCTGGTTTCATGTTACACTAGCATCATTGCCTAAACTCAAATATGCCTAGTTGAATTCCCAGAGAGGTGAACAATGTGTCAATCTACCGGACAACTAAACTCCTGTGTAGAGTCCTCTATTTTACACTACCAGAAAGTATCTATTATATTATAACAGTTGTCCCTAACATCTAAAAAGCTAAGAAGGATATAAGAAGCATTAGGATTTACTCTAATCCTTTCTCTGGACATCACTTTTGTTTCCTTTCCGTTCCTTTTTTTTTATAAAGGATCAAGAAATTCGAAGGATAAAACTTTAGAAAGAAGAAGAACTAGAGCTATAGAAAACATAGGATAGAATGTAAAGTGATCTGATCTGGAAGGGATCGAAAAGGGATTTTAAAGGGTATGAATCTTTTCAAATATCCATCGAGGGATCTGATCTGATCTGATAGAATCTTGCCTTGACAAGTTTCATGCCTTTTTTTTTAACTCTAATTGTTTGAAATTGTATCTTCGAGATCTTTAGCCTGATCTCATCTCTGTTGAGCAGATTAAAAGTCAATTCCAACTATATTCAGTCCATTGGATAACAACACGTAATAGGTTTGAAAATGTCAAAAGGAATTTGACGTGGAAAAGGATTAAAGAGAATCAATAACACGATTTGAACACATATTTTGTAAACACTAATAAAAAGTTTCAAAGAGAATAATTCTCGTGTAATCATACTCTGACAATTTGATAACACAATTCTATCGAAATAATTAAACATAACTGTAGGGGAATTTTATATAATTTTTGCTATTTGATTACATATAAAAATTACACAATATAAATATAATCCCAACAAAAACACTTGTGTAAAAGAAAAAAAAGCCACGTCTCACGTGAAGCGTTGTGGAATCATTGGGTTTGGCAAGTCTCCCCCTGTACAAGTAAGTTCAACTAGGTCTAATGCATCCAGTACAAGAAAGGGATGTATGTCTGTCCCCCCCCCCCCCCTCCCCCCACTCTATTCTCTGTTTTTCAAAAACTCAACATTTTCTTTCCCAAATCACTCAACAAGTTTAAATTTAAAAACATTTTATGACTTTTTATGGCATTTCTTAACAAAACTTAAGGCTCATATATCTTATGAACTAATATGGGTAGAGGTGTGAAATTTAACTTGTTGTGAAACTCTATCTGCCGGGTTAAGTCGGCATTTGACCTGTCAAAAATCTTTCACTTGGACGAGTTTCGTTCCACCGACCTCTGATTCAGCAGGGACGAGCGCTAACCATTGCACCACGGAGGTGCAATGGTTACGTATAATACAAATTAATGTTGTTTTCATATCTTTTCTTCACTATTCGCTAAAATGTTATGAAAATATTTTATTTTCCAATGAAATTCCACATAACCATTTCTTAATCCTGAAATAATATAATCTTCAACTAATGCAATGATAGCAATGCATAAAATCAAGTGTTTCTAGAACTTAAGTTTTACTCATAATGCGTGAGAGTCTCACACATATTTATTTTTTCCAGTAAGTAGTATGGTTTGTTTCCTTATATATAATTCTTATTAATAGTAAGGTCAAATATAAAAAGCGGTTAAATAAAAAAAGGTTAAATTTATTAAAGCGGACCTAAACGAATAAAATAAAGAAAATAACGTTTTTACCGATATATTACGTTCTAACGTAACGATTTAAACGAAACTTTGTATACATCACCTGCTGTACAATTGAAACAGGCATGTAAAATTTCAACCTGATACAAGCAGAAATTTTTGTGAGATAGTGATTTATATTATTTATTATAATATTTAATTGGAGTAATATGCCGACAGAGTCTGAGAGGACAGTTCTTTTTCGCCTGTACAACCATCTGCTTTAACTATAAATTCATCATTAACTTTTTTCTCAATATACAATACATTATTTATTGAAAGACACTCGCTTCAAAGATAATAAAAAGCTTTTCATTTAATTTTGCCTGAACTTCGCTAGTACAAATAGTTAGTTACTTTTAATTTTGTCTTTTTTCTAACTCCGCCATGTATAAGTAGTTAGTATCGTATACTAATTTTAGAACTGTGATTTTATAATAAAAAAAATTATTTTAAAATTTTATATTTAATGAAAAGCGTAAGTAACTTCGTTTTTTCCGGGTGTCCCGCGACACCACACGTATTTGTTTTACTTTGGAAAGTGTTTCACTTAAGGATTTATTTGGATTTACATATCTATAGCAATAAATGAGCTCTTTACTAGATAACAGTATATTATTTTTCGATTATTTTTATATTTTAAATAGTTACAATTATGACTTAACTTTCACTTCGATTTAACAATTATAAAGTGTTCATCTAATAGGTTATTGAATTCGTGAAGTAGTGATAAATGCAAGCCTATTGGCGCTATTACACGAGAAACAGGTGTAATTAACCCCCTACTCTCAACTACCAATACGGTCATATAAAACACATAATAACCTCCCCCTCTCATTTTATCTGCAATAAACCCTGGTCTAAATGGGGAAATTAAACGGACAATTAGAGACCCATTTGCTCTCCAAGAGTTTTAAAAATTATAGTAGACTCCTTCCTGTAGGAAATGCATTTTCAAAATGGGACAATTAACGTTCTATAAAATGTCTACGCTATTACCTTCAATTCATTTTAGTCAAGTAAAGAATTTTCATTAGAAGCTTCCAACTTATTTTTAATCCAACTCATTTAATAAAATAAGGCTTCAATTATCAGTTTAATTGAGCGTGCAACTGCTTCATTGTTTTTTAGAAGCTCTGATAAAATATTTCACTCTTTTGACATTTTTATGTCTTGGCTGTGGCACATTAACCTCGAAAAGCGTTACCGTTACACGAGTAGGGAAGATATAGGATCAAGGTGTTAAGAAGGTATAGGAGATGGTCAATCAAGTCTGTCCGCTCTTGGTAGGGATAGTGTCTCCCACTACTGCGCTTGGTACCGCTGTCGCTAGGGCGTCCCCTCCCCAAGCGATTCTAAAACGCTGTGCACTGTACTAGGAGAATAGAAAAAGGTAGGAGCTAACTGCACTCGTTTACATCGCCGCTTAGAGGTTGGCTGGCTTATGATTATGACTAGGGGTGCGTTGGGACTAGATCTGCCAAAGGACTTATACTCATATACAATATACATATATGGAATAGATGACGTGGGGTTAGTGTGTCACTTCACCTGCTGTATAAACCTTACAATTAGCATTCGCAATCAGTTAGTCAACACTTCTCATAAGCGGGTACCTATTTAAATGGCAACAACGAGCGCGGAGTTTGAGTCGGGAATCGAACCAGGAACCTCCTGCATGGCTGGCAAATCCAATAGCAAGGAGCTACCGGGAGGCTCTAAAGAATTGCTTTTACCAAATGTCAATTTGGATGGTTCTTATTGCTATTTACAAATCATCAAACTATACCAATACCAAATTCATTTTTTTCATGTAAACTACATAATATGCGGGAAATGAATATAATTATGTAAAAATATCTAATATGATTATGATGCCTTTCACCACCGTTTAGACTCAAATTCTCTCTGTAATAAGTAACTCTGTAATTCTCAAACCAACTCCCCACGTGAAGGAACGTGAGATGTCTAAATTACTATTCATTATAACTGTTTCACTGTCGTTTAGACTGCATTAGTTTAGTAAATCTGTATTTCTCTAATCAGCTCCCCACGTAAAGTAACGTGAGATGTCTAAATTACTATTCATTAACACTGTTTCACCGGCGTTTAAACAGCATCAGTTAAAAGACTCTGTAACACTCTATCCAGATCCCCACGTGAAGTAACGTAAGATGTCTAAATTACTATTCATTAAAACTGTTTCACCGGCATTTAGACAGCATCAACGTAACTCTGTAATTCTCTAAACCAGCACTCCACGTGAAGTAACGTGAGATGTCTAAATTACTATCCATTAACACTGTTTCACCGTCGTTTAGACAGCATTAGTTAAGTGAATCTATATTTCTCTAATCACCTCTCTACTCGAAGAAACGTGGTTTGTGTAAATTTTTAATTCAATAACACTGTTTCACCGCCATTTATAAGCATCGGATTGCTAGGAGTCGGGCAAGCTAGGTATGAGCAAAGAGGTTCTTTGAATCCAATAAGAGGACCTCCATCAACGCTTCATCGTCTTTTGGATTTTCTGTACACCTCTTTTCTCAGTAATCTGTATGTTTAATCGTCTATTCTCTGTTGTAATCTACTAAGGCCACAAAATGTTTAATCAATCTGCTAATAATTTCTACGTTTCCTTGATGTTTAAATACGGAATGAATCCTGATTTTGAATTTAACAAGCTCTAGGTGTTTCCATGAGTTGTATTGAATCTGCATTCAATTCGTTTTCCATACACCAACTAGGCGCTTACTCACTCTCTACGCGTGTAAAGATCTAGTTTAGGTGTTTTAATGAAAATAGATCCAAATACTATTCCAGAATTTAGTATCGTATCTGAATCTAAATCGTATTCAACCCGTATTGAATCTAGTTTTCCATGGATACTTTGGATCAAAAAACAGTGTTCAACCCGTATTTCTACATCATGGAAACGAAGTGAATAATAATTAAAGAAGTACCAAATACCTACCTCCTGGCCTACATCTATAAATATAGAAATGCGTCAATTCTGTTCAAATCCTCGCATTGGAGTGCATTTTTTCTCTTTCTCTTTTTGTCTTCCTTTTAAAATTATGTATACATATGTACATTGTTCTATTTCTTGGTTTATCTTTGACCTGTGTAACAGCATGTTACATTTTGTACATGTTAAGTTTGTAACACATTAAAATACTTTTAGAAACAAATTAATAGAAACAGAGACGAAGTTAATGTTTTGATCTTGAAGTTGTAGAATTGAATTAGAGTTGAGAGAATCAATGAGTGGGAACTCATTTCTGTTCTGTTGCTTGTCAAGCTAAATGTAATTACTATGTCTCTACAGGCTTACATAATGAGGACTGACATCTCTTAGTTCTATGCATTTAGAGTAAACTCACTAAGATAAGCAATAAGTTACAAATAATGTGGAAAATTTAACACTTTATAGTCCTTAATCTAAACCGTAGTTTGCCTACTTAGATTAGGGAACTCTTAGAGATGAAGACTTTACGGCACTACACTAAGAATAAATAATTCGTTTTAAATTAGAAATTTTTTTATGTTCCCTATGCCTGAATCAATATGACATTTTTCTTTTAAAAATAAATAAAAATAATATAATGCTGGGTTGCTGCAACTTCGTTGAAATAATTATTAATAAAATTGCCCTGTTCTTTTTACCATTCACCGTTTAATTTTTTGTTTTTTTTAATAAAATAAACCAGGGGTATCCAACTCCAGTATTCTAGAGGTGTAAGACCACTAGCGCTGGTCGGGCAGATGGCGGTTAAAGTTGTAAACTACTTATGATCTTTTGACATTCCTCGAATTATAAAATATAAACAAATACTGGTTTTCAGACATTTGTACTATTTTGTAAATAAACATACGAAAAACAACCAGCCTCGGTGGCTGTATGAGATGCGCGATTGCTCCGAATGCATAAGTTCTCGGGTTCGAATCTAGTAAACTTAACAAATTAATATTTTAATTTATTTCTTTGAATTAAGAAGCTCGAAATCTTTTGAATGGTGTAAAAGATTTAGTTACAATATTAACCGGAATTCCCGTGGAGCGCTAGTAGTCTAACACAGGTAGATAAAGAGGGGAGTTGGAAATCTTTCTGTGTAAGGATTCTATGATCGCTGAAATAAACTAAGGGCTCAGTCAAGCAGGAAGTAGATTATTCGCCACGGACAGATTTTTCGCCGTCCGTCGCTGTCGCTGACTGGGCGCATTATCGCATTGGAGCATTATCGTTTTTAAGAATGATTTTTTTCTTAAATCGTTCTAAAGAATGATTTTATGTCTCTAAATTATGTCTCATTAACAAATTCCGAGGCAGAAATCCTCGACAGACATCAGGGAACAGATTTTGTGATGCGTCTTTATTTTTAAGGACCACTACATCTTAAAAAGATATTTGTCCGATTTTGACGAAATGTAGATGGTATATCATAATAATTAGCCTATCACAATTACTTTCTGCGTAAATTCCTTTCTGTCCCGCATGCGCATAACATTTTTTGAGCAACCCCTGTCTTTTGAAGGGTGTTTGGACAAATTTAATGTTCCTTATTTGATTCTTTTTTACGTAAAAAAAAACAAATATTTTGCAGGTATGAAAGAAAGGAAGAAATAATACTAAATAAATTAAACAATAATAGGTCGTAAAGTAAAATATAATTATAAAGTAAATAAGGAGTATTAATAAATTAAGGATGTGAGGAAGTCATGTAACACACATATTGCTGGTCTATTTTTGCAATTAAACAATATTGTGGTTTCTCATACAAAACCCTCTGCTAAATTAATCCATCTTAAACAATGGAAACCAAAAATTTGTTTACAACAATTGAATTCCTTTGAACAAGAGAAGACATTTCGATTTGCAAAACTATTTTGCTACATACAATATCAGATAATAGGTGGGAATTTGAGTTGAAAGGTTCGGTATGCTTGGGAACATTGTATAGGCTGTGTAACGCACAGAGTTGAATGCAAAGCATTGCGTACATCGTATCGATTCTGGTCGAGTATTCTACTGTAGGTAACAAGCAGAAGGAGATAACGTAGCATCACTGTTTGCCTTTTAAACTTTTTTACCTTTGCTGCTAAACAAGTTTTTATTAAGCTTAGCTCGAGGCTCGCTGGATAAAGTGCAAAGTTATAATGAAGCTGAACAAAGTTAAGGTGCTTTGCATGCAAGTATATCAGGGCAATTTCACTAGTAATCATATAGTTTTCTTTACTTAATTTGTTATCTTATCACAGTTTTTTTCTAACAGTTTCCTCCATAATTGCTCTATTTTATATACATATTATGAGCAAAATATAATGTCAATGAGTTTGTGGTAATGCAAATGACGATGACCTTTTGAGTCTAAAAAAGTTGCTTTTAAAGAAATTAAGTTCTTTGAATGCCGAATTAGAGCGTTGATGGAGTTCATCTCAATAGATTAAAAAAAATATATTTATATATACTCCTTTAATCTGTCTACCATCGGTTAACCTAAATACTTTAAAATAAAAATATTATAAATATTCCATTACTAAGGCTTAGTCCATAACCACACTTACTTCTACTTTCATGAGCAAGACTGCTCGTTTATTTTTATTTCTTAACACATGTTTCTGAATGAGGCGTAAAACATCAGTATCATGTGTAGGCACTTAGTTGTTACGTGGGTAATGGGAAGGAGAGGAATCAGAAAAAACTGAAAAAATGTTCTTGAACCCCTTCCAAAAAATGCCTATCAAAGTATAGTAAACACTTTTTAACTCTGACAGCTTGGGAAAATCGAGAAAAAAAAATGGGAGGAGAGTGAATGAGAGCTTGAGATTTTGGCGGGTAATAGGTCATTGCCCGACCTATTACCCGCCAAAATCTCAAGCTCTCATACACTCTCCTCCCATTTTTTTTTCTTGATTTTCCTATGCTGTCAGAGTTATAAAGTATAATGTGTTTACTATAGTGATTATGTTCATTGCGGGCAAGTCTGTTTTATGCCTCATTCATAAACTGGCAGGGTTAAGCATAAAATGTTAAGCAATAATAAAAATAAAGGAGCAGCCTTGCTTATGAAAGTAGGAGAGAAGTGAGGCTATAGACTAAAGATAGAGCAGACTTGGCCACAATGTACATATAACGTATATATCACTAAAGATTTGAAAGTCTGATTTTTTTGGAATTGGGTCTGGAACTGGGCATTTTTTTCACGTTTGGGATATTGTTGAGGGTAATATAATTAAAGGTAACTACAAACTAAGAAATTGAAAACACTGGTCCAAGTACAGGGCGTATTATATAGGTAAGGTCCTTTTTGTCAAAAGTATGGTCTTTTTTGTCATAAAAACAAAATTGTTTAAAAAATGTTTTATTGGTGGTTTTAGTTTCCCACAAATCAACTTTATGTTCCACGTAATCACCGTTCACTTCTAACCCATCTGCATACAAGATCGCCGCCTAGAAAATGAACCATTTGACTACTGCGATCTTGAGTTCCTCCTAGCCTTCAAACCGTTGTCCTCCAAGAAGCCACTGTTTTAAGTGCAAGGAGAGGAAATAATCGTTAGGTACAAGGTCGGAACTGTAGGGTAGTCATCAGCCCGAGCGTTTATCGTCAATCGATCAGATGGTAGTTATCGGTCCACTTGATGAACGGTTTCTCTCCTCTCTTCCTCATGCAAATTTTTGTGGGCATTCAGAACAGAAACAGATTTAGATTCAGAAACTGGCGAAGTGTTAAGCAATAAAAAATAATAGAGTAGTCTTGCTCGTGAAAGTAAAGAGTGAAGTTATGTTATTCTCACTATTTTGATAGGCTGACATTTTTGGGAGGGGGTCTGAAACTTGGCCCTTGTATAAAAGAAGTCAAATCCGATTTGAGTCAAACTCAATTTTACCATGATTTTAATAATAGAATGTATAGGATTTCATAGCATTTGATATTCTATGTATAAAAAGTGAAAATAAAGAGTTTATTTTAGGGAAATAGAATTGTTACGAGTAGAAAGTAAACAATTTTTTTTATTTAGTAATTCAATATACATATATTAGTTTATTTATCTACCGATTTTTTTTTTCTCTGAATTGATTTCAATAGGGGATATTATGTTTGTAAAAGGGACTGAAGGGTTTGGAAAAATATTCCGAAGAGTTGATATGAAAAGACAATAAGGGGGGGGGGGATTGGTAAAGCTATGCTGATCTCGCACAACCCCAGATATGTGGACTTTCAAGATAATCTAGCTAATACGATAAAAACAAAATGTTGGAAAAATTAAATGTTTACTTTAAATCTACAAAAGTCTAACCATGTAGAAGTTTACTTAACAAACATCCGCTTTTCCCTTCTTTACTTTTAACAAGTAAACTGTTGTTTTTTTTAAGGGGTGGGGGGAAGCTCTTGAGGCGCTTTCATTATATAGTTACCTCGCACCAACAAAACTAACTTGGTCCAAAAATAAACATTGTATTATATCAGTTTAACCAACTTTCAAAACCTTTTATAATATCAACTGAATTTTAACCGGGTTTCCCCCTCCCGTTCTAAATATAAATATTTTTTTAAGTAAAACTTTCTGTTGTTTATTATGGAATTTTTTTCTAAGAAGTTAAGCAAACAAAAACCTAACCATTTCTATACAAATTTATTGTATTTTTCAGTACTGTATGTTTCTCGGATGATATGTAGTTACTATCATCTTCAGCGGTGTTAAATAAAGTTTTAACTTCAAGCAATTTCAAGAACTGCCTTGGAGTACTAACTGTTTTATTGGAAAAGATAAAACCTGGATTCGATGGAATCATCACCGTCCTCGTAATCCTTTTATAGGGTTGAAGCATTCTGGCAGGGGTTGACCTTGTCGGGATGATGTAATACGGCTGTGCCGCTAGTTTATTCCTTTGATAATGTAATTCATTCTAGTGATGGTAACTTTGTAATATCACTGTGTAACTACGAGTAGTTCATTGGTAAATGAGTAGGATGATATATGGCTCTTCTGCTTGTTCATTCCTATGATAATGTGATGCAATCTAGTGATGGCTTTTTTGTAATATGGCTGTGCAATAAGTTTATTCCTTAGCGAGGAGGATGAAATATGGCTCTGCTGCTTCTTCATTCCTTTGAAAATGTGATGCAATCTAGTGATGGCTTCTTTGTAATATAGCTGTGCAACAAGTTTATTCCTTAATAAGGAGTATGAAAAATAGCTCTGCTGCTTATTCATTCCTTTGATAATGTGATGGAATCTAGTGATGGCTTCTTTGTAATATAGCTGTGCAACAAGTTTATTCCTTAATAAGGAATATGAAAAATAGCTCTGCTGCTTGTTCATTCCTTTGATAATGTGATGCAATCTAGTAATGGCTTCTTTGTAATATAGCTGTGTAACAAGTTTATTCCTTAATAAGGAGTATGAAAAATAGCTCTGCTGCTTGTTCATTCCTTTGATAATGTGATGCAATCTAGTGATGGTTTCTTTGTAATATGGCTGTGCAAATAGTTTATTCCTTAGTAAGAAGGATGAAATATGGCTCTGCTGCTTGTTCATTCCTTTGATAATGTGAATCAATCTAGTGATGGCTTCTTTGTAATATGGCTGTGCAAAAAGTTTATTCCTCAGTGAGGAGGATGAAAAATGGCTGTGCTCATTGTTCTTTCAATTTGATAATGTGAATCAATCTAGTGATGGCTTCTTTGTAATATGGCTGTGCAAAAAGTTTATTCCTCAGTGAGGAGGATGAAAAATGGCTGTGCTCATTGTTCTTTCAATTTGATAATGTGAATCAATCTAGTGATGGCTTCTTTGTAATATGGCTGTGCAAAAAGTTTATTCCTCAGTGAGGAGGATGAAAAATGGCTGTGCTCATTGTTCTTTCAATTTGATAATGTGATGCAATCTAATGATAGCTGCTTGAGTTTGTGATAATTTTCTTGGGAGGAGTAAAATATCACTATATCTGCTGTGTCTCGTTTTCTTTTATAGGGGTTTGTTGGGTCTCCTTTCGCTATATACTTGTAATTGAAGAAGAAACTTACCAGAGATTTCTGGAAGAAAGTTTGGGAAAGGGAAATTCATTAACTCTGAGGAAACGCTGAAAACTTCTAGTTCTAGTAGTGCCGCTGCCTACACCCGACCCGGCCATATGAATTGCCACATATTTATCTCCTGTCTAGTTCTACATACTGTGGAAAGATATTGACAGTATGTAAGGCGTTTAACAAATTTAGAAGTTTTGGAAAGCAGTAGGATGTCACGGAAAAACCAAAAAATTTGTAACGAGTATGTTACCAAAAGCTTAAGCTTATTGGTTAGAACTAAAGATAATAATATGTTGTTAAATAATTTATATACATAAGGCATAGGAAACATTTGATATAAATGTTTGATAAAGTGTACTCACCGCGCACTACAGCCTTTGATCAGCCGATAGTTTAGTCTGATTGAGTTCATCCGGGCCCTCCATTTGATTTGAATTAAACCATTTGTTCTGTATTAATTTAGTCTTCATACTAATTTTGCTACCAATTAAACTATCCACCGTTTTATTATTAAACTATAAAAAGAAATCTGTAGTGTGCAGTGAGTCTAACTCACAGTAATATGTATTTAGGTGTATCATGAAACAGAATGATTAAACAGCAAAAATTAACAGACAAAAAGAAATAATACATTTTATAGAAAATTCATATTGTACGTGCCAGAGAAATTTCTGGGGGCCCGTTCTGAGGGTGGGATAGAGGCACTTCTTTAGATTTTTACTCCCCTTATAAAACATAACTGTGATATTCCTTTGTCCCAAAGTACATTGGACTAAGCATTTACCTTCTACATTTACTCTCTCACCAATTTACATTCTAAAAAAACACAGTTGAGTAACCATCTAAAGAAGTACCGGTTAGAGATGGTTAGAGGTGGTTAGAGGGGGTTAGAGGTAGTTAGAGGGGGTTAGAGGTGATTAAAGATGGTTAGAGATGGTTAGAGGTGGTTAGAGGGGGTTAGAAATGGTTAGAGGGGGTTAGAGATAGTTAGAGGTGGTTAGAGATGGTTGGAGATGGTTAGAGGTGGTTAGAGCAAAAATTAACAGACAAAAAGAAATAATAATATTACATTTTATGGAAAATTCATATTGTACGTGCCAGAGAAATTCCCTTGAGGGTGGGTTAGAGATGGTTAGAGGTGGTTAGAGGTGATTAGAGGGGGTTTGAGATGGTTAGAGGGGGTTAGAGATGGTTAGAGGTGGTTAGAGGGGGTTAGAGATGGTTAGAGGTGGCTCTAAATCTCGGCCTGGCACGTACACTATGAATTTACCCATTTTATACTAGTCAAACATTAAGTAGCTTAAGGATTACGAGATTTAGGATGCTCTCGCAGTTTGTTGGGTAAAAAATAATTCAAAACAAAGTAAGTAATTTAAAATGGCACCTTTTACTTTTAAATTTGTATACTATAATTATCAGAACTTATATAAGTTTTACTTGACTATCTAAAACGAGAATACTGTCATTATAAACTTGTCATTTTTAATTTACAACTTTTGTACTTTAGTAAAGATTAAATTATTAATAACCCAGGAAGTTAATTATTACTTACCTTAAAATTTCTATTTTTATTTTTTAATAAGCTTTCTTTCTTTCAACCTTCATCGAGTAAAGACAATAACAAGTAAAATAAAAAGGAACTGTAATAACTCTTGTTTTAAAATGAACATAAAATAATTCGTGTTAGATTATTCTTTTATCTTTATATATATATATATATATATATATTTTAAATTATTTTATATCCTTTTTTTCCTCGTAGTTTTGAAGATTGTTTTTTTTTTTTTAAAAAATCAATAGTGTAAGACAGCGTAAGACGGAGGAAAAAGGCTTCAGACATTTTAAGGAAACTTTAGAAGGAAAATATTCAAGGGTTTTGAATTTAACCGAGATTCCCGCCGCGAGTTTAATACCCTCGTTAAAAATTCATCCTCGAACTAGGACTGAAACAGAGATTTATTTTTTTATAAAAAGTAAAGAAATCAATTTCACAAACTTTATGTTGAATTTATCTTATTTCAGAATAATTTAAAATTCAAATTATACTACTATTTTTTATATATTTTTAATAAATCTTGTTCTTCGTATTAAATTCTCTTTAGTATTTTAGTTCTGTTATGGTATTTTCTTATCATTAAAGATTTAATTTTATTTTACTGATGTATACTAAGGTAAATCTATCTTTACTAAGTAAAATCCACATCCATTTCTACCATAGGTTTTGTTTTATATATATTTTACTGACTATTGATAAAATGTTATATTCATTTAGTTATCTCGAGTATTTGTGTACTGTACTCAATTGAGCACTTCCTTACTTTAGCACCCCCCCCCCCCTAAAACCTAGTGAAGCCCCTAAACAATGGTCTGCATGCTATAAAAGTCTTAAAGGCTTAAAGGTTTGTCTCCCCAAGACATTGAGACTCCAGGGGCAGTTTTTTTACGCAATTTTCAAATCGAGTCTTGTGCGATGTAAGACTAAATATTATACAGGAAACTTTAGGACAATGAGTTCAACAGTTTTCTTAGCGCATATTTATTTTCCTTTGCCTTAACAGTTAATTAAACTAAGTGATATTATCCTATATACAAAAGTGTGATATTCTTTTGTCCAAAGGTTCATTGGACAAAATATCCCTTTGTCTTAATAGTAATTTAGACAAAGGAATATCTATTACTTTGTATATGTTTCTATGTCTAAATTTACTATTAAGACAAAGGGATATAGGGATTACGGTCTAATTTGTTTAGGAAGAACGTAAAAGTTCATAGAATATGCATATTAACTTTTATGTGCAACATAATATCTAGTAATGTAACAATAATTATGTAATAAATAACAATAATTATTAGCACTTTTAATAGCAGATATAAGAGATTCAATATTAAAAACAAATAAGAATTGGAATTAAACTCAAATAGAAGGTTATTTAGATGCAGGTTATAATGTTGTAAACAAAGATAAACATGGTCAAAAAAGCGCAGTTCCGCCAACCTGATTTCGACAACTTCATTACATTAGCCATACATTTTCTACTATTTATAAAATAATTAAGTTGCAATCTTTACTTTTTTGCCCTAGTTTTACTTTTTCTCCCTACTTTTTGAGTTAGGGATGAAAAGACCTGTTTTAGTCCCTCTAATCTAATTCAAAATCATAACTTTTTTTCCCTACTGGAGATAAATAATTTTTGTTTTCGAGCTTACCGATAGTCATGCAATCATTGTGATCATACTGTAGAGCGAATTATTTTGATGTATCCGAATTCAAAATTTTATAGAAAGAAATGAGTTTCAGATATTAAGACACCATTTTGGTATCGTGTCTATCTATCGGTACATTAACATTTTTGCAAACATTTCTTAAAAACTACTTCCGATTTTAACTAAATTTAGAAGATATGACAAAATAAGCTCATATCTACTGCGCCTGTTTCGCTGTGCACACAAACTTTATTAACACACAAACTTTATTAACAGCTATATTTATAAAAGTAGTCAACCGATTTTTAATAAATTCATTATATTATTGCCTATTATTATTGTAATGTGGATAGAAGTAAATGTAACCCTGTTGGTAACTGAATCAGGTCTAGATATAACTAGGCATCGCGTGGCTCTATCATTGAAGCGAGCGTATTGCAATGAAATACTGAATATTGAAATTTATTAATCATGATGAATGTCATAGTTGAAGATAAGTGGAAGAGAGTAGTGTGGGGAAGAGTGGGGGTACTCGGTACAAAGCTTTACTTCCTAAACAAACCTATACACTATACGACTTTAACAATCTTCACCACCCGCGGTAGCTTTTAAACAATTATTATAAATGTATCTCGTCACTACGCAAAGAATTTTGCTTGTATCAAGTTGAAATGTTGCATACCTGTTTCAATTGTGCATTTAATGGTGTATATGAAGTTTTATTAAAATCGTTACGTTAGAACGTAAGATATCGGTAAAAAGGTTGTTTTCTCTATTATAAACGTTTAGGTCCGCTTTAATAGTTTTAGCGATCTTTATTAAGTCATAGCGGTGTCGCTGTTGGTTTTATTAAATATGTTACTTGAAAAAAATGTTCGTCTCATCGAATAGATGATGATAGAATCTTTTCGCGTCCTGAAATTCCAATTTAATTTTTGTACCTCTCGTTTACGCGAGCGTTGCGCGCTAACTCTTGGACGGATCACGCTGTCCAACGAACTTAGCCTGAGTATTAGTAAGAGGATCATGTATACCAAATTTCAACTAAATCGGTCAACTTTTACTCAAGTTATCGTCACACGCGTGAACGTTACTGACAGACAGACAGACAGACAGACAGACAGACAGACACGGAGCATATTTCGTTGAATGTAGGAAGCTCGCTACGCTCGCTTCAACAACATTTCCAATTCATAGTGGAGTAACAATAGGTTTATGGATTTTTAAATGTTCATATTCTGTTTTTAGTAACATCTAAAGTTTAAAATCTAAAATAAATTGTACAATTATTAAAAAAAAAAAATTTTTTTTATTAATTTGATAAATTATACTTTAAATTAACAATTGGCAATTACAATTAAAGTGTAGTAGTAGTAGGAGTAGGTGCTAGTACTAAACTAGACGGGTAGGACGTACCACTTGTTCCAACCTAGTAATTAGACCTTATTTCAGGCCTGCCATAAGCCATGAGTTTCTGCCATTTCACACACTATACCACTGTATAGTACATTGTATCGCCTAAGTGAGTATTGTGTAGTGCCTAGTGAGTATTTGTAAGCTATATACGAATCAGAGCGTCGAAGCTCAGGGTCATACCTAAGTCCCTTTACCTGGCTTGACCCACAAAAACAAATGAGATACCACGATAGAGAACCCCTTGAGGGTACCATCGCTCTTTTCCGCCCTCAATTCTCAGATGTAAATCAGAGCATCATGGCACGGGATCGAACCCATGACCTTGTGTTACCTTTGTCATATTGATAGCCAAGCTGACAGGGAAGGCGCCTACCCTCTACCACGCTGGCTCTCATTCCAATCAAGGAAGTAACATTTAAAATTGACACAAACTGTTATAAAATCAGTTTAGCCACAAATTTTTTATTACTATACAATAGTACAAAATTCTACTTTGACAAACAGAACATATACAAGTAATACGTGCCGTGAGTATTTCAAAATTCCTTGATTTTATATTTACCTTTAAACATTTAAACTTAGCAATAAATTTCCAAAATTTAAAATCATCTCAGCGTAAAGCTTTTATGTTTATAATAAAGATTTATAAATATTTTGTGAAAAGAAATGTTCTTTTAAAAATATAAATGTTATTTAATACCTTTTTTATTGAATCATATATATATATATTTTTTTTTTTTTTTTTTTTTTTTTTGATATTTGTTTTTTCCACTGGATTGATTTTCTAGTTGATTTACGTTTACAATAATTACAAGATAAAAAGGACTTTTTATATACTACGTTTTTAAATTTTCTGTCGAATCATATGTAAAGTTGATAATATAATTGTTATTGTTATATATAATGTTAGTGAAAGAAAAAATAGTTCCGAATTTATTACTTCACATAAATGACAACTATCTAGAGAGCTGATCTTAAACCTATAAAAGGACAAATCTTTGTACAACGGATCTCGCCAGAACCGAATCTAAACCGTGGCCATCGATATGTCCCCGTGTAGGGGATGGTAAGAGAAGAAAAATGAGTACAAGTAAAGAAGTACAGATGTAGAAAAATTAAACCGATAGCTAGGACACAAGTGTAAACAAACCTGGTTGTCACACGTCAATTAATTATTTCTTTTTTACTTTTCCTGTTTCGCTGTCATTCAATATTTATCTAAAAAAAAAAAAATCACCAATTTGAAACCCGTCAAAATAAAAAGATCGTAAATATGGGATATGTCAAAACAAATAAAATAACTTGCGGATTTTTTCCGAACTAACTTTCCATATAGCAAAATTTGCTGAAAACCAATTAAATTCTGCTGAATGATGACTAAAAGGATTAAAATAATGCATTGTCATCGTGTTCTAAAATTTTCAAATGCCTAGTTATTCGGGAAGTTAATTAAAAATCGATTGCAAGATTTGTACTGGACAAACAAACAAACAAGAAAGCAACCTAATAAAAACGTAGTAAAAAATGAGAAAGAATGCAAAATTCTTTACTAGCTTTCATAACTAAACACCTCTGATAGGGGTTTTATTTGAATTTTATGGTAATGAGAAAGCATATAAGCGTTAAACAAGGTATTATAATTCAGAAGGACTTGTGAGTGGAAAGTGTTACACGAGGGGGAGGGGGTAAGCAGGGTATAGCGGGGGAGGCTTGTATCGCTACGTCCCACGAGATTTTGGTGGCCCACAGCTCATTACAGGACACCCTCATACTATATTTATATAGTTTTGTATACAACACTTCACGATGGAGACCCCATTTTCCCTACCTCTTTTTCAAAAACTAGGACAGGGCTCGACCTAAAACAGAAGAACCGACCTGCTAAAACCTCACGGGACATTAGATAATCAGAAGCAATCATCTTCACCCTTATCCTATCTTATCACATCTGTCTTGTTTAGTTATCCTGTGAAACAATGGTAAAAACAACATATTCTCATCCTCAGGGGTTTAGAACAGAAACACATAAAAAAGTAATAAAAAAACTCCTCAACAACTTTTTTATAGTGACACTAAATTTAAATCTCATAATATTTGATTTAATGAATTTATAATTAAACATATTTTATGGAAAGAGCTACGAAAAGAAAAGTTTTTTTTAAACTTCAACCGTCAGATGGATTAAATCTTTGATGAAGGGACGAAGGATTACTGTCAGTTGCAGTTAAGGGGTGCCCTTAAGGAGGGGTCTTGTCACCCTTTCTACGGTCCATAATAGTTGACGAACTTTTTGTTTAACATCTAAATTCAAAAAGGTCTATTTAAAAAGGCTATGAGTCAATAGGCTATGTTCATGATTTAGTAATTATGATTTGAGGAAAACTTTAAGAAACAATTAGGTCTAATGCAGTTTGCCTTCAATACTGTAAAAAGGAGGTCTCAGAGGTAAATTGTACCATTTACCAAAAAAAGGAAAATCAATCTACAAATAAACAATATCATTGAAAAAGCAACTATGGCTACATGGACATGCCAAAGGTCTTTCGGGAATACTTGGCATCTATAGCCTAAGATTATCTACTGGACTTACCTAATGGTTATTAGACCCATGGTTACCTATGCCTCAATAGGTGGCCCAATTCCACACAAAAATAATCAAGTTGCAATCACTGCAACATATAGCATATTTATACTGGTATGACAGGTGCAATGTGCACTTGTACCAGCTGGAGCTTTGCTAAATATACCTCCTCTTAATATACATATAAAGAGAGAGGCAGCAAAAATTGCTTTAAAAGAGCAGAGGACATTTGCTTTTTAGAATAGGCGACACTGGGTGACGTTTGTCCCTTTCGCGTTTGACGGCGAAGTTTCTGTGTGTGAAAGCTCTCATTCTGCGCTACACATTTCGGTCTTCGGCTTCCCATAAATAAATTCGCTGACACATAAAAAAACATTGCTGTGGCGCAAGACGGCAACAACCGTCCCCCAGTGAGAAACTGGCATTAAAAATTATTACCTGATTTAAATAGAATTCCAAGGTCACTATACTATAAATAATATATATAATGCCAAAGGCACTAAACTTAGTATGATTACTTGAAGTTACTTTCTAAACCCCAATAGTGTACTGTGGTGGTCCTACCTTCGAACAAGGGGCACTCAGATGGATCAAAAATGGACGGAAAAGTAGGAATAGGAGTAAATGGTCCAAACTATAACCATTATAAATCCTTTGGCTTCCCATAATATTCCAGGCAGAAGTCAACGCTATGCAAGTGAGTGCCCAGCAAAAAAGACTAAAAGGAGTTAGATTTATGACAGACATTTAGGCAGCCTTGAGAGCTCTAATTACGAATAGATTCACTTTTGATTCCTTGCCCTTTATATAATTTTTTAAAACTCTTAACTCACTGGCTACTTACAATAAAGTGAATGTAATGTGGATACCAGACAATGATTTGAAGGAAATAAAAATCTCTATTCATCGGTCCGGAGCCTTTCTGTGAAACAAATCGTAGCCATATAATTTATGGGAGGCCAGACTGAAGGCCTCATTTTGAAAATTTCCCGGGTCTTAAGCAATCCGAAAGGTTACCTTCAAAAAGAGGACAAACATGAACCCCTCGACTCAGCAAACAGAAATTGAGACTACTGACAGGCCTCCTTACTGGACACTGTCCTCTTAAATGTCACCTGAAAAAAATTGGTATTGATGAACATGACATCTGCAGCCTATGCTCTGCAGCAGCAGTAAGCGCAGTGCACATTTTGTGAATGGCTGCAAATTCTCCTTAAGGCTATCTTAGTAACTACCGCTGTATGGAAGCCAGCCCCCAGATATATATCCTCAGCTTTGTCAATAGCCCGAGTAATGACTGTGGAATAGTTTAATTACAACGTTTCGTTACTGTAGACCAAATTTGATCTCAGCGATAAGAGGCAAGTATAAGCCTTGCTAACACATAAAAAAATACTCTAGTAATTATAGTGCACATAGCTTCCTCATTAATATAGTTTAATGATTTTATGTATCATATTTAAAAATTGTTTATTAGGTTTAAATTTCCTTTTATATTTGTAGGTAAACCAGATTAATTTACTTAATATAAATAGAATTTTTAAATTTACTTTATCCTATAATCTTGCTTCCGTGCCTTGTAAAAAGAAACACCCATCTTCTATTTCCTTTTTACTGAGTCTAATTAGAGTCTTTTTATTTAATTTTTAAAAAAATCAATAGTTAATGAACTGAAAAGGATTAATTTAATTAAATCTATTAGATTACATTTTCGATCCTTAAGGAAAATATCCTTTGGCATTTTCGAACCATTTTAATAAGTTATTTTTAGAATGTTCAATAAGGCTGATAAATTAAATATTCTTTTTTTTTAAGGTCCTCTACTTGTCAGGGAGACGAAGGTTAAATGGATATTTGTATAAAGGACTCCTAGGTCTTTGTTATCATAGAGGATCTTGGATGGAAATTAATATACATTTAACGGGAATTCATGCTCAGAGCGAAACCGAGGAGTTATTATTAAATAAAAAGGATAGAATTTATTAGATTATTAAAAACATGAGAAAGGCTCTAGGTCGATATAAAGTCTCCCTAATACCGGACTGAAATCTGCTGTAAGAACCTTGTTATCTTCAGCTTAGAAAACATTTTGAGGACCTTTCATCAAAACCTATGAGGCTCTTCAACACGCGAATTAATAAATAATCCTTATTCCTGTCTCGTCGAAATTCCTTCCATGTGAATAACTATGTTTTAATGTTGAAATTTGGAGTTTGCATAAAACAATTTTATGTTTTTTAAAAGTGAACATTGAAAATCAAAATGGATAATTTACGAAACTATGTAGTACTATAAATAAGAAGTAAATGTATTTGTTTATGTCTTACATAAACAGTGGCAGCGCGTCATTAAGGGCAGGGGGGCTAAGCCCCACCAACTTATTTAAAGAAAAGAAAAACTATTTAGTTGTCAACACAAATAAATATATATATAGTTTTAGTGTTCACATAGTACACTCGTAGATCCAGATCGTTTAAAATAAGCAGTAGAAAAACAGCGTGAAATCTCGCCGGGGCAGGGACCAAGATAATTCGCGTGGCCGGGTCGGGGCCGGACTGAAGGCTGAGGGCAATACCCAAGGTTGCCCGTTGTGATTGTAACGAGCGGTAGGCGAGGGGGTGAGGCGGAGGCTCCCTCGTTCACCCCCCACTCCCGGCTAGCATTGTCGAGATAGGAACAGCTCTGGGGCAGTGCCCGAGCTATAGTGGGGGAAAACTGATAGTTGCCGAAGTACATTTCGGCTACTTTCGTTTCAAAACTTATGATTCAAACAGGTCACGTGCCGCCACTGTACATAAACATTTAAACATATTATTATATAGCATAAAAAGAGGTTTGGGAAACAATAACAATCTTTCGTTCCTTCGAGAGAGGTTCGTTTTTATCATATTAAAATATAAAAAGTATAAATCACTCCAATTTTAATACATTATTATTTGGTTACATTAATACTCCAATATTATTTGGTTTCATTAATACTCCAATATTATTTAGTTTCATTTATACTCCAATATTATTTGGTTTCATTAATACTCCAATATTATTTGGTTTCATTAATACTCCAATATTATTTGGTTTCGTTAATACTCCAATATTATTTGGTTTCATTAATACTCCATTATTATTTTGATTCATTAATTCTCCAATATTATTTCATTTCATTTATACTCCAATATTATTTGGTTTCATTTATACTCCAATATTATTTGGTTTCATTAACTCGTTCCTTTCTTCTGATCCTTGATCTTTCAACATAAGAATTGTTTTGTCAAAATTCTCAATGTACTAGTCTTATTTTACTAGGCAATACTAAAAGGTTACACAAGATGGGTGTTCTGCCTGTGGGGGTCGACCTAGTAAATTTGCTTACACCAGAGAAATTTCTGACATACGTCCCAAATTGAATTTATGCTACGAACACAGCGTTCGTAGCATAAATTCAATTTGTCCTCGTCTCACTATTGTCTCGCTTTCTGACTTATCCAAATTAAAACCCATTCTACCTCTCATTTCCTAAAACTTATTTCCTTAATTTAGTGTTCTGATCTAGTTTCAACTTCTTTTGAGCACTTATCCTGTGGCTGCATATTTTTTTCAATATTTTCAATTCAATATTTTTTTCGATAATTCGATAATTTTGGACGCAGTCATACTTTCTTTACCTGAAAGCATAGCCCATCTTTGACAGTGAATTGGTCAACGTTATTACGCACTCTGTTTTGGACAACACACTTTTAGATATAACCCTTAAAGATTACAAATTAAGTTGAAAGTAATAACCTGTTTAGGACAATATATCACAGCTGAATAAGGCTCAACTATTGGCTATTTATATTTAAAAGTCTTTATTATTGTTAACTTTATAATTAATATGACTAGAGAGGTTAATAATAATAAGTAACAAAACAATAATATTGACCAAAAGTTTGTATTTAATTATTAACAAACGCGTTTTAACATTTTATATAATTTTCAGTGTTTAGAGTAAAGATTTTCCTAGCTACATATTTTCAAGCTTTTATGACAAACTAACAGTACAAAGTGGCCAGTGGGGGTCGACTAGGGCTCCATTTATTTCCATTTGTGACCGCCATTTTGGAAACTCGATATATATTTTTGATCTAAAATTCAATGCCTTCAATATTAACTGACCTTTTCTTCATTAACTCCCGGAAATATCATTGGCCTACAAAAATATATTTTTTTCCATATTTTTAGGACCTGACTCTATGGGGTAGCGGGGGGGGGGACACTTTGTTGGTTTTGTTTCAGTAATTTCGGGGGTAAAATGGCCGCCATTTCAGAAACGCTAAATATATATTTGTGATCTACATTTAAATGTCTTTGAAATGATACCCCACTTAAAAAAAAAAAAAAATTAAAAAAAAAAAAAATTAAAAAAAAAAAAAGTTGTGATCATTTTGCAATATCTCGCTGATCGACGAAATTTTAAGTTTTTAAGTTCACAATATTTTTTCGTGTTTTTTTGGGGAAAAAAGTTTATATTGTATACAAAATTTCAAACCTTCCTGCAATAGGTCGGCAGATATACTCCGAGATGCGACGGACGCGGCCGAACTACTAAAGGCACAAGGGCTAACTATTAAAGGTATAAGGGTTTCTAGAGTGACCTTAATACCCTAAAAATCACAATAAGACTTGACAACAGTCGAAACAGAGAAACAAATTTAAAAATCTGAAAACTGTCAAAGGGATTTTTTTTTTTATTATTCTATGGTGCTTTTACACTCGAAGACGCAGGCCACTTAGGTGGGACCATACATCCAACCCGGGTTAGGGACCGAAATCTTCACACACTCGTGTGAAGATATGGTCGTTAACCATGACTCCCCTCCTGGTTGGTTGTATTACAATCAAGAGTGTCATTATCATGGTTTCCAGGCCGAAACCTGGTGACGCCACTCTTTCGAGGAGCTTCCCATTTGTTTAAACAATGCTGGGTGGACTGGACATTGAGGGGGGGCCCGGTCTGGGAATCGAACCCAGAGCTGTGGTCAGAAGCGGTCACCCATCAATCTTTTGACTATGCTCGAGGCTGCTTAACTTGTCTTATCGCAAGACGAGCGCTCTAGCCTCTGAGCCACCCAGGCCCCTGTCAAAGGGTAATTTTAATAAATTTTTGGTTGAAACTATATATATATATTTGTATAAAAAAATATATATATTTTTTAAACTTGTAACGAATAGTATTAATAGTATTATAACAGCTTATGTATATATATATATATATATATATATATATATATATATATATATATATATATATATATATATATATATATATATATATATATATATATATATATATATGGATATAGAAAAAATTCTCATCAAATGAATTATTTTTTAAGTCCTTTATAAAAAAAAGCCAATTACCTTTAACCTGGTTTGTTTTAATTTATTCTACTGCTTAATTATGCATTATTACGTATTCATTTTAACGAATTATCAAGGAAGGAAGCTAAATTTTATGCTGGAATACTAAATATTCAACATTTGTTGAAAATATCAAATAATTTTTAGAACTGATGTTGTTAAACTATAATATTTTATATGCAGAATTAAGAGATGAGATAATTTATTTAATTCTAAATGGAGAACATCTACATTCCGAGTGGCGGTGTTCCTTACGGTAGTGTCCTTTGACCTATTCTTTACTTGCTCTACCTTCACCAAATCCATTTTTATTATCTTGTTTAACAATGTACTGGCTGCATGGATTGCTTTGGAAATTTAAGAGTCTTTTATATGTATTTAGCATTTAAGGCTTCATATGTATTTACGTGTAAGCATAGAATCCTTAATCTTGTCTTTTAGATTTTCCGAACCTAATAGTGAAATATCTTAAGGTCCTTCATACCCTCCCCTTAATGTCCCTATATGTACGGCAATGTGTAGAATTTCGGTTTATATAAGGAAGTGATGAGGGTGACATTACCAGTAAAAAAATCCAAGGCAGCTCAGACAAACTTACTCATATAAAGGTTCGTAATAACTTAGCTCAGTGAATTACTTTTCCATTTATTAGTTTTTATAGATACATTTAATTAATATTGGACATTTTATTGACATGTATCATAAAAATAACATCCCCGGCCTCTCCATCCACGTTTTAATGGACTACATTTTAGAATATTTTTTTATAAATATCGTCGGAACCGTTTTTCGAGAAATAATTTTTCCACGTTTTTCGGGTATAGCGGCCCCAAATTTAGAGCTAATAATCATTTCTTTATTTCGCCTCAGGGTATGATTTTTCTCAACATGTATACCAAATTTCGTCAAAATAGGCCCAGTAGTTTAGGCTCCAGGCATCTGCACAGACAGACGACAGAAGACATTTAAACTTTAAATCCACTTTTTTGGACTCAGAGGACCTCAAATCATGTAATTCCATCAAAATCTATTTTTCGCGCCATCATAATTTACTTTCTCTTTATTTGAGAAAGTGTGAAAAAAGTTACAGGCAACCCACATACAATTTACACCAATTCTATTCCTAATGTCCATTCTCAGTTCATATAAAGTTTACAAATGACCGCAGGGAGTACAAAGGAATAATAAATTATTCATTCATATTGATAATATTCATTGATAATTCCTTCTTTGCAGCAAAGCTTGTCCTTTAACATCAAAGATAAACGTTAATATTTCAATCTAAATTATAATCCCTTTTCTACAAATCCATTTATTCCCATTTCCACGTAAACCTAATCCTAAATTAAATTGTTCAATTCTCGGGAGCATGTATGGATTATCTTTTAAAGATATTCCTGGTAAATTTCGCCGTTTAATAGGCTAAACTCGGGAGCATGTATATATTATCTTTAAAAGATATTCCTGGTAAATCTCGGCGCCGTTTAATAGTCTAAACATATTTAAAAACTAGAGTATGTACTTTTTCTATAGATTTCGCTGGCGTCGATAATTTTGGACGCAGTCATACTTTCTTTACCTGAAAGCATAGCCCATCTTTGACAGTGAATTGGTCAACGTTATTACGCACTCTGTTTTGGACAACACACTTTTAGATATAACCCTTAAAGATTACAAATTAAGTTGAAAGTAATAACCTGTTTAGGACAATATATCATTATTTTTTAAATAACACTCAAGTATGTAATATTTATAATAAAATTTAACATTATTTGTAGTCATTTCTTACGAGCTTACCGAAGATAACGGAAGCTAAGTAATCCGTGTCAGACATCAGGGAACTTTTTTGGTTTCGTATCTGTCTATTGGTCTGTCTCTCTGTCGATCAATTTTTGCTAACCGAGGTATGTATCTTAAAATATACTCGTCCGATGTTATTGAAATTTGGATGGTAGCTGATACTTAGCCTATTGTGGGTCCTATGTAAGTTTAAACCTTCTGCGTCTATATGTTTGTCTTCAAAATGCGCACAAACATACATTTATTTACATCTATATCTTAAAAAGTACTCATATGATTTATGAAATTTGGATGGTTTGTCGATAGTAGCTTTCAGATAGACCCAATATTAATTACAATTGTCTGCACTCTTTAAATTTTTCTAATTTGATATTTGTTAAATTCGTGCGAAAAATCAAAAAAAATGTTGACAGATTTTAAAAACGCGGGAAAATCTTTACGATATAGGACGCGAGAAAGCAATGTGCCACACTAATTGACAAACTATTTTTACTATATATTACTATTAAACAATAACATTAAACACGACTATTTCTTGAGATAGTATGGTTCAAGCTTCTTAGCTGTGTGTAATAGATTTTATCTACGATTAATACGAAATATAAACATTGTATCTCTGTTTAGATGCGTAGAAAGTGATTCTTTACGTACTTGTATTCATTGCGCATGCGCGTCTCATAGTTCTGAAGAATTCCTCTTCTTTACCACGCTAGTGCGGTAAAGAAGAGGAATTCTTCAGCTTTACGCACGATTAGTGAGTTTGTTTACATTTAACAAAACTAATTTAGTGTTCTTTTATTAAAGTAACTGTTTATATCGAGTTTTTAGTGAAAAACAATGAGTGAATCAAGTGATTTTGACGAAAATGTGGAGAATGAGAATCCTCCAGAAATAATTAATTCGGCAAAAAAATACAACTAATGAATTAATGCCATCTTTATCAAGAGAGAGATACGAACTTACATACAGCAAGTTTATTTGTTTCTGTATTTATTATTAAAATCTAACAATCGTAGATAAAGTACGGTACGCGACTCGTGCGAAAACGGCATTTTGCATTGCTCGTGTGGTTTTACCACCCTCGCAATCGCTCGGGTGCAATCTCCACACTCGCATGCAAAATGCTACTTTCCGCACTCGACGCGTAATGTACTATTAAAATAGATATTGCTTTGTACCCATCGTGGCAATGTGTGCATAGTTAGAGATAGTTAGTAAATTTAGTAGATGAGCTATTTTGATGAATGGGGGCTGCTTTGTTGAATGCATACATGAAATTCATTTTTTTTACTACGTTTTTATTAGCTTGCTTTCTTGTTTGTTTGTCCAGTACAAATCTTGCAATCAAATTTAAACTAACTTCCCGAGTAGCTGGACATTAGAAAATTTGAGAATAGCTCAGAACACTATGGCAAGCAATATTTTAATACTTTTAGCCATCTTTCAGCAGAATTTAATTAGTTTTCAGCAAATTTTGCTGTATGGAAAGTTAGTTCGGAAAAAATCCGCAAGTTATTTTATTTGTTTTGAAATATCCCATATTAACAATCTTCATTTTGACATGTTACAAATTTGTGATTTTTATTAAGAGATTAACATTGAAGCCTTGTTCAGACTGTCAAACCTTTGCGCATGCCCAGAGTGTGATGTGCAGGCGCACTTTAGACTGGGCATGCGCAGACACCAATGCTAGCCTCGTTTCCTCTGTTCGGTTCGGCAGTCTGGACGAGGCTTTAATGACAGCGAAAAAGGAAAAGTAAGCAAAGAAATAAATTAATTAACGTGTGACAACCAGGTTTGTTTACACTTGTGTCCTAGGCATCGTTTTAATTTTTCTGCATCTGTACTTCTTTACTTGTACACATTTTTCTTTTTCTTCTCTTACTGTCCCTACACGGGGACTCGGTTTAGATTCGGTGTTAGCGAGATTTGTTGTACAACGATTTGTCCTTTTATAGGTTTAAGATCAGCTCTCTAGATGGTTGTCATTTATGTGAAGTAAATAAATTTGGAACTATTTTTTTTCTCTAACAATATATTATGACAATGGCAATTTTATTATCAACATTACCTATGAACGTATGATTCAACAGAAAATTTAAAAACATAGTATAGAAAAAGTTTTTTTTATCTTGTAATTATTTTGTATGTACAGTACACTGTCCTAAATGTCCTATTGTTTTAAGCAGTTTACCGTCTTAAACGTACCATGTTTTAAGCAAATCGTCCCAAACGGGAAACGCCCGATTTAGCAGATCTAAACTGTAATTTACTTGTATAATAATAATATACTATTGTAATGTATTTGGTGCAACAGCCCGTGATTGGCTTAGGCCTGCCAAAGGGCTTATACAACTATATAATGTAATCCGTCAAGCGAATAAACCGTAGTATTAGTCAGGGTGCCAATCAAAAAAGTGGGAAATGAGGTATACATAAAATGTTTTTGTTGATTTTGGTTGTATTTAAGGTGTATTTAAAAAATCCGATTGATGCCACTCTGTCACCCTTGAGCAATTTGAGAAATTCAAGATGGCGGCCAATATGTACAAAATTATATGCTTTTGCGATTTTATTAGAATTTTTACAGTCATCATTACCTTTTTTAGGTTCATTGGAGACTATCTGCTCAATCATAGTACCATATTTGGTTAATGAACCTCACAGGCGTCGTCCCGGGGAGGGGGGGGGGGCGTGTCCCCCTCAATGTTTAAGATTTAAAAAAGAATTTTGCCGAAAAACAAAAAATAAAATATCCAACCCGTTTTTACTTTTCTACATGTATTTTATTTTATTAATTGAATAAAATGTGATCGTTCTGAAGAACGACAATTTGAAGCTATGTGATGGTTCTGAAGAACGACAATTTGAAGCTATGTGATCGTTCTGAAGAACGACAATTTTTACGTCTCTGATTTCAAAAATTCCCAGACAGAAATTCGGTTTAGACATCAGGGAACATTTTTGGCTCCTTGTCTGTCTATCGGTCTGTCGCTCAATTTTTGCGAACCAACATATCTTAAAAACTACACATTTGATATTGAAATTAGGATGGTAGGTCATAATTAGCCCAATTTTTGTTCCCATATATATTTAACCTTCTGCACCTATTTATTTCTCTTCCACATGCGCACAAACATACATAGTTCGATGTTAGTCGTTATTAATATTTTTAAAATGCAGTAAATTTGCAGCAGCATAAGTCCAACCGCAACTCTGAACTTCCAATGGTTTCTCAGATATATAACACTTCGAAAATTGGCAGTTTTTTTCCAAAAAATTGAAATTTTAGGTATTGCTCTCGTTTCGGGCCGAATATCGGCATAAAACCGCTCACCTAGGAGAAAAGTAATAAGAAATGAAGTTCTATCAAATTTGATTGGCTTCCTTTTAAGCGGTTTCTGCTGACTTATCGAATAGGCGGAACCGGTGGCCGTTTAGGGTGTCAATGGATGCGTCCCCTCCATACAGGGAGAAACAGACCCTTCTCCCCAGATTCGTCTTTCATATAGAACGCCCACAAAAATCAAATATTCAATTTTTTCGATTGCAACAGAACTATTGGGCCTACAGCCTTCGTTTGTACTGTCAAGGAAGCTAATTAAATTTACTACAACTTGATTTCTTATGAATTTTCTTGGAAGAGAGCGGTTTAATGCCGATATTCGGCCTGAAACGAGACCAATACCTAAAATTTTTTTGGGGAAAAAACTACAACTTTTTGAAGTGTCATATCTCGGAATTGCTGCAGAGTTGCCGTTGGGCTAATGCTGCTGCAATTTAAAAATAGTAATAACAACTACCATCGAACAACATAGTAAACGAGTTATATGGCAACAATTGAAAGAAGCCCGACACTTTTTAGGGTCCGTAGGCAAAACCATGGACCCTTATATTTTCCTGCGTGTGTCTGTCCGTCCGTCCTGTCGCCTGCTCTCACGGCTACACCTTTCGTCCGATGACTTTGAAATTTGGCATGTATATCTCTTGTACCCACACATGTTAAAAATATAGCGACTTAAAAAAAACTTATGGGTTAAAATTTGTTTATTTTTTTTCGTTACCGTGAGGGATATCATATGAAAGGGTACGTCGAGCTGATTACAAAAATATATAATTGTTTTGTTATAACTTTGATAGGGTGAGCGTAGGCAGGTTTGAAGTGGGTGTGAAACGTGTCCCCCCACTCTACCTCGCTTATGTGAAGTGCAAAAAATCTGAAAAAAATCCTGAACATTCTTCGACCAAAAGTAAAGATACCACTTTTTGGAAATTTCGAAAAACATATTATATTATTTTTTATTGACAAAATACATTCTTTTATTATTATGGTCATTTCTATGTATTGATATGGTAGTAATCCGGTTCAGTGGCAACAAAATACTTAATAAGAAGTTTGTTTATGTGTTTTGAGAATATCAGACCCATAGGATAGTGCAAAGTAAGCTTTATAGCATTTTAAAAACACCATCAATAGGGTACTACTTAAACAATAAGTGGCCTACTCTTTGTGCGCTGACTAGCACACAGTTGACCTGTTTATTCAGTTTACTTTTGCTACGCAGTGAGCACATTTTTTTCGAAGCTGCATTCTTAGGATCACATTACCCTAACTAGTCCTAACAACTTATCAAATAATACTAGCCCATAAAGCAAGTAAAACAGGGAAAAAAAATGTTTTATTATAAATCCTTTATATTCAACCATTTATTTTCTAAGGGTAAATTAAATAGATAATTAATAAAAATTAAAGTATTCATTAATATGTTAGAATATTTTTTTACTGGTACAGAGCCTGTGTGCAAAGTTTCAGCTCGATTGGACGACTGGACGTGAGTTAACTAGCCCTCCAAAGATTTTATGCCAATTAATTAATTAATTAATTTTATTTTTATTACTTTTTAAATTAAATTAATTAATTCATCTTTAAAAAGATAATTAATTAAATTTAATAATTAATTATTAATTTATTTAATTAAAAAAGACATACGAAACATTTCTTGTTCCGTGTCTGTCTGTTGGTCTGTCCACAATTTTTGCGAACCAACAAATCATAAAAACTATACTTATCCAATTTTAATGAATTTTGGGTCATAATAAGCTCATTTTTGGTTCTTTCATCCTTATGCGCTCATTTGCTTGTCTTCCACATACTCACAAACATACAATTAATTTCCCCTATATCTTCAAAAGTTCTCATATGATTTTTATGATATTTGGGTGGTTTGTCGAAAGTAGCCCGCAGATAGTCCCAGATTAATTTAAACCGTCTGCGCACTTTAAATTTTGCTAAAATGAGACATTAATTCATCTAAAAAATCAGAACAATTTTGTCAGATATAAAAAACGGGGAAAATTAAATAATTTTTGACAATTATGGGTTGTAAATGCATAAGAACATTTATATACCCTATACTGAATAAAGGATGGGAATCCTGCTTTTTTTAAATAAATAAAACATAATAAAATAACATACAAGTTTTATTCAAACCCATTCAAGACACTCAGATTCGTGTTCCTTGACATCAAAAACCTAAGGAAATGATGTATCGCACGCCCATATTGAATCTAATCAGAAAACCTTAATTTTTCAGTATTTACTTGCCGCCATTTTGGTTTTCCGAAAATGCTCAAGGGTGACAGGGTGGCATCACTCGGATTCTTAAAGTATACATATTATTGAACAAAAACCCGTAAAAACATTTTATGTATACGTTAATTCCAGGTTACCATAAAAATAGCCATTTGGCACCCTGACTATATTGGGTTCCGTAACCAGATGAACGCCACTTTGCATGAGTTATTTATTTATATAGCAACGCTGAGGTATCACGTAGCGTAGGGCCCTTTGCCTTAATCGGAAATCGAACCCGAAACCTCCTATGTGACAGGCGTATGCGATAGAAATGAGCTACAAGAGACTCCTACTTGTAATTTATACTTTCCATCACGTATTATTTTACTTTTGAATTCTAGTTTGTACGGTAACTTCTTGAAAAATATGATATATTTTATTCATGGCGTCCTAGTTGTCTTTTCTTAAAACAGGGTTGAGTTTAAGAGGTCAGCGTCATCTGCAGTCAGCGAAATGATTGCATTTATAGTATGGCAAATAGCGCAATTTTTAGATGAATAATTTTTTATACGAGCATGTTTGTGCTTCAAGATATGCGATGTGTGTCCATTTATTTTGACAGTTGTCACAGCTTTCTTCCTTTGATCTTTCTTTGTTTGTTTCACCCTTTTATTTGCTTCGCTGCTTCTTTTCTACTGACACTGACTTCTTAGATTTCATGGGATATTAGGTTTTTGGCAGCGTATACACATCCAAAGATTCTGCTCTTTTCGATTCTAGGGTTTATTACTTATCTATATATTTTTAAATAATCTTAAATTAGATTATGCTTTGGTCTTTAACATTATGTTAAGCTCTGGAAAATCACTGTTGTATTTTGAAATTTAATTATTTTGATGGAAATACCTTACAGTTTAACAGGAAAATAAGGTTGTAAGAAAAATAAGGTTTTGTTAAGAAGTTATGGTGGAAAATCAAGGTGCACACATCTTGTTTTTGAAGGCTAGAAAAAAGTTTCAGCATATGATAAATCAGTGGTCGTGCTGAGAATATGGTATTTCCACTTTCTTACAAAACTGGTGGAAGTTTAATAATTTTGTAGCATATGTTACTGCATCCTAATATTCCTTATGGAACGATAAAATTGAAAAGTTTTGGTAGAAAATATATATTTTTTTAAGAATCCACGGGAACGTGGTGGTGAATCGCTAAAAACATCAAACCCTGAAAATTGAACGTCAAAAAATTAAATTATAAGAAAGTTTGGTGAAAAGCGATTTTATGTGTAGGTATATTTGTTTTCTTATACAGGAACATATCCGTATAAGTCTAAGAACAGCATCTACAGCACTTTAAATAAAAAATGTTTGAAATAATCGACTTGGGCTTATACATGAAAAAACCATTGAACTGTCATGTGGATTCAATGCCCAAAATTATCCATAATTCTATTTTTCTCCATAAAATGGAAAAAATCAGGTTTTTTTTGGAGCAAAGTTCCTTATGGCACGTTCTGGAGCCCGGGAGTGAATAAAAAAATAACGACCAAAATCACTGTCACAAAATAACCGACACAAAATCACCGTCACAAAATCACCGTCACAAAATCATCGTCACAAAAACACCGTCACGCAAAAACCGTCACGAAATCTACCGATGACGATAACTTGAGTAAAAGATCACCGAGTTAGTTGAAATTTGGTACACATGTTCATTTTATAAATGCCCAGGCTGAGCCCGTTGGAAAACGTTATCCGCCAAAGCGTTCACGCGCAACGCTCGCGTAAACGTAAGCTTCAAAAAGACGGGAAAAAATGTTATTATGGAAGCCTGTTACTTGACTTGTTTATTTTTGTTATATGTCGAAATCACTTAAAATTATATGTCACTTGGTTTTGTAAATATCGAAAATATAATCACGGTGTTGTTAAAAGTGAAATTGATCTGTCTGACGCTTATTTAATTTTAGGTACACCTTATTAATTTTAATGATAGGAAGATCAGATGGATGTTTAAGGTGTGGGAAGTTTTTTCTTAAGTAAGAACCATTACTATATGTTAAATGAGACGTTTCGACTCAAATCAGAGTCATCCTCAGTCGAATGTATTATTAATTAATTCATTTGATGTGAATTCACCTCTACCTCCATTGAGAGGGCGTCAACTCGTAGAAATTAAAAGAATTTATATAACACTATTAATTAAAAACAACCATTTTCTAAGAGAACAATCCAATAAATTAATTAAATAATTAATTACAATATAAATCAAACATATTTAACCAAAACGTGACAACATAAAAATTCTCACCCATAAATATTTTTTTTTTAGTAAAACGAACACCGACACTGTTATGAAGTGATAAAGATCGCTAAATTTATTAAAGTGGAACCAAACGTTAAAAATAAAGAAAACAATGTTTTTACCGATATCTTACGTTCTAACGTATAACGATTTTAATAAAACTTCTTACACATTGTCTAAAGTACAATTGAAACAGGCATGTAATAGTACATTACGCGTCGAGTGCGGAAAGTAGCAAAATGCCGTTTTCGCACGAGTTGCTTTACTTTATCTACGATTGTTAGATTTACAGAAAAAAATAAACTTGCTGCATGTAAGATCGAATCTCTGTTTTGATCAAGATGGCATTAATTCTTGAGTTGTATTTTTTGCCGCATTAATTATTTCTGGAGGAGTATTATTCTCCATATTTTCGTCAAAGTCACTTGATTCACTCATTGTTTTTCACTAAAAACTCGATATAAACAGTTACTTTAATAAAAGATCAGCAAATTAGTTTTGTTAAATGTAAACAATCGTGCGTAAAGCTGAAAAATTCCTCTTCTTTACCGCGCTAGGGTGGTAAAGAAGAGGAATTCTTCAGAACTATGAGACGCGCATGCGCAATGAATACAAGTACGTAAAGAATCACTTTCTACGCATCTAAACAGAGATACAATGTTTATATTTCGATCAATCGTAGATAAAATTTCAACCGGATTCAAGCAGAAGCTTTAGAGTGGGGAAGAGATATATTTTATAATATTTTAAATTAATAGGCCGGGTAGGTAGAAAACAGTCCTATTTCAATCCAACATCCTTTAACAAACATACTCTTTAACTATAAACTCATCATGATCAACTTATTTCTAATATTCAATATATATTTATAGTTAGACGCTTGCTTTAATGATACAAATAATGATTTTATTTTAATTTTTTCCTTAACTCTTGCTAGGTACAAATAGTTCGTTACTTTTAATTTTGTCTCTTTTCTAACTTAGCCATGTATAAGTAGTTAGCAATGTATATAATATATATACTTAGCAGTGTGATTTTATAATTTATATTTTATGAAAAATGTAAGGAACTTCGTTCCTACCGGGTGTCCCGCGACACCACACGTATTTTTTTTTTTTAGTATAGTATATAATAGTAGTAAAATAGTAATTTATAATATGTTATTTAAAAACTTTCCCAAACAATAATTATACAATTATTTATTGTTGAGAAAGAATCTGGACTTTGTAAATGTGGATATAATTTTAATGTTCAAAATGAAAAAAAAGTTGAAATTATTCGGATATTAGCAAGGATTATTGCGGTTTTATATTTGGTAATAACAATTACTGTAAGTATAGATTCTATGGTAGGGCGTTGAATTGATAACATAACTGTTATGTTTTCTGATTAAAAGTCTTTTTATTGGAATATTAAAATCAATGTTAAAGGGAATGCTATATTAAAATCGTAATAATTACAAGTGTAGAAATTAATGTTTCAGGAATTTATTGTATCCATGTATTGTTAGTACGAATAAATTAGGAATGTTAATTTAAATTGTTCCAATGCGCGTATCTGATAATGTTAATTGAATTAGCAATATCAAGGTTTTATTTTCTACTTGTATTCTTGTTACAAACATAGTATTCACTTAGTTTATTTAACATCAAATTGATAAGCCCTGATTTCCCAAAATATCTTTAAATACAGTGAAGTCGTGTCTTTACAGTCTAGGCATAGGCCAGTCCAGGCTTAAACCTCTAGTTTTCTAAATTGAAGTTAAACTGGTGATGCGGCGCATTGTGAACTCGCGTTTGAATAATTTTCATTTTGCACCTATATAAGGCGTATTTGTTTTCAATATGGCGACAATGATACACTTTTCGCAGAAAAACTTATGCGTATTCTTATAATCTATCTCAAACTAGCTTTAAAATTATAACTGACATTCTATATAAGACATTTTTTTTTGCCGGCAAACATTTACTTTTTAGGGTCCGTAGGCAAAATCAAGGACCCTTATATTTTCCTGCGTGTGTCTGTCCATCCGTCCTCTCGCGTGCTCTCACGGCTACACATTTCGTCCGATCACTTTGAAATTTGGCATGTATGTGTCTTGTACCTACCCACATATTTTAAAAATATAGCGACCTAAAAAAAAATATTTTTCAAAAAAATTAGGATAAAAAACGTAAGGGTTAAAAATTTTACATTTTTTTTGACACCGTGAGGGGTATCATATGAAAGGGTACGTCGAGCTGATTACAAAAATATATAATTATTTGGTTATAAATTTGATAGGGCGAGCGTAGGCAAGTTTGAAGTGGGTACGAAACGTGTCCCCCCCTTCTATCTCGCTTATGTGAAGTGCAAAAAATCTGAAAAAATTCCTGAACATTCTTCGACCAAAAGTAAAGATACCACTTTTTGGAAATTTCGAAAAAAATATTATTTTATTTTTTATTGACAAAATACGTTTTTTTTATAACTATGGTCTTTTCGATGTACTTACATGGTTGTAGTCCGGTTCAGTGGCAAAAAAATAATTTATCAGAAGTTTTTTTATGTGTTTTGAGAGTATCATACCCACAGGATAGTTTCAAGTAAGCTTTTTAGCATTTTAAAAAACACCATCAATAGGGTACTACTTGAACAATACAGTGTGGCCTACGGACCCTCGCTGTGTGCTGACTAGCTCACACTTGACCTATTTTTTTAATAATAGTCAAAATATTAATTAACACATATTAGCCATGTTTGTTTTCAAAATGCCCGCAAAAAATTGATTTTTTTAAATATTTTTTTTTAGTAATAGTAACGTATTCTACTCCTACTATTCAAGACCTTGGAAAGTATGTACAATACGTCATGGTGACTAAAAGCATCCGCAATATTGGCGGTCACCTTAAAAATATTAAGTTTAAACTTTCATTATTTACGTATTCTTTTAACCTATGTATTACATGGCATGCTGACTAAAAACCTTTTTCTTTTAGTAGTCCGCCATATTGGCCGCCATCTTAAAAATATTATGTGTGACATTTCCAAATACTATACGCACTTGTCACAAATGCTGTGATGCACCAGTGTGCCGAATTTTGTTTAAATCGATCAATTTTCACGCCAGTTATCCTTCGACAAACAAACAAACAAACACAATTACAAAGCCCAAGTCTCAATGCAAGAACTTCTACGCTCCTGCAATTAACTCATGAATTAAATTGATTATTTCAAACTTTCCAATTTTTTATAAAGACAATTCTGTCTGATGTAAGTTCTTCATAATGTTGACTTAAGTTTTTAAAAGAATTCTGATAACTATTTTATAATAATTAATTCCATAATTATCGTATTATAATAATTTTATATTCAAGAGTCTTATATATCAAAGGACTAAAAACTTTTTCTTTGATATTTCATTTTTTTTTTTTTTAAACATCCTGCAAAAGAAGTACTTACCTAACTCTCATTAGCTTTTTTTGTCATCTTCTTCATTAAAGACATAAAAAAAAGAAGTTATATTCAATAAATTTTTAATTTGAAACAAAGATTAAAAAGGAATTATTAAAAATTCGAGGAATTTTTTAATAAAAGAAAATATTTTATATAAAATAAGCCAGATAACGCTTCTGTTTATCCTAGCGAGTAATTGATAGCCTTGTTACAAGTTTGGTCATATTGATGGATGATGTTTTATTTTAAATTTGTTTTACTCTCTAGCTCTCACTTTATATATATATATATATATATATATATATATATATATATACATATATATTACTAACAAATTTATCATTTATAGATGATGTTTTTTACTTATACTTTAAACATTACTTTCCGATATAAGGGATACTCTTTCTAAGTATTAGAGTGATATAGTTAGTGAAAAAAAATCGAGGATAAAAAAGTGATAAAGAACTCAGAGAAATGTGATAAAGAACAGAAATGTTCTCTTGTCACCTTACTTAGTTCACTTTGTAAGCCAGTTACTCGGGGGTTTCTCCTCCGAAATTTGAGGAGCTGAACGGATTTGCTTGAAATTTGGTGAGTTGATGGGAAAGTGCTCAAATAACATGCCCCAGGTGCGGTTGCCACCCGTAAATGTAATTGACCTTTAGTTGTACTCATTTTAAATGTTTACATCCATTAGGACATCCGAAAAATCAATCCTTTTTACGTTATTTAAAGTTTAATACATCGATCCAAGTTTTCAAAAGAAAAAGATCTCCTTTTATCGACCATATCTCGCTTTGTATTGGGCCTACAATATTTTTTTTAAAAAAAATGAATTTCTTTGTTTTTTCATAAGCTTTGTTCTCTACACTTTTTTCGTTATGTTATCAAAAAGCTTTCAATCGTGAATAACTCAAAAATATTGATTTAACAAAATAGCTTTGAAAATTTGATCCTCTATCGATTCCTGGGGTTGTTTTGAGGAATGGAATTTCCACCCCCGAGAAGGAGCGGAAACCACCCCTGGGGTGGAAGCGCACATTGGCACTACATAACTTTTGTTATTTGAGCACTTTCCTATCAACTCACCAAATTTCAAGCAAATCGGTTCAGTTCCTCAAATTTCGGAGGTAAGGCACTATTTTTGGTCCGAGTTACTGGCCTATGGTTGGCAGCGACAAAAGGTTTTCGTGAATTATGATTCAAGGGTGTGGTCATCGGTTCGATCCCACGCCTAGACACTTTGATTTTACATTTTTTTCAGCCAATGATTACACTTTATTGATGTATGAAGTGGCTGAACTCCATACGGGTTAAGTAGGCAGGGCCCAAATTAATGGCCTCTAATTGTTGGTTCAAACTAGTGGCGACCTTACTGTTTTACTACTAAAACTGGGCACCTATTTTTACTTTCTCATAAAAAGAGAAAGTATTGTGATAACATGAGAATTCGATTTTGGATTTACACGTTTTGAGGTCCCTTCAGTCCAAAGAAGTGGTTATTAAAAAATGTCTGTTGTCTGTCTGTGCATACGCTTGGAGCCACTACTTGGCTGATTTTGACGAAATTTGGCATACATGTTCAGAAAAATCATACCCCGAGGCAAAAATCTAGAAATGAATTTTAGCTCAAAATTTGGGGGGAACCACCAAAAACTCTGAAAAATGTGTAAAAAAAATTATTTATTGAAAACGGTTTCGAGGATTTTTATTAAAAAAAAATCTAAAATGTAGTCCTTTTAAATAAAAATCTAACGATATAAGCCGTTTTCCTGGGAAAAATCTAGTTACTGATAATAGTAAAAGAATAATAAAAATCTAGTTGGGTTCATTTCCCCACCGAGGATGTTTAATAATAATTAAATGTACCAACGAAAATTAATAAATGGAAAACACTGGGCTAAGTAATTATAAACTCGTTTATAAGAAATTTTGCCTGAGTTGTCTCTGGAAGAATTCTTTCTATTTTATTCTGAATTTACATTTGATTGTATGTTCCTTTATGGGACATCACATTACCGTGTGAGGTATCTAGTAGAGAAAAAATAATTAGGTAAAGAAAAAGTTCCTCGGTGTCTGAAACGGATTTCTGTTATAAAATTTTTGAAATCGGAGACATAAAATATTTTGGTTCTTCAGAACGATCACATAGCTTCCGTTATTAGGGTCCGTAGGCAAAACAAAGGACCCTTATATTTTCTTGCGTGTGTCTGTCCGTCCGTCCTGTCGCCTGCTCTCTCGGCTACACTTTTCGTCCGATCACTTTGAAATTTGGCATGTATGTGTCTTGTACCTGCCCACATATTTTAAAAATATAGCGACTTAAAAAAAATATTTTACAAAAAAATTAGGGTAAAAAACCTTAAGGGTTAATTTTATTTTTTTTCGACACCGTGAGGGGTATCATATCAAAGGGTACGTCGAGCTGATTACAAAAATATATAATTCTTGGGTTATAACTTTGATAGGGCGAGCGTAGGCAAGTTTGAAGTGGGTGTGAAACATGTCCCCCTCCTCTATCTCGCTTATGTGATGTGCAAAAAATCTGAAAAAATTCCTGAACATTCTTCGACCAAAAGTAAACATACCACTTTTTTGAAATTTCGAAAAAAATGTTATTTTATTTTTTATTGACAAAATACGTTTATTACAACTTTGGTCTTTTCGATGTATTTATATGGTTGTAGTCCGGTTCTGTGGCAAAAAAAATACTTTATCAGAAATTTGTTTATGTGTTTTGAGAATATCAGACCCATAGGATAGTTCAAAGTAAGCTTTTTAACATTTTAAAAAACACCATCAATAGGGTACTACTTAATCTACACAGTGTGGCCTACGGACCCTCGCTGTGTGCTGACTTGCATACACTTGACCTGTTTATTTTAGTTAAGCTCGGAAGCAAAAGTATGATAACACAACACCGACTCTTAAAATCGATATTCGGTATTACCACATGACCACTACCATCCCCATCGCCGTCCTTCTCCATCCCCCTTATAAAATAATAAAAATCAACATGATCATTTTACCCAAAGTTTATAGGATTTAAATTGGATAAAAAATATGGATTTGTCAGTTAAATTCAAACCCACGATCCTAAGTTCTGTTGTGGAATTCTTTTTTACAGAGCTAAGAGTGTAATTGATGTTACACCCGCGCCCTATAATTGAGTATTTTTAATTTATGATACTATTTTTTTATATTTTTTTTAAAAAAAACAACGATTGTATGTCGTCTATAACGTTTCGAATTTTTATTCTATTGCAATGTATTTTTATTCTATTCTACACAAAAAAGAAATCTAGGAAAGAACGTTTAGTCTCATCTTTTAGGTAAAATCTTCCTACTTTTAAAAACATATAATGTGTCGGGAAAATTGGAAGCAGTTACCCAAAAGCAGCAGTGAGAAGTCAACGGGAAATGTTTAAAAGAACCGCTGTAGCTGTAGAGTGAAAGAAAGTGTAGTGCAAGATATCTCTTTCTCTTTCTATCAAATTAAGGGAGGATATCTCTACCTCATACTACTATTATAGTTTAGTCTACCCTTCTCTTTCATACTCACTAGACTTGATTGTTTACTAAACTTTTTTAATAATATAAAAAAAAAATCGGGTACCTCTGAACTTTTCCTCACTTCGGAGGCCACTAAAGTGGCTTCTCCTTCTGCTTCGCAACAGGAGGAAGTAGCGTTGGGCGTGGTCAGTACTTGGATGGGTGACCGTTTTGAACAAACTGATTTTTTTATAATCTTTTTTTTATAAAAAAAGTTATTTTTGCTTCCGAGCTTACCGAAGGTAACGGAAGCATTGTGTTCACTTTTGAGATCGGAAAACTTTTATGCCTCCGATTTCAAAAATTCCAAGACAGAAATCCGTTTCAGACATCAGGGAACATTTTTTGTCTCGTGTTTGTCTGTCTGTCTGTCTGTCTGTCTGTCGGTCTGTGTGTCCGCGAATTATGAAACGTGCGACGATAACTTGAGTAAATGTCGACCGATTTTGATGAAATTTGGTAGACATGTTCATTTTACCAATGCCCAGATCGAGTTCGTTGGACAACGTTATCCGTCCAAGCGTTCACGAGCAACGCTCGCGTAAATGTAAACTTTAAATTTAAAAGTGGAATTTTAGGTCTGGGAAAAAATCTAACTTCATCTATTCAATGAGACAAACATTTTTTTCTAATACAATTTTTTATTTCTAATACAATTTTTAGTTTTTATAAAATAAAAATATATTACAATAAAGTAATATAACAATAATTGTTATAGTACATGATAGGATGCGAGGAAGCTATGTGCCACACCTATTGGCAGTCTATTTTTATTTTTTTATTATTATTTAAATTTTTGTGGTATTTTGACAGATGTAAACAAACTTGGATGTTTAACAATATCGCAGTAATAAATAATTATGTTCGCTTATACCATTTAAACTAATTAATGGAATATCATTGGGGTTTTTTTTTATATTTGTTTCTTTTTTTTACCGGTTCCAACGATATGTCAAAAACGTATTCATACTTTCGGAATATAATTAACCGTCAAAATTTTAAAATCAAAAATCTATAACCTCAAAATGGTGGCCAATATCGAAATTAAATTTAGTATAGATTTGTTTGTCGTAAATAGAGGCACATTCGTGCCAATTTTCAATTCTATCGGACCACTTTTTGATTTTTCACGATTTTTAAAAATTTTTTTCTGACTTAACAAACTGGGTTCATGATGGCGGAAAATGTTTTTTTCCTGGTGGCACAACTAAAAGTAAGGACTGATTTTTCTGCCAAGTTTCAACTCTCTAGGTTAAATACCTTGGGCGCAACGATGATAATACACATACATACATACACACATATACACACGTACATGCTGAAAACCACTCAGAAGGTCTTAAAAAAACCTATATCTTAAGTGGATAAATCAGTTGAAATCTCGAAAAAAAAAATTTCATGAAGACAATACTTTTCCTACTAGAGACGAGGAAAAGTAAAAAAAACAAAAAACAATAACAATTTCCTTTAAAGTCACGTTTCAAATTTTGCCAATTGTGGAAAAGGGGGGGGGGGCTACTTTGTATGATAAGCGTGAACCTACACAAATTTTGCAAAAAAAAAACAACAATAATTTATATTCGCTAAATGAAATATATATAAAACATTTTATTTATGAATTTTGTAGTTTAAAGTTGAGTTGGCACACGTACTTACACTAACATACTCACACTTTATATATATGTTTATAATATGAGAGTGTTGGTGGTTATATAATATTTGTATTTATATGTGGTGGCAATTTAAAAATTGTATGCTTGATCTGACAGAAAGATTTATGTGAAATGATGCAACATTAGATGGATATATTTGAGTCTGAGCCATTTTCAAACCTTCATCAAAACTTTTCATTTCCTCATTAATCATTTTCAAAAAAGAAAATACATTTTTTATCTCAAATTAAACTTTAAATGCTTTACTAGTTCTATTAAAATGTATACTATTTACGTTTTTTATTTTTAGTAATTTGTCATGTGTGTAGTATATATAAGTGTTGATATATCAGGGTATAACGTCTAGTCCTAAAATGTTAGTTTTAGGTAGTTGTCATGCAAATACCTTATAATTGTGCCTGGGTAATAACGGGGGAAATTCCCGATTTTTTACAATTTGCATCTTTTGTGTGCGCGAATCCGCAGTGACACAATTTTTAGGGTCCGTAGGCAAAACCAAGGACCCTTATATTTTCCTGCGTATGTCTGTCCGTCCGGTCCGTCCTCTCGCGTGCTCTCACGGCTGCACCTTGCGTCCGATCTCTTTGAAATTTGGCATGTATGTGTCTTGTACCTACCCACAAATTTTAAAAATATAGCGACTTAAAAAAAATATTTTTCAAAAAAAATGAGGGTAAAAAAAACTTAAGGGTTAAAATTTTTTTATTTTTTTTTCGACACCGTGAGGGGTATCATATGAAAGGGTACGTCGAGCTGATTACAAAAATATATAATTCTTTGGATATAACTTTGATAGGGCGAGCGTAGGCAAGTTTGAAGTGGGTGTGAAACGTGCCCCCCCCCCCCCCCCCCCCCTCTATCTCGCTTATGTGAAGTGCAAGAAATCTTAAAAAATTCCTGAATATTCGACCAAAAGTAAAGATACCACTTTTTGGAAATTTCGAAAAAAATATTATTTTATTTTTTATTGACAAAATACGTTTTCTTATAATTATGGTCTTTTCGATGTATTTATATGGTTGTAGTCCAGTTCAGTGGCAAATAAATACTTTATCAGAGTGTGTTTTGAGAATATCAAACCCTTAGAATGGTTCAAAGTAAGCTTTTTAGCATTTTAAGAAAACACTGTTTATACACTTTACAGTTAAACACTATATATACTGTGGCCTACGGACCCTCGCTGAGTGCTGACTGGCACACTCTTGACCTGTTTATTTTTCTTGTTTTTATATTTTGAGTGGGGTATCAAATGAAAGCTCCTAAAGAGAAAGTTTCAAATATGTGCATACTTTTTGTTTTAAATATTGCACTCCCAATTGGTTCTTCTCGTTTGACTGCCTCGTCGATCTATTCTGTGCTACGTATTTTTGATGTATCTTGTTCCTTCGCAGCTCCAACAATTCTCCATATTAATTTGCGTTCGTACACTCTTACCGCCGATGCACCTGAAGATGTCAAGGTCCATGCTTCAAAACTGTAGGTAACTACAGGCCTGATTAGTATTTTCTATAGCAAAGATCTCGGTTTCCTTGGAGAGTAGTTTAGAGTTTTGAAGGTGTATGGTTGAGAAATACGCTCTAGTCCCTGCCTGGATTCTTTTCTTAACTTCATTTATTGTGATTAGTTTCGCGTTGTTATTGAAGCGAGCGTAAGCGAGCTTCTTACATTCAACAAACTATGCATCTTGTCTGTCTGTCAGTAACATTTTGCGTGTGACGATAACTTGAGTAAAAGTTGACCGATTTAGTTGAAATTTGGTATACATGATCCTCTTACTAATACTCAGGCTAAGTTCGTTGGACAGCGTGATCCGTCCAAGAGTTCGCGCGCAACGCTCGTGTAAACGGGAGGTTCAAAAATTAAATTGGAATTTCAGAACGGGAAAAGATTCTATCATCATCTATTCGAAGAGACGAAAATTTTTTTGAAATAACATTTTTTAGTAAAACCAACATTTTTTGACACTGCTATGAATTAATAAAGATAGCTAAAACTATTAAAGCGGACCTAAACGTTTATAATAGAGAAAACAACCTTTCTACCGATATCTTACGTTCTAACGTAACGATTTAAGTAGAACTTCATATACACCATCTAATGCACAATTAAAACAGGCATGCAAAATTTCAATTTGTTACATGCAGTAGTTTTTTGTAGCAAAGAGATACATTTTATAATAATTGAAAAGGAGATGTGTGCTTAGAGAAATAGTAAGATTGCGGGGTGGTTCCCTTACTACTAGCCGCTGCACTACTACTATACCCATTATCTATCAACTCATCATGATTCATGATTATCGATTGTTTCAATATTCAATACATATTTATTACTATACTCTCGCTTCAATGATAGAGCCACGCGATGCCTAGTTATTTGTGCGTTGGATTGAAAGTAAGTTTTTTACTCCTTTGACGTTCAGGTAACCAATATTTTTTTTACCAATCTCCTGGCCTGTGCATTGACAAGTTTTAGTATTTTGTTAATTTCTTCAATGGTAATATTAAGATCCACTCTGCAGACTCCTGCGGTAAGGTTATAAAACATTTCTCTAAGTGCATCTATAGATTTCTTGCTAGCAATACTACGTCATCTGCATTGGCACATGCTTGTTTTGCCAAATAATTATAATTTCCTTTAATATTAGATTCTGTATATGTTCTAGGTTGGAAATAGGTAGCGCATGGTGTTAATAGTGCTATGTTGAGGATACAAGTTATATATGTTCTAGGTTGGAAATAGATAGTGTACTATGGTGTTAAATAGTGCTATGTTGAGGATACAAGTTATATATGTTCTAGGTTGGGAATATGTAGTGTACTAAGGTTGTTAAATAGTGCTATGTTGAGGATACAAGTTATATATGTTCTAGGTTGGAAATAGATAGTGTACTATGGTGTTAAATAGTGCTATGTTGAGGATACAAGTTATATATGTTCTAGGTTGGAAATAGATAGTGTACTATGGTGTTAAATAGTGCTATGTTGAGGATACAAGTTATATATGTTCTAGGTTGGGAATAGGTAGTGTACTAAGGTTGTTAAATAGTGCTATGTTGAGGATACAAGTTATATATGTTCTAGGTTGGAAATAGATAGTGTACTATGGTGTTAAATAGTGCTATGTTGAGGATACAAGTTATATATGTTCTAGGTTGGAAATAGATAGTGTACTATGGTGTTAAATAGTGCTATGTTGAGGATACAAGTTATATATGTTCTAGGTTGGGAATAGGTAGTGTACTAAGGTTGTTAAATAGTGCTATGTTGAGGATACAAGTTATATATGTTCTAGGTTGGAAATAGATAGTGTACTATGGTGTTAAATAGTGCTATGTTGAGGATACAAGTTATATATGTTCTAGGTTGGAAATAGATAGTGTACTATGGTGTTAAATAGTGCTATGTTGAGGATACAAGTTATATATGTTCTAGGTTGGGAATAGGTAGTGTACTAAGGTTGTTAAATAGTGCTATGTTGAGGATACAAGTTATATATGTTCTAGGTTGGAAATAGATAGTGTACTATGGTGTTAAATAGTGCTATGTTGAGGATACAAGTTATATATGTTCTAGGTTGGAAATAGATAGTGTACTATGGTGTTAAATAGTGCTATGTTGAGGATACAAGTTATATATGTTCTAGGTTGGAAATAGATAGTGTACTATGGTGTTAAATAGTGCTATGTTGAGGATACAAGTTATATATGTTCTAGGTTGGGAATAGGTAGTGTACTAAGGTTGTTAAATAGTGCTATGTTGAGGATACAAGTTATATATGTTCTAGGTTGGAAATAGATAGTGTACTATGGTGTTAAATAGTGCTATGTTGAGGATACAAGTTATATATGTTCTAGGTTGGAAATAGATAGTGTACTATGGTGTTAAATAGTGCTATGTTGAGAATGCAAGTTAAATGAACAAAGGGAAAAAGTATAAAGTGATAAAGTAAGATTTGGACCAATTAAAGCCAGCTGTCCCTATATTTTCCCAAAAAGAATTGACGGAAGTGGGGGAGATATAAATTTCATAATTCCTGGTATCATTCGAAAATCTAAATATATAGTTAACAAGGGCAGTGGGTTCTACATTTTTATATATCGTATTCCATTTTTCCACAAATTATGGTGATAATAATAATAAAGAATATAAATCGTATAAGTTATTATTTATAAAGTTGTCGTTAACGATATAAAATAATGGAATACTGAAATCGTGATTTATTTATGAACATTCTTTGTATATCTAAATCTAAATGCTTTTCTATAAATATTTATTTAATTTATGGGGTTTTAGTAAAAAAAAAAAAAAAAAAAAAAATTATTTTATATTATAACATGAAAGAAAATAATAAATGAGAATAATAATAATTACGAGAGTTACATGGGCTCTTCTTTAGATTGTTACTCCCCTTATAAAAAAAACAGAGGTGAGTAACAATCTAAAGAAGATGAACAGAATGTTCTTCTTTAGACTGTTACTCCCCTTATCAAAATAGAAGTGGGGTATTCCTTTGTCTCAAAGTATATTGGACTAAATATCCCTTTGTCTTTATAGTTATTTAGTCAGTCATTTTTATACTAAAACAACATAGGGGAGTTAATATCTAAAGAAGTACAGTTAAATGTATGCACAGGAAATTTAAGTATATATTTATATTATTCTACAGCCTATACAGTCAACAAACAACTTCGTTAGTGGCCGGATATATATTTTTTGTTAGTTGCCGGATATTACTTGTTTAAAAATTGATAATTGCATCTAATAGTTATTATACTTATAATGATTGACTAATCTGATTGCAAACTTCATTAAATAGATAAATGTCAAGAAAGATAGTAAGGTGACTATCCAAGCTAGTAAAAATCATCTTGAGTTTGCATAGTAGTAGTAGTAGTAGTAGTAGTAGTAGTAGTAGTAGTAGTAAGGTGCTAGTACTAGTACTTGACGGGTAGTATGAACCACTTGTTTGAACCTAGCAATTAGACCATCTTTTAGACCCATTTTACTAGCCCCGTGGTAGAGAATTCCAACCCCTTCACACATCATTCGTCTGTACATTGTACCACCGAAGCAAGTATGATGTGATCTCTAGTGAGCCATATAAATGAGAGCATCACGGCGAGGGATCGAACCCACAACCTCATGCCGCCCTTGATTCAGTTATGGTCGAGCAGACCTGGTAAGTAAGACAATCCACACGGGGCCACGCCGTATGTTGTGAGTGTGGATAAGATTAAAAAATAAAAAATAATCTAGCCGATACAACTGATAATAAACCTTTTCATATTTCTTCTTTTTTTTTTAAACCTTTTCATAATTTTTTTTTTAGTTTTAAAAAAAAATTACAATATTTAACTATATAATATTTAATAAAAATGTATTTATTCTAAATATTTTTAAGAATAGTGTAGTACATTTTTTAGGAATTGTTCCTGATAATCTTACAACTTAATCTAATATACCCAAATTCAATTAATCTGGTTTGTGATTAATATCTAAAATTAATATACATATATTATAATCTAATTAAATTCTAAGATAAAAAATATTTGGATGAACCATCTAAATTATTTTATAATTTATCATATAATTCAGCAATTGTTAAGGATAAGAATGATTTTCCCATGATTCACTAGCAAAAAGTTGATTAGAACATTAATTAAATGTAAAGGTGTATCACAGGGTACTTTACCCACACCCTACTCTTCATCATTTATACCCCTAACTTTCGAATTCTCCTCATATAGATATATATGTGTATGTGTTTGCAGTGATAAGGTAATGTGTTATCATTTGAAGATTTGTCCTTATTCTGCAGTATTTTTGCGAGTGTATAGTAAAAGCAGAATTGTGACGAAGGCATAACCTTTACCCTTGTAACACAGAAAAAGGTTTTTATTAGAAATATCTGGGTGGAACGTTGTTTCCTCTTCACCTCTATCATTACCCTGGGCCATTTATCTCTGCTCCTTGGTAGGAAGAATCCCTACACAGGGGCTATTCCAGACATATATATATATATATATATATATATATATATATATATATATATATATATATATATAATATATATAATATAAGACTCTCTCTGCAAAGGCAGGGAAAACTCTACCTCATGTTTTTCTATTTTCCACATTCTATTTTATATCAAGAAGGAACATATGTGGAGCATTATAGAATTTCCAGCCCTTGAATGTATGAATATATTAGATGGAAGCATTTTTATTTATTTACGTCGAGTCAAATATCTAAATAAGAAGAGTATGCTTAAAAAAAAGAAAAAAGAGAAGGATATCTTGTCTAAGTCCACAAAAGTCTCTTCACCACTCTTATAAAAAAATATTCTTTTTATTTGTAAATGACTGACTACTTTACTTCATTATTTATCTTTTTCCCCCAAAAAAATGCTGAGTTATTTCTTTGAATATTCTTTTTCACATTTCAACAACTTTGGTTTTGTTTTGCTTATACTTCAGCTGTATAACTGAAGTTTTCAACGCTACTTCCCCTCGAAAATAATAAACAATATACTATAGCTACATTTTTCCTCAATATTTCTCAGAATTTTAAGTTAAAAAATAATTAATATTGGTCCTTCAAAATTCTTCTCGTGCGAACATCTTCAATTTTGTTTAGTTTTTACTCACCTATGATTGTCAGTAAATTACCATTTTGGCACTTCTTCAGATTGTTACTCTCCTTATAAAATAAACACAGGGGAGTAACAATCTAAAGAAGGTTTACGGCGTGATCTTCTTAAGACTATTACTCCCCTTATAAAAACACTAGTGTGATATTTCTTTGTCCCAAAGTACATTGGACTAAACATCCCTTTGTGTTATTAGTTATTTAGTCAAAGTCGTTTATATTCTAAAAAAAAAAAAAAACACATAGGGGGAGTAGCAATCTAAAGAAGTACCAACATTTTTACATTCTCATATACGTAGATTATTGAGAGAGAGGAAGTATTGAGATGGAGGAAAAATTCGATTAAATATTTCATTGATCCCGGATAAATGAACGATTGAACTAGAGGTTTGGGAGTCAGCGGGCTCTAGGAGCACGCCCGGCTATCGATGAGGCTAGGCGACTCAAGTTAGTAGGTTCGATCCCGTGCTACGATACTCTGATTTGCATTTATGAATGGAGAAAGGAGTAGGGCGAGGGCACCCTCTATGGGGTTCTCTTCCTCCAAGCTTTGACGCTCTGATTTATATAGTGATAAGTACACCAATCTAGCTTCGGTGATACGATGTGCAGAGGTATAATGTGTGATGTGGGCGGAACTCTTCACAACGGGGCTTGTTATATGGGTCTACTCGTATAATATGGCCTAATTGCAAAGGTTGAATAAGTGGTTCGTCCTACCAATTTAACCAGTTCACTACAGTACAGTAACCAGCGTTTTCCAAGCCCTAGTAAGGTCATTTGTGTTGTTAATAATTTGTCCTTCTTTTCAATAAAAACTTATACTTTTACATCTTGAAATTTTCTATGATTTCATGTTTACTAGAAGTGCTTTATTCACCGCTCTCTAGCGGCTTATTATGAACTAAGGCTTACAAAGAATGGATAATATTATTTTTCCGTGGTAGGCTGTGAAATAGTAACTTTAGAGCCTAAAAAACATAGCTAAAATCCATTTTTTTATTACGTGGCCTTAAAAAATCTTTTCATTACTCCTAGCTGTAAAGAAAAAATCTTTTACGTCCTAGGAACTAAAAGATTTTTATTTTCCGGCGGGTAGTTGTCAAAATTTCCGTTAGTAGTGCTGCAGTCTTTGTAGAAATGCTTCTAGTACGATTAAAATCCGCTAGATGTCAATGCGTTTTATTTATCTTTTCTTATAGTGTAACCTCTTTTTAAGGTTTCTTTTTTTAAGTCTTAAGTATGTACTAATATTTGTTATTATTAGATATTGATTAGTGATTAATATTTAATGTTTTTTCATTGTCTGCTATCTCGGAAAAAATAGCATATGCTACGCGACTGTGAAGTGTTTTTTCTTACCTTGTAATTGCCGCGGTAAAGAAAAAACTCACTTCAGAGCCTAGTAACATAATATACTATTATTAGTCCCTAATAATTACAAGATAAAAAGAACTTTTTATATACTACGTTTTTAAATTTTCTGTTGAATCATATGTAATGTTGATAATATAATTGTCATTGTTATAATGTAATGTTAATGAAAAAAATAGTTCCAAATTTATTTACTTCACATAAATGACAACCATCTAGAGAGCTGATCTTAAACCTATAAATGGACAAATCTTTGTACAACGGATCTCGCCAACACCGAATCGAAACCATGCCATTGATATGCCCCCGTGTAGGGACAGTAACAGAAGAAAAATGCGTACAAGTAAAGAAGTACAGATGCAGAAAAATTAAGCCAATACCTAGGACGCAAGTGTAAACAAACCTGGTTGTCACTCGCCAATTAATTTATTTCTTTGTTTACTTTTCCTTTTCGCTGACATTCAATGTTTACCTCTTAATAAAAAATCACAAATTTGAAACCCGTCAAAATGAAGATTGTAAATATGGGACATGTCAAAACAAATAAAATAACTTGCGGATTTTTTCCGAACTAACTTTCCATAGAGCAAAATTTGCTGAAAACTAATTAAATTCTGCTGAAAGATGGCAAATATTGCATTGTCGTCGTTTTCTGAGCTATTCTACTACTGATACGATGATACTAAGATTTGTACTGGACAAACAAATAAACAAGAAAGCAAGCTAATAAAAATGTAGTAATAAAAATAAATGTAGCTGAAAATAATAGTATTAGTATTATTGGGGACTTAAAATCTAAAAAGTAAAAACTATGAATAATTATACTAGCCCTCCTTAAACAAAGCCACAGAGATATAAAACTAGAACTTATGAAATACACTAATTCAGAATTTAATTGAATAAATGTTAATCTTTATAAATTGTCTACCGCAGAATAATTTATCGGGTCTGTTGTCGATTCTGAAAATGTATATCGAAGTATAAAAAGTAAATGGTAACGGGTCAGGAGCTGAAACAGCAGAGTAAAATTTAAAGTATTAAATATAAGGAGGAGAAGCGGTCTGGCCCGAAATGATTTGGGGTTCTTGTTTAATGGTTCACTGATTATTAACCCAGTTACCCTTAAGAGGGGGTTTTCAGAGGGGTTGTGTAGGAGAGGGTAATATTGAATTTCTTCCTTTAATTTCAGCCTCAAGACCCGCTGCTTTCTAAGCCTCCTAGAAAATTCTACTTAATAAGCAATATTATAACGTCTGCAATTTCAGTTCTTATTTTTTTTAAAAAGAAAAATACTTCTATGCTTTAAATACTTAAATAAACAGAAAGAAAAATAAAATCTGCCAATTAGTGTGGCACATAGCTTCCTCGCTTCCATGCGTAAATCAATATACATTAAAAATGTTATGTTTTTACAACCTATTATCGTCACATTTATTTAATTTGTTTTAAACGACAGATTTAACTGTTTTAAAACTAGAAGCTAAATACCACGAAAAAGTTTTGCGCCGGAAGGTTACAATCCTAGATAATAGGTTACAATTGAACCTCAACAACAACAACAACAAGAGAAGGTTATAACTTATAACTCGTGAACGTTGTATGGGTTTACTGAATAGTATGTTATGCGTTACTTTTTAAGTATTTATCTGTATAATAGTAATTAATAAATAAATTGTAAAATGTAGTAAATAATTTTTTTCCTGTATAAAGGTAACATTTAAGTATTTGCAGGAAGCAAGAAAAGGGAACTACTTGTTCATTTTCCAAGACTTGGATTGGAAATGAAGAGTGGAGTCGATATTAATTCTTTTAATTTGTACAATCTTGTGATTTTTCATAGAACAATTATTTTGAACTCTGCTAGGCTAAGACTAAAACTTATAAAGAATACTAAAGAGGCTGGTCTTAGTTTGAAAAAAGTATTGTGTTAGTTTAATTTAGCTGAATTGAACAAGCTTCAATATTCAATAGGAATAGGACTTATAATTTATTACATTTCTTTAAGAAAAATACTACTCATTATTACCCGTACCCGGAGTATAAAATTAACGTTGATATAATCACATTAATCTTTGAAATCAACAAAACAGCTCACTTAAATTTCATAAAAGCTGCATTATTCCCTTTATTATTATAAAAAATAAAAATAAATAAAGGAGAAATAGACTGCCAATTTCGTATGGTTGTAAATTTATTTAATTTTCCACCGTTTCTTACATCAGTAAAATAGTTTTGATTTTTTAACATAAATTACAGTACTCTTTTACATTAATGAAATTCTTTAGAAATGTATATTCACGATTTATTACTGAATTCCGGCTAAAGAAAGTTTTTATTTTCTTTTTTGAGGAGTCTGTGTTCACACTAACGTTTTTAGTATATTTGCAGAACTTAAAAATTGGTGAAGTACGAGATCTTTCTCACTATTTTCTTGAAAGGGAGTGAAACAATTTTGATCAAAACAATATTTCTTTTTATTAATGAAAGAAAAAATGAATTATGGCACTACAATAGGCACATTAGTAAATTACTCCAATGAAAATTTGCTAAAGAAGAAGAAACATAACTTAAAACTGATACGGTAAATAAAAACTATTATTATAACCTGTTGTAGAGTTCAACTATAACATGACTATAACCTTCCGGCGCAAAATGTTTTCGTGGTTTTTAGCTTCTAGTTTTAAATCGGTGTGACACTATGTGTTGACAAGCTGTCAATGATTGAGTTCAATGTAAAATAATAATACATTTATATACGATATGGTTTTACCTATTATCTGTGTTAGTTGTCAGTTATTAGTAATTATTATCTTTACATTGGCGCCCAACGTGGGGCCAATTGTTCTGATTTTTTAAATGAATTAATGTACAAATTATGCAAAATTTAAAGAGCAGATGGTTGAAGTTAATCTGGAGCTCTCTGCGTACAACTTTTAACATGCTATCCAAATTTCATAAAAATCAGATTAGTACTTTTGAAGATATAGGTGTAAATAAATGTATGTATGTGCGCACGTGGAAAAGAAGCAAATGGGTGCATAAGGTTTAAACTTATATGGGACCATCTATGGACTAATTACGATCTATCATATTAATTTCATTAAAATCGGACTAGTATTTTTTAAGATATATTGATCCGCAAAAATTGAGCGAAAAATAGACTAGCTGACATACCGACAGACAGACACGGAACCAAACATGTTCCCTGGTGTCTGAAACAGATTTCTGTTTTGGAATTTTTGAAATCGGAAACAAAAAAAAGTTAGTTAAAATCGTCATATTTTTCATGTCGTTTTTTGCATGAAAGAAATTTCTTCTGTCCCTCAGAGCTTAAACACGTCCATCTTAAAACTATAATTTTATCAAATATACAACTTGGTATGTATTTTTTAGTTCTTATTTCTTTTCTGTAAACTTTGAGTTGTATTATCGAAAAAAAAGTATCAGTATTGCTGTGACAGAAATCTATCAAAGGATAAATTGAGAATTGTTTTAAGTTAATTTTAAAACACGATGCATGTATGGAGGTTTGTTTAGGATGTTTTGGGTTAAAGAAAAAAACTTGAATAGTAGAGTTTAGAGTATTTTCCGAATGTATTCCTCCTATTTAAAGACTATGAAGGGTTTAGAAGAGAGGGTAACAAGGGCGCACTCTAGCTTTACCTCCGGTCTAACCAAAGGGTCTTGACTTCAAACAATGAAACTCGACCTTTAGAATTATGAGGATTACATATTAAAAGCATTCTCCCAAGCATTAACATCAGCATTAATTAAAAGAGCAATATTTTATCATTAAAGATGTAAGCTAAAGAACGTAATAATAATCAGGTGTTTGGGCTAACAAAGCTAATCATCTTTTCCATTAATTAAATGTATTATAAAATGTAATTACCTTCAAAACATACATCGTTGGTTATGTTACTAATCTTTTTGTGTATAATTTATAATCTTGGAAGTATAATTTATACCTTAGTTAGCGTGTCGCATATACTAGCTGGGAACTATTCATCCTTAGACTCTGGAAGGCTAAGAGTTATTTCAAGATTAATCAGATTAATTACTAACTGAAGATATTAAATTACCAGTTATTTGAATTATCTTATTCTAATACTCCAGACCATAACTGCTTGTCCTTAGTCTCAAGGCTGCTTAAAACGTGCAATCCATTCAAATTAATATAAGCATAATAAAGTTAAGATGAAGGGGTTATAAAACACTGAATTAAAATATTGCAATATATCGTTTCTCATTATATAATTTAAAAAATGTGTGTCAGTGCGTATGTTGAAGGCGCATATAGTTGAAACTTATATAAAACCAACAATGGGCTAATTATAACCTACCATCAAAATTTCTTAAAATCAGACGAGTAGTTTTTTAGATATGTTGGTTCGCAAAAATTGAGTGTCCAAATTTTGTTTATTTTGCTTCCGAGCTTACCGAAGATAACGGAAGCTATGTGATCATTCAGAAGAACTAAAAATTTTTAGGTCTCCGATATCAAAAATCCCCAGACAGGAATCCGTTTCAGACGTCAGGGAACATTTGTGGTCCCGTGTCTGTCTGTCGCTCAGTTTTTGCGAACCAATATATTATATTAAAAGCTACACGTCCGATTTTAATGAAATTTGTATGGTAGTTCATATCTAGCTCATTGTTGGTCATATATAAGTTTCAACTATATGCGCCTTCAACATACGCACTAACATACATTTCATAAAGTATATAAAGAGAGATGGTATAATCCTTCTACTCTCATTTGTTTCTTTTCCACATGTGCACAAACATACATTTATTTACACCTGCAGCTTCGAAAGTACTTATCTGATTTGCTTAAAACTTTTATAATTTATCGAAAGTAACCCGCGGATAGTTAAAGGTTAATTGGAACCGTCTGCGCTCTTTAAGTTTTGCTAAATTGATACTTAAATTCATGTAATAAATCAAAACAATTTTAATAGAATAAAAAAACGCGGGAAACAATTAAACAAATTAGACAATAAAGCCTTGTAAAAAAGTACGCCATAGTATGCGAGGAAGCTATGTGCGTCACTTAGCAGTCTATATATATATATTATTTTTAAATTTTATTTTCATTCCAAGCTTACTAAAGGTAAAGGAAGCTATGTATGAAGAATGAAAAAATGCTATGTATCCGATTTCGAAAATTATAAGACAGAAATCCGTTTGAAACATCAAGGAACATTTTTGGTTCCGTGTCTGTCTGTCGCTCATTTTTTGTGAATCAACTTATTTTAAAAACTAAAAGTTAAATTTTAATAAAATTTGGATGGCAATTCACAATTACACCACTGTCGTTGCCTTATAAGTTTAAACTTTCGGTGCTAATTTGTTCCTCTTCCACATGCGCATAAACATACATTTGTTTACACCTATATCTTTAAAAGTACTCATCTGATTTTTACGAAATTTGGATGTTTTGTCGTAAGCAGCGCGCAGATAGCCCCAAATTAATTTCAACCGTCTGCGCTCTTTAACTATTACTAATTTGATACTTTAATTTTTGTAAAAAATCAAAACAATTTTGAAAGTTTTAAAAAGAAGAGAGGAGAATGAAATAAATTTGACAATAATAGGTTGTATAAGCATAAAACTATTGAAGTATAAGAAATAGGACACGATGAAGCTAAGTGCCACACAAATAGGCAGACAATTTTTAAAAATATTAGCATTTAATAATTTGTCAGACATATTTGGTCCAGACATCAGGGAACATTTTTGGTGCAGTGACGGTCTGTTGATCTGTCTGTTGTTCCATTGTTGTGAACCTACATATCTTGCTCGTCCGATTTTAATGAACAGATAATAGTTGTAATGAGACAATAATAGGTTGTAATTGCTCGTCCGATTTTAATGAACAGAATAATAGCTGTAATGAGACAATAATAGGTTGTAATTGCTCGTCCGATTTTAATGAACAGAATAATAGTTGTAATGAGACAATAATAGGTTGTAATTGCATTAAATAATTAATGTATATGAAATAGGAAGCGAGGAAGAATTCCAATTCACTATTGTCCAATTACCTGTTTTAAAATATTTTCGACAAACTAGTTTGACCGCTGATGAATCCGAGTCACCTTTTTAATTAAAACATTCAATTTTTCTACCCCATCTCTATGTGCCTCACTAATAATTGGCAGACTATTTATTTATTTTTTATTATTTCATTTTTCTCTTTAAAAAAAAAACGAAGTTATTTTGTATTTAGTATTCTTAAATTTTTAAAACACTCTGTCTGATTAATTCAGAGTATTTCTTTATATAATGCAAAATTTGAAAATCCTGGTATATTATATGATAATTTATTGCTTTAAAACGATCTTGTCCTTTTGCCCTATTGCATATTAATGGTCTGTTTTACATTTTACCTGGGACTATAGGATTGAATCCTGGGGAATCCCTAAGCATTCCAATTCCAATAGGCTTCTCAGATCCTTCAATCAAAAATGCTTTGGTGAAATCACCAACTTTCCATTTCATCGACCTCGATATAACTCGTTACACACAAAATTCCTTGAATCTCTGAATAATTCCAATTCACTATTGTCCAATTACCTGTTTTTGAAATATTTTCGAATAACTAGTTTGACCGCTGATGAATCTGAGTCACCTTTTTAATTAAAATCCTTCAATTTTTCTACTCCATCTCTTGTAGATATGCTATTTTGGCTTGAGTCAAAATAGATAAGTTTATAAGGTGTATTGATAAAGCTCTGAAAACGTTAACTGCTTTTAACTGATGTCAGTTTACATGACCGTAATGAATTGGTATTTGAAAATATTTGGATACAGTTCTGACGTCATCAGAAACAGCTGATTTTGACACGATAATATATGCAATAATATGCTGCCTATGGATGAAGGTTATGTTTGTGTGGTCTAAGAGTCAGGTTATGCAGGAAAGAAAATGAAAATGCGCATGCCCTAATTCGATCACAATACAGCAAGGTGTTTTACACAAGTAAGTTCAAACGATACAGTACAGAATTTTGGGTGTATGGATCTTGAGATGAACTAGATTTTATACATGGGAAGATACTATATTTAGATCGTTTTCAACACACCATGTAAACGTAGCTATTAACAATCCAGATTTACATGTCACTGCACCCTCTCTCTGACTTAAAGAATGTATATCCAAGGCCATTCACTACAATTTCCTTCAAAATTTGCAGGAAAATTGGACATCGTGATATTGTCTCGAAGAATCAACCAACATGAAATAATCTCGAGTAAGCATCATTGAACCCTAAAGATGACCTGGTCAATGCACGATTTACCACGAGAAATTAATTGTGCATGCATTAAGCATATACAATATTTATTAAACCTATCTTTCACAACAGCCAAAGATTTGCGAGTTTATTTGCCACAACATGCCTTTCTATCTATTATAATATCCTTTTTCCCCTCTAGATTTTTCCTTGACGATCTCTCATTCTCAAACTAAATGCACAGTCTATTTCCTCTTCCTTCTTGTCATCTTCTTACCAATATCCATTCTTAATTTGTTTCTTTTTCGTCCCCTTATAAGCCAAGGGTGTTGGGATTTGAAGAGTGTATGCTCTTGTCTCCTTAATACGCCATTTCTTTTAGCCTCGTTCCAGGAGATCCATTTGTTTTTATGGACGTCTGCGACATATTCCTTTCACTTCCATCTCGGACGTCCTCTTGATCATCTTCCCCCAGACCTCCCATCCATACATGAAACCCTTCCTTTTTGCAGCCTCGTCACATGTCCAATCCCAATGAACCGATATTATTCGATGAACTTGAATACAGAATGGGAATTGAGATTTGATTTTATATAATATCCTTTTTTTCGTAACCATGTTTTTCTACTGCATCTCGACTCATTGTAGTCATAGTAATTTGCATAATGCGGACAGAATGCTTTATTTAATTTTATATTTTTTTTTAGTTATTCTGCCTTCCCTCTACAATGTGAAAATCTTGACTGGTAAAAGTATAAAAATGGTAGATTTCAGCGCCTTGATGCAAAATGGGTGGTTGCCCCTAGTACTCGAGTGGATGAAAACAAACTTTCCTTTACATGGTACAGATCCCATAAGTTCCATTCACTTTTTTCAAACCGTTTACTTTCTTTAACTATATAATTGTAATTTTTTACTGTTTTCAGAAGGGCCACTTTGCTATCTTTGCCCCCCTATAGGGGAAAAAATATTGGAGATAAAAAAAAGTTTCAAACCAAATGTTATTATTTTACACAGTAGATTCCAAATATGCTATCAAAAATATACACTCCAATTTGAAATTTTGAAGTTGGGTAGCCTGGGGGCAAAGTTAGTGGTTGCCTCTAGTGCGGGATTAAATGAAAGCAAACTTCCCTTTACATGGTACGGATCCCCCAAGTTTCATTAATTCATCTCATATCGTTCAAAAGTTAAGTGGGGGGTAGACTAGTGGACCACCCTGTATATACATCCGAACATATTGACCTTGTTTTGATTTTTAAAAAAAATATATATATATAATGCATAGGATTTGTATTATATACAGGTATTGTACATAAAAAAAAGGAGCGGTAATAGAGCGTGTTAGAGATAGTATTTAAAAGCTGGTTGGGAACCATTTAGTTTTTTCTCGTTTTGTTTTTTTATCAGACCCCTTTGCGTTTATTGTTTTACTTGTTTTGATATTCACGCTTTATCCATTATTTCGTTGTTTTTATTGCTCAAATCAGTGTTAAGTCCACGGTTCAACTAACTCTTCAACACGGAGGGGTTCTCTCTGTTGTGTTTGATGTACCGAAATCTCATACAGCGTAGTTTTCTCTCTGCGAGATCGAATTGTTTTGTCCAGGTGAGTGTTATAGACAGAGAGGGGATGGTTATGATTTGGTGAATATCTCTGTTCAGTCGCATTTTACTCTTAGTTTATCTCTGTGGCTTTTAGTCATTGAGTAAAGCCGACATAGCCGAGTTCTCGTTGACAGTAGATAGATTTACTCCGGTTCTGTATCAGATCTCTCTTATTTCCTCTACTCTCTATCCTCCGATATATTGATTCCTTTTGTGCGTACAATCAACTCTACCACTGGCCTCACTTTGTCAATCCCTCTGAGCTCACCACCAATGCCGACACACTAGCATATACATCTTTCTTCTATAACTACCTTATCCTGAAATTTGTTATATATATATATATATATATATATATATATATATATATATATATATATATATATATATGTATATATATATATATATATGTATATATATATATATATGTATATATATATATATATATATATATATATATATATATATATATATATATATATATATATATATATATATATATATAACAAAAAAATATATATTTTATTGACAACCCTATTCCAATGTTAACTCGCATATTTCAAAAATATCAAAACTTTTTGACAAAGAAAATATTTCGTTTCTTCTTTTCAACCTTTTCAAATTGAACTTTATCCATGCTATCTTTTCTGACCAAGAAATAGTTTGTTTGCTATTCGTGTCAAAGAAAAAGTGAAAAGAGTAATAGGAAAAACTTAAAAAAAAAAAAAAAAAACTCCATAAGGCAGTAGTCGATCAAAGAAAACAGTGTTTAAACAATATTTACAAAAAATAGAAACCCAGTTATTAAAACAATTTTAGACAATAACTTTAACAATGTTAAACTAAAATGTTAACAATTATTTTTAATTACAATAGGCTAAATGAACAAAAGAAACTATTATTTTACTATACCATCTTTGTAATGTTTCTTTTTTTAATCTAACAAATTGAGATAAACAATAATATAATTCAACAACAATGTAATACCGTGTTTGTACACTGCAATAGGCTACACAATTTGTGAGAGACACCAAGGGTTGTGCCACGCAAGAGTGACACATAGGAACTGTTCCAATATCAGACATTACGTTATTAAGATGTTGGCTCGGCATTATGCCATGTCCTGTTGCCATGTCATCGTTTCGTCGCGTCCGACTCATCAGGGGCCCGACGATGCCCTCCCAACTCTGGACCTATACCAGGGTAGGCATCGTCAGGCCCCTGATGAGTCGGACGCGACGAAACGATGCAGGACATGGCGTAATGCCGAGCCAACATCTTAATGATGAAATGTCTGATGTTGGAACAGTTCCTACGTTTGTATATACCTATGTCTGATGTTGTTATCCTACGCTTGCGTGGCACATCTCTTGGTGTCTCTCACAAATTGTGTAATCTTATAATTTCATGGTATCAATTTTAAACTACGAGTACTATATGAACAATGTTAATCTAGCATCTTAACAGTGGTGAACCAACTTTATTTATTATGCGCCATTCCTTTTATTATAAAACTTTATTTCATGTTAAGCATATTTTTTTCCTGTATTTTTAGTGCAGTTTGTTCTAACTTTTAACCTGCAAGGTTTTACGTTTTTGGACAATACTGTTATTTGAGGTCGTGATTACCATATCTACCCACGTGATCCCTATCACCTTGATATCACCAGGTTACTTTACATATATACTCGATGTGACCAAGTCCATTCGACCGTTTGCTTAGTCTTTTTTCCTTCTCCCTTCCTAAACCTTAAACCCCTAAAGAGGTTGTATTGGGGGTTTTGGTTGAACCCCAATTAAGCCCGAAAGTTTGAAGTCATAGACCACGAATGGATCACCCAGTATACGTCCTGCTAGTACATGATCAGTGTTTAATAAATTATCACTTGATCTGGTGATCAGTGTTTGATAAATAATCACTTGATATGACTAGGCATCGCGAGGCTCTATCATTGAAGCGCGCGTAATGCAATAAGTTTTATAGATACTAAGAAAAAAATAGTTAATTATGATGAGTCAGGTCTAGAAAGAAGTCTAGCTGTGCCTAGGCTTGCTATGTACTTGATGAGGGAGGTAAAATAGAGAGGTGGGGGAGCCAAGCCACCTCCCACCTCCTATTAATCCTACTTGACTATCTCCCTCCCTGCTTTATTAATACTTTTAGCGATCTTTATTAATTTATAGCGGTGTCGCTGTTGGTTTTACTAAAAACGTTATTTGAAAAAAATGTTCGTCTCATCGAATAAATAATGTTAGATTTTTTTCTCGTCCGAAAATTCCAATTTTATTTTAAAGCGATCATTTATGTGAGCGTTACGCGCGAACGCTTGGACAGACAACGTTGTCCAACGAACTCGCCCTGAGCATTTTTAAAATGAACATGTATACCAAAATGTATCGAAATCGATCAATTTTTACTCAAGTACGTTTCAGACACACAGATACGGAGCATATTTCGTTGAATGTAGGAAGCTCGCTGCGCTCACTTCAATTATCAGTGTTAAACATGTCTTGCTTCTTTCGGATTTTAGTTATTATGTCTGTGGTAAGGTAGTGGTCTCAAGTAAATGTGGCATCAATAGAATAGTGCATTTTAAGTACTATTAGTACTAGTAATAAACGGGTAAGACGAACCACTTGTTCGTACCTAGTAATTAGGCCTTTTTTAAGGGCCATTTTACTAGCCCCGTGGTAGAGTTCCAGCGACTTCACACATCATACCTTTGTAAAATGTACCACCGAAGCGAGTATGGTTTGATCATTAGTGAGCCATATAAATCAAGCATTTTACCGGTGGGTAGCGGCCATGTCCCGCCCATTATGCTGGCTTTTATTGTTAATGTTATTTTCTTGATCCAAAAATCTAGTTGGTGTTAGTGTGCCACATGATAAGTGACACTTCGCTTTGGAGTATTTGAATAACAAAGCTATCAAATTATGACGAACTTAGGCGACGACATATTCTTAAAAGGCACGAAAAGATTAACTTGTACAAATCAATTAAATAAAAGTTTATCATACCGGTGACAAATTTCAATAATTATTGGAACGAAGTTCCTCATGGCACGTTCTGGAGCCCGGGAGTGAATCCGAAAAAAACGACCAAAATCACCGTAACAAAATAACCACCACAAAATCACCGTCACGCAAAATCCGTCTCGAAATCTACAGATGATGATAACTTGAGTAAAAGATCACCGAGTTGTATGCAATTTGGTACACATGTTCATTTTACCAATGCCAAGGCTGAGTTCGTCGGAAAACGTTATCCGCCCAAGCGTTCACGCGCAACGCTCGCGTAAACGTAAGCGTGTTATTAAAGGAAGCCTGTTACTTGACTTGTTTTGATTATTTTTGTTATATATGTCAAAAATGTCACTTTGTTTAGTAAATAAATAAAATATAATCATGTAAAATTTCACCCTGATACAAGCAGAAGCTGTAGAGTAGGGAAGAGATATATTTTATAATATTTTAAATTAATTGGCCGGGTAGGTAGAAAACAGTCCTATTTCAATCCAAACTCCTTTAACAAACATACTTTCACTATAAACCCATCATGAAAAAAAACTTTTTTTCTTATATTCAATATATATTTATAGTAAGACGCTTGCTTCAATTATACATATAATGATTTTATTTTAATTTTTTCTTAACTCTGCCAGGTACAAACAGTTTGTTACTTTTAATTTTGTCTCTTTTCTAACTCCGCCATGTATAAGTAGTTAGTAATTAGCTATGTATACGTACTTAGCAGTGTGATTTTAAAATTTATATTTAATGAAAAATGTAAGGAACTTCGTTCCTACCGGGTGTCCCGCGACACCACACTTATTTTTTTAATGTCATTATTATTTAGTCTTTAAAGACGTCTTGTGAGCATGCTATTTTTATCGGCTTTAATTATTATAGGATTGCTTTAGATATTTGAATGTGACGTGTAATTAACATTCTCAAACGTGTACATGTGAACATTAATTACATAGTATTATTACTATTATAATGAAATTAATAATTCAGTATGTACTTAATGTCAATATTATTAATTAGCATCAAAGACATCTAAATTATCATTTGATAGTTATAATTAGTTCTTTTGTGTAAACATTAAACATTTTTATTAACTAGGCATCGCGTGGCTCTATCATTGAAGCGAGCGTATTGCAATAAAATACTGAATATTGAAATTTATTAATCATGATGAATGTCATAGTTGAAGATAAGTGGAAGAGGGTAGTGAGGGGTGGAGTGGGGGTACTCGGTACAAAGCTTTACTTCCTAAACAAACCTACCCACAACACTGACTATAAGAATCTTAACCACCCGTAATAGCTTTTAAACTAATATAATAAACGTATCACTTCATTACTCAAATACTACTGCTTGTTTCAAGTTGAAATCTTACATAATTGTTTCAACTGAACTTTAGACGATGTACATGAAGTTTTATTAAAATCGTTACGTTAGAACGTAAGATATCGGTAAAAAGGTTGTTTTCTCTATTTTAAACGTTTAGGTCCGCCTTAATAGTTTTAGCGATCTTTATTAATTTATAGCAGTGTCGTTATTGGTTTTACTAAAAAAAATTATTTGAAAAAAATGTTCGTCTCATCAAATAGGTGATAATAGCATTTTTTCCCGTCCTAAAATTCCAATTTTAAATTTGAAGCTCACGTTTACTCGAGCATTGCGCGCGAACTCTTGGACGGATCACGCTGTCCAACGAACTTAGCCTTAGTATTAGTAAAAGAAAGATGTATACCAAATTTCAACTAAATCGGTCAACTTTTACTTAAGTTATCGTCGGACACGTAAACGTTACACACAGGCAGACATACAAGATGCATATTTCGTTGAATGTAAGAAGCTCGCTTACGCTCGCTTCAATAAAAAAAACCAGTGCGACGAAAAAAATGCGTACGAAACTTTCTCGCGTACATATTGGTATTAACTCCCATAATATATAATTAAATCTCCATAATATTTAATTAATTAATTAATAATTTAACGTATTTATAAAACTAAAGCTAAATATTTTAAAGATTACAAATAACAGGACTAGACTCATCTCAGACATGGAAGACTATTTAATGACTGCCTAAATAGGAACAATGAAAAATATTGGTAAACAATTTAATACTCGGATGCGCAATTCGCACAAATGTGGTAAGCACAACTTTTTTTCTTTTTTCAAATTTTTGAGTGGGGGTATCCAATTTTTCAACCAGAAAAATTGTTGTACGACAGACCGACACGCAGACACGAGGCCAAAAATGTTCCCTGATGTGTGCATTTTTTCAGATTTTTTGCACTTCACATAAGCGAGATAGAGGGGGGGGGGGGGACACATTTCACACCCACTTTAAACTTGTCTACGCTCGCCCTATCAAAGTTATAAAATAAGAATGATATATTTTTGTAATCAGCTCGACGTACCCTTTCATATGATACCCCTCACGGTGTCGAAAAAAATTAAAAAATTTAACCCTTAAGTTTTTTTACCCTAATTTTTTTTGAAAAATATTTTGTTTAAGTCGCTATATTTTTAATGTGGGTAGGTACAAGACACATACATGCCAAATTTCAAAGTGATCGGACGAAAGGTGTAGCTGTGAGAGCAGGCGACATGACGGACGGACAGACACACGCAGGAAAATATAAGGGTCCTTGGTTTTGCCTATGGACCCTAAAAATGTTTCCAGGACGATCACATAGCTTCTGATGCCTTCGGTTAGCTCGGAAACAAAAGAAGGGGGGAGGATTGATAAATTAGACAATAATGGGTATTAAAAGCAGAACATCGGAAGGAATCGAAGGAGCTCCCACGCTAATTGTCCCCAGAGGAAATGTCCCTCACTAATTGACAAACTATTTTTGATTATATACAATAGATATTATATGTTGTATTTTAACAATGTTTTTTTATTGTTTATTCAGTTAATTGCTAGAATAAAATCATTCTTTTTTACTTTCTCATATAAAGAGAAATTATTGTGATAGCGCGAAAATTCGATTTTGAGATTTTGATGGATTTACACGTTTTGAGGTCCCCTGAGTCCAAAAAAGTGGTTTTTAAAAAATGTCTTGTTGTCTCGGACCGATTTTTTTCATTTAATCTACATATATACAGTATGCCCACGGATTGAGTTGCCTGCCTATACGTGTAAACTCAAAAAAATTTCAATTTTCGAAGAAAATTCACTCTTCATAAAATCTTCTGCTTGCTCTTAAATGAAGATTTATAGTATTACTTTTTGTTCAAAATGTACCCTGTACCCAGAAAGTACAATTTCCAAAAATCGTACAAGAGTAAACCGGTCCAAATTTCGACTATACAAGAAAAAAGTATTCTTTATAATTTCTTTAAGATACTATTCCAAATTTATTTTTCACATAAAAAAGTTCGATAATCAAATTTCAAAAATCTCCCCCCCCCCCCCCCCTCTGCAATTTATAAAAAGTAAAATTTGTCTGATTCTTATTTGTGCGGGATCGATTTAAGTCATCATTAAGTGTCATCTCATTAAGTCATTAAAAGTTGTAGTATTGCTTTTTTTGATAAAAACAACATGAAAGCAATAAAAAAAATCATTTTCAAACAAGCATTTATTTTCCTCTTTAATAGCTTTCATGATGTTTTTAACAAAAAAAGCAATACCACAACTTTTAATACACTCAATGAGGCTTTAAAGCGACCCCGCATAAATTAGAATCAGACAAATTTTACTTTCTATAAATGGCAGGGGAGGGGGGGAGATTTTTGAAATTTGATTATCGAAGTTTTTCATGTGAAAAATAAATTTGGAATAGTATCTTAAAGAATACTTTTTTCTTGTATAGTCGAAATATGGACCGGTTTACTCTTGTACGATTTTAGGAAATTGTACTCTCTGGGTACAGGGTACATTTTGATCAAAAAGTAATTCTATAAATCTTCATTTAAGAACAAGCAGAAGATTTTATGAAAAGTGACTTTTCTTCGAAAATTGAAATTTTTTTGAATTTACACGTACAGGCAACTCAATCCGTGGACATACTGTATATATATTACGATAAGAGGTGAACTCAACTTGCGAATACAATAAGTTGCGAAAAAGATCTAATTTCTTAAGCGATATTAGTCAGTATAATATCTAAAATATTAAAACAGACAAATCCATCGTTGATGAAATCCTAATGGTAGGTAATAATTGATCAACTACTGGTCACATATTAATTTAAACCCTCTGAACTTATTTAATATTGAATAAAAATAAATTTAACTCATCATGGAATCGAAACTGATATGGCGTTTTTTTTTGTTTTTTTTTACACTAAACTATTTTTCACATGGGCTACTATCAGCTGGCCCAGTGACGATCTTTTAACCGGAAAAATATTTCAATTTAAACAACCATCAATAATAATTATTACCAAATTCTTTTTTAAAAATTGCTTATTAAATAATAAGCCATCTCAAATAAATACATTTTTGTATACACACCTCTTTTACTTTTGTATTTAGAAATAAAACTCGGGTACGGGGTACCTCGGAACTTTTCCTCACTTCAAAGTCCACTAAAGTGGCCTCGCCTGCTGCTTCGCAGCAGGAGGAAGCAGCATTGGACGTGGTCAGTACTTGGATGTGTGACCGTTCTGAACAAACTGATTTATTATCATTCTTCAAAAAACTTTATTTTTAATACCTATATTTTATTTAATTATATGAAGTTTGGCGGTATTTTGACAGATGTAAACAAACTTTGACGTCATCAAAATGATCGCTCTAATAAATAATTATATTCGCTTATAACTTTTAAACTAATTAATGGAATGTTATCGGTTTTTGTTTTTATATTTGTTTCGGTTCCAACGATATGCTATACGTCAAAATCCGATTTATACTTTCGGTATTATTAACCGTCAAAGTTTAAAAAATCAAAAATTGATAACTTCAAAATGGCGGCCAATATCAAAATGAAATTTGGTGGGCTTGTTTGTCGTACAGAGTGGTATATTCGTGCCAAATTTCAACTTGATCAGGACCATTTTTTAAAACTTTTGGCTGACTCAACAAACTGGGTTCAAGATGACGGAAAAATTTGATTTTTCGGGCGGCACCACTACAGGTAAGGACTGATTTTTCTGCCGTTTCAACTCTCTAGGTTAAATACCTTGGGCGCTACGATGATAACACACACACATACATACATACACACATACATACATACATACAGACGTCATGCTGAATACCACTCAGGAGGTATTAAAAACACCCAAAACGGATAATTCCGTTGAAATCTCAAAAAAAAATTGTTTGGTGAAAACAGTACTTTTCCTACTATAGCTAGTGAGGAAAAGTAAAAAGTGTTTTTTAATTAAAGCAAACAAAACTTTTTTTTTATTTTAACCCTTATATAATTTATGAATCTATTTTTTTAGAAATTTCATTTTACATTTTGCTTTATTGTATAAGGGCTTTTAAAAAGATATTAATAATTGAATAAAATACACTTTTTTTATGTGAAATAAAAAAAGAGATACAATAAAAAAATATATATATTATATATTTTTATAAAAAGTGATATGATGAGAAATATCAGTCATAATTGAAACAAAGTTATCAATATTTTAATTAACAAATCCGTACAAAACCTTTCAACCATTTATATATATATATATATATATATATATATATATATATATATATATATATATATATATATATATATATATATATATATATATATATATATACACACACATAATAATTTGATAAAGAACATTCACACGCAATACACTTCATACGCGTTTTTAAATAACAATTGATTGGACTTTGGGGGAACATTTCGTTCTTCAAAGCTATCGTTACTGTAGTATAAATCACTGTGTACATATCAATGTCAATCATACATTGACAGAAACTATATTTATATAAAAAAAAATGATATTATAAAAATTACAATTATGATTCAAACTTAAGACGTTATCTTATAGTTACCATCGGTAAGCTCGGAATCAATATTCTGTGAAATAATACTTATAAATTAAGTACTTAAGACCTGTTTAAGACTAACATTCTGATAATAACCAGTATTAAATATTAATATATTCAGTCGAGGTAATTTGCATAACATTATTTTATAAACAAATATGATATAATTCAGATTATCAGACAAATCAATATTAAACGTACTGTTTAGTTTGAGTTAAATAAGTCTGATAAAGTAGAGGAAGGTGTGAAGTTTAGTGTATTTAGAACTTTGTAGTTATATTTCTAGAGATAGTTATAGTTGAAAGTTAAGAGGAGTTAAGAAGTTTCCCTGAGGAACTTCTTAGCTCTTGGGGAGTCTTTGATTATTTAGACATCAAAGCTGCTGGAATACTAGTGAGATCATTCGCCTCGAGCCATCATTAGGCAACACTATCTCTTGTCTAAACTAATGCAGCTCCTATCTAAATTTAAGTCTTCTATCAATAGTAGCTAACTACTTTTCATTAAAAATAAGTTAACTCTTAGACAAGAGTAGTAGTAAGTAAAATTTGACAAAAGTAGGTTTTAAAAGCACTTAATCATGTATTATACAAAGTAGGATTCAAATAAGCTATGTGCCACACTAATTGGCAGACCAATTTCCATTGCTACTGTTGTACCTTGCTTATCAAATAATTATTCGATTACAAATGTTTAAGTGTGTTGTGTTGTTCCTTATGTATTCACCTTATTTATTACAATATCTTATGTTTTTGCTTCCAAACTTACCGAAGGTAACGGAAAGTATGTGATCGTTGCGAACAATGAACATTTTTTAGGTCTCCAAGTTTAAAAATTCCCAAGACAGAAATCCGTTTTAGACATCAGGGAACATTTTTGGTTCGGTGTCTGTCTGTCGGTCTGTCGCTCAATTTTTGCTTTACCAACATATCTCTGAGACTTGCTCGTTCGATTTTATTGAAATTTGGATGGTTGATCATAATTAGCATATTGTTGGTCCCATATAAATTTAAACCTTCTTCGCTCATTTTGTTTCTCCACATGCGCACAAACATACATTTATTTATACCTATAGCTTCAAAAGTACTTATCTGATTTACATGAAACTTTTATAGTTTATTGAAAGTAATCCGCAGAGTAAAAACCCCAGATTGATTTAAACCATCTGCGTTTTTTTTAGGTGCTGTGCACACTGAAGAAACAAGTTTCATGAAACGTGAAACTTTAGTATCATGAAAACACATGATTTAAAACATACAGAAAGGAACACACTGCGTTTCTTGAAACTGTAGTTTCATAAAACATGTTTCACGCAACCAAAAAGTCAGGTTTCGTTGAAACCAAGTTACAGGTGGTTTCATGTTTATTGTTTTGCTGATCATTTCAGATTTGATAATTGCGTTTTCTTTGGTGTTCAGTTGTTTATTTAAAATGAGTGGATTAAGAAGCATTTTATAATTAATTGAATGAGATACATTGCATTAATACATCTTCGACAAAGGACATGATGAAACTGTCAGAAAAAAAGGTTTCCTCTTTGTCCTCTTGTGGTTTATTTGAAATTGGTTTTATGAAACCAGTTTCTTCAGTATGCATAGCACCTAACTTTTGCAAATTTGATCCTTTACTTCGTATAAAAAAACAAAACAATAACAGATTAAAAAAACGGGGTAAACAAAATTAGTGCGTGAAGTCTCACGTAAAAAGGGTTTTGTTGGTGTTGTAAACATGAAATTAGTAGTTGGGGGGGGGGGGGGGGGGGATTTGGATGTTTTTGACAAAAGGGCGTAGAAAATTAAACGCTTTCCACAAGTGTTATATATTTTTGTAATCTACTCTTCAATACCTTTCACTTGATACCCCACTCAAAATTTTGAAAAAAATATTTTTTTCCCCGTGACAGCAATTAGCCGCCATCTTGGATTCCCAGTTAATCCGACCAAGTTGCTATTCTTATTTTTTCTTTGGCCCATCAGACTGCACATTTTGCATATTTTTCTATATTTTTAGTAAGAACAGAAATATAGTTTTAGGAGGGGGGACACGCAAAATTTCGATTTTTTTTGACAAAATGGCGCCGAAAATTGAACAATTTCCCTAAGTGATATATATATTTGTAATCTACTCTTGAATACCTTTCTTTTGATACCCCACTTAAAATTAAAAAAAAAAAGGTTTTTCGCATGACGTGAGTTATCCGCCATTTTGGATTTGAACAGCTGATTATTTTGAGTTCGCTATATTTTTCCTGTGTGCGCGTCAAAACGATCTTTAATATTGGAAAGTTTCACGTTTCTATCTCTTTTTATTCAAAAGTTATTGGAACCGTAAAGAGTGACAGACAGACAGACAGATAGACAGACAGACAGACAGACAGACACATAAACGAAACTATAAGGGTTTCTTTTTTTGGTTTTACCAACGAAACCCTAAAAAGGGCTGTTCTGATCAATTATTTTAAAAAGAAAGATATACTATTAGTAGAAAATCCTTACTGTACCAGAACGCAACAAGCTGGCGTTGCCCTTATCCCACTATGCCACACGGACAAGAAACAAAGACATGCCACTTATCTCGGACCGACTTACTATAACCAACTGCCCAAATCACTTCAACTAATAACAACAAACACTATTAAATCTTTTAAACACAGACTGACAAAACAAAACAAAACAATTAAACTTACAGAAGATAAAGCATATCATTGACATACTCGTAATATAGATAGATTTAATGAAGTAGCTATAGCATTCTCGAAAAATGTTATAGATTGCAATTACGTAAGCACGAAATTTATTATATTGAGAGACGGGTCTCTCGCTCTAGGTGATTTGACACCTATTGAGAGCCCTCACCATTAATTAATATATATTATTTTTATGTATTAAATTTAAAATATTATTGTATTGCTTCCGAGCTTACCGAAGGTAACGGAAGCATTGTGTTCACTTTTGAGAACGAAAAACTTTTATGTCTCCGATTTTAAAAATTCCAAGACAGAAATCCGTTTTAGATATCAGGGAACATTTTTGGTCTCGTGTCTGTCTGTCGGTCTGTGTGTCCGCGAATTATGAAACGTGTGACGATAACTTGAGTAAATGTCGACCGATTTTGATGAAATTTGGTAGACATGTTCATTTTACTGATGCCCAGGACGAGTTCGTTGGACAACGTTATCTGTCCAAGCGTTCACAAGCAACGCTCGCGTAAACGAGAACTTCAAATTGAAAATTGGACTTTTAGGTCGGGAAAAAAATCTAACTTCATCTATTCAATGAGACAAACATTTTTTTCAATTACAATTTTTTAGTAACACCAACAGCGACACCGCTATGAAGTGTTAAAGACCGCTAAAACTATTAATAGTTTTTACACAATTAACAATATAACTATAAAGTAATATAACAATAATTTTAATGTTAATATAACAATAAAGTACATGATAGGATGCGAGGAAGCTATGTGCCACACTAATTGGCAGTCTATTTTTTTTTTTTTTTTTTTTTTTTTTTGTAATTTAATTACTTTATTTTATATCAATGGTGGAAATAAATATATTTATTATTATTATTAATTAAACAAATTAGAGAATGATGGCTTGTAAAAGCATAAAATCAATAAAGTACTTGCTAGGATGCGAGGAAGCTATGTGCCGCATCAATTGGCAGTCTATTTTTTCTTTTTTCTTTTTTTGTAATTTAATTACTTTATTTTATATCAATGGTGGAAATAAATATATTTATTATTATTATTAATTAAACAAATTAGAGAATGATGGCTTGTAAAAGCATAAAATCAATTAAGTACTTGCTAGGATGCGAGGAAGCTATGTGCCGCACCAATTGGCAGTCTATTTTTTCTTTTTTCTTTTTTTGTAATTTAATTACTTTATTTTATATCAATGGTGGAAATAAATATATTTATTATTACTATTAATTAAACAAATTAGAGAATGATGGCTTGTACAAGCATAAAATCAATAAAGTACTTTCTAGGATGCGAGGAGCTATGTGCCGCACCAATTGGCAGTCTATTTTTTCTTTTTTCTTTTTTTGTAATTTAATTACTTAATTTTATATCAATGGTGGATATAAATATATTTATTATTATTATTAATTAAACAAATTAGAGAATGATGGCTTGTAAAAGCATAAAATCAATAAAGTACTTGCTAGAATGCGAGGAAGCTATGTGCCGCACCAATTGGCAGTCTATTTTTATTTTTAATAATTTGCAATCTCCTTAAAAATCCTTTTCTTTAAAATTTCTTCAAAATCCCCTCTTATTGCGTGGTCTACAAATTGAATAAAGTCCGTGTTTTTTGTAAAGGCTTTAAGCCTCTTTTATTTCTCAAGCCTGGGTGGATACTGTTACACATTATTTACGAGTCCTTTCTGAATGATATTAAATAACAGAAATTGAATATAAAGTTGTTTTTTTTTATTAAATGTCAAGAATTTCTCATTAGCAACGGTAGAGAGATAAGACTGTTTTGCATCCAGTTAGTGATAAGAAGGAGTGTTGATTTGGCATTATGTTGGTTGAGATAAATTGGTCGTGGGAAGGAATAAGACCAAGTGATTGAGGCGCAAGAAGTGAGGCAAGAATTGAGGCAAGAATTGAGGCAAGAATTCAATGTTAAGTTAAGGATTTCCCTGAGGACTGAGGAGAATGAATTCTCCAGCTATAATCACTTGGGATCATACCAAGTCTATAACGAGCTCTCTTCCTCATTCCTCCTTCACCTTCCTCCTACACCCTTATTCTCCTCTTCATCTTTATCTTCCTCCTACACAATAAAATACTTTTTTTATCTGATTCCTTTTCTTCCTTTTTTTTTTTAAATCAGCAAGAATACCAATACTAAAAAAAACTATCTTTCAACCATGATTACAATTTTAAACTCATTCCGTCACCAAACCTTCGAGATTTTTGAGAAAAAGAACCAAACCAAATCAATCGTTGAATGCAAAACTTATATTTCTTTTAAATTGTATTGTATTTTATTTCTAGGGTCCCAGTAAAGCCTTAATTATAAATAAGCTCAGTTGCTTTCCAAGTCATGTTTTATTAATTTTGGTGACGTAGTCCAGTCAATAATAATAAAGAGTTATTAAAGAGGAGAAAATAACCTACAAATTATTTCTTTACCATTTTTTTGTAAGTCGAATGGTTTCTATGCAAAAGAGGGGTTGAAATATCCAATAACAATGTTTACCTACATGAAATAAAGAATAAAAATATTAATGGTGTTACTTGTTGTTTTTCAAAAATTACTGATTTCCCGGTTATTGCAACCCCTCTTTCTCATAGAAACCATTCGACTTACAAACAAATGGTAAAGAAATAATTTGTAGGCTATTTTCTCCTCTTTATTTTACTTCTCTTCCATTTTATTGCGTAAATAGCTTGCTTTGTAAGTTATAAGGCGAAATCCACTAAAAAAATAAAAGTAAAAAGTGGTTTTATGATGATTTCAAATATTTGCGTGTAAAATTTTTGTTGGACAACTTTAGATTCGTGTTCAGCACACCCAAAAACATAATATTAACTGCCAGCGCAGTCTGGCCACCAACCGTTTACCCTTCAGCCTGTACCCTCCACCCGCCACCTCTTCCCAATATTTCAACTCCCATTTGCGTGAAAACCATACGACGTACAAATAAATGTTATAGACATAAATTGTAGATTATTTTCTCCTTTTTATTTTACTACTAGACCACTTTTTGCGTGAGTAGATTGCTTTGCAAGTTATAAGCTGAAAACCAATAAAAAACATTTTTTTTTTGTAGTTTTTCGATGATTTCTCATATTTGCCGAGGGAAATTTTGTTGGACAACTTCAGATTCGTGTTCAGCACCCCAAAAAACATAAAGTAAGCCACTAACAATTAGATCAGAACTTTCCACTTCGAACTACCATTTGACTGGACTAACGAGGATATATAAAGGAAATATAAATTAATGATAAATAATAATTGGGGTATGTAGATTGTATTAAGAGAAACAAACTAGACAAAATATGTTAAATATATATAAAAATATATTATTCATATATGAGTGTGTGTGTGTATATAATATATTATAGGCATCGCATGGCTCTATCATTGAAGCGAGCCTATTGCAATAAAATACTAGATACATATTAGATATTAAGTTAATAGTTAGTTATGATGAGGGATAGTTAAAAAGAATGATTGTAATAGATAAACGTGTGCAGTGGGGGAGAAGGGGAGGGGGTCATCTTCATCCCACGTACCTATTACAAATATTACAAAATGTATCACTTCACTAATCAATAACTACTGCTTCAGTCACGTTGAAATATTACGTACAGGTTTCAATTGTACTTTAGACGATGTATATAAAGTTTTAATAAAATCGATACGTTATAACGTAATATATTGGTAAAAACGTTTTTATTCTCTTTTTAGAAGATTAGATTTAATTGATTTAGCGATCTTTATCACTTCATAGTGGTGTCACTGTTGGTTTTACTAAAAGAATGCATTTAAAAAAGAAAAAACATTGGTCCGAGACAACTCAGACAAACTTTCTCATATAAATAATAATAATAATATAATAATAAGCCTTTATTAAAACAATAGATCAATACACTATTAGTTAGTTATTTATCATATACATATACAATATACATAGTTGTTCTAAGTCGGCATACGCCTAGGCCCCATTAAGGGGTAGGAGTTACCACCTTTTCGTTTATACTCATTCTTTAAATTTAATCAGTTTATCACATTTACTTAAATTTTTAGTTCCCTACTTAAGTTCTTACATTTAATAATACGTTATATAACTTTACTAAACTATATATAATTTATCAAACATAACAATATGAACAACAATCAGTATAACTTTATTACTATAAAATAACTGCACACAACAAAACAATTAACATTACAAACAACAATCATTATAATTACAACTATACTAACAATATCTGTACTATAATATTTTCAATAATAATATATTTATTTTTGTTCGAGTACAATTAAATCTTTCTAGCCAAAGTTCATTCACTCTTCATTCAACTTTCTCATATACGAGTTCATAATTATTTAGCCCAGTGTTTTCCATTTATTAGTTTTCGTATGTACATTTAATTATTATTGAACATTTCATCAAAATTTATCATAAAAATAACATCTCCTGGGCGGGGAATCGGACCCAGGCTCACTCCGTCCGCGTTTTAAGCTTCTTTCTAAGGAACTAGATTTTTTTCCGGGAAAACCGCTTATATAGTAGAGAGATATCGCGAGATTCGAATTAATTGGGCTACAGTTTTTTTTTTTAATAAAAATCGTCGGTACGGTTTTCGAGAAATAATTTTTTTCACGTTTTTTTAAGAGATTTTGGGGGGGGGGGGGGTAGCGGCCCCAAATTTAGAGCTTAAATTGGTTTCTCGATTTCACCTCGGGGTATGATTTTTCTGAACATGTATTCCGAATTTCGTCAAAATTGGCCCAGTAGTTTAGGCTCCAGGCGTCTGCACACACAGACAGACGACAGACAGGCGACAGACAGACATTTTTTTAAAAAACCACTTTTTTGGACTCAGGGGACCTCAAAACGTGTAAATCCATCAAAATCTCAAAATTGAATTTTCGCGAAATCACAATACTTTCTCTTTATATATTACGAGAAAGTAAAAATGTTCGTCTCATCGAATAGATGAATGTAAAATATTTCCTGTCCTAAAATTCCAATTTTAAATTACAAGGTCACGTTTACGCGAGCGTTGTGGGCAAACGGTTGTGGCGGAAAAGGTTGCCCAAGGAACTCGTTCTGAGCATTTGTAAAATAAGCAAGTGTATCAAATTTCTTCAAAATCTGTCAGCTTTTACTTAAGTTATCGTCACACGTTCCGACACACAAAAAGGATGCAAGAAATGTAAATTATCTCTTAAGGCCCTCATACACGATCAAACATTTTGCGCAAAACGTTTGATCATGTATGGGGGCCTTTTTACGCTCACTTAAATTTATTCATATGTATATTGTTTAAATATTATAACTCTTACAAAATAATCTAATACAATACCAAAGAAGCAAACTAACTATTGTCTTTAATAATTTATTAATATCTATATCTGTAGTTGTACAATGAACATTATATTGATATTAAAACTGCGGGGTGTATTTGTAATGCAGGGTGAATAGATGCAATATTAAACAAGCTTACTTTGTATTCTACAGCGATATTGTCTCGTTGTATGCTCTATTCTTTTATTTCTATTTTTGATTCTAGGAAAAAAAATAGCGACAAAACCTGAAATTAATTAAACACTAACAGCAAAATTTAAACTGTCTTGGTTTATTTATTAAACAATTTTAAGTTTTATTCCTTTTTTTATACGGTTTGACAAGCTCTTAATTTTAATAAAAATTATCTTTTGCAGTTTTAAGTTTTCTTTGTTTTATCTATTTTTACTTTTTTTTTCTTCAATTCGGAATCTCTATAAATTCAATTTAGATTTTTTTTTAAATTTTAATTGGGAAGGGTTTTTCTTATTCTGGACTAAAGCCAGAATACTAATTGAAAATTTAGCAAGTTAAAGGTTTTATTATATTTCGTATTTTTCCTTGGCTAAATATACATGTTAATTGTAAAGTTATTTAGTAAATTATCGTAATTTAATTATATTTAAGTTAAAGTGAATTTTGTAATTAGTAGTGTGGATATTTTAAATATTTATAAAGGAAACAAAAAAAGTGAGAATAGAGACTATTTGTTCAAATAAATAAAATTTCTGTCACAGATACGTATATTTATTTGTTTGTTTTTTTAGATAATTACAAAAGAAATTGTAATAATAATTACAAATTTATACTTTTGAGGCAGCTTCACACTGAAAAGACAAGGGGAATAAGACAAGCGACCAAAGACAGGAAACGAGACCTTACTCACTGGGAAGGCATAAGTCCGTGTCTTTTTTTGTGTGTAAACACTATCAGTTTTTAATAATAATTTAATGGATTGGTTCAGTAAAGAAAAAGTAGGCAAGATCTTTCCCACTGGGGTGGGGAGACATGAGACCGTGTCTCTTTGGTGTGTAAATAATATTAGTTTTTAATAATAATGTAATGAATTGATTCTGTGAAGAGACAGTAGACAAGATCTTTCCCGCTGGGGAGGCGTGAGTCCGTGTCTCTTTGGTGTGTAAATAATATTAGTTTTTAATAATAATGTAATGAATTGATTCTGTGAAGAGACAGTAGACAAGATCTTTTCCACTGGGGAGGCGTGAGTCCGTGTCTCTTTGGTGTGTAAATAATATTAGTTTTTAATAATAATGTAATGAATTGATTCAGTGAAGAGACAGTAGACAAGATCTTTCCCACTGGGGAGGCGTGAGCCCGTGCCTCTTTGGTGTGTCAACAATATTAGTTTTTAATAATAATGTAATGAATTGATTCAGTGAAGAGACAGTAGACAAGATCTTTCCCACTGGTGAGGCATGAGTCCGTGTCTCTTTGGTGTGTAAACAATATTAGTTTTTAATAATAATGTAATGAATTGATTCAGTGAAGAGACAGTAGACAAGATCTTTCCCACTGGGGAGGTATGAGTCCGTGTCTCTTTGGTGTGTAAACAATATTAGTTTTTAATAATAATGTAATGAATTGGTTCAGTGAAGAGACAGTAGACAAGATCTTTTCCACTGGGGAGGCGTGAGTCCGTGTCTCTTTGGTGTGTAAACAATATTAGTTTTTAATAATAATGTAATGGATTGGTTCAGTGAAGAGACAGTAGACAAGATCTTTCCCACAGGGGAGGCGTGAGTCCGTGTCTCTTTGGTGTGTAAACAATTTAAGTTTTTAATAATAATGTAATGAATTGGTTTAGTGAAGAGACAGTAGACAAGATCTTTCCCACTGGGGAGGCATGAGTCCGTGTCTCTTTGGTGTGTAAACAATATTAGTTTTTAATAATAATGTAATGAATTGGTTTAGTGAAGAGACAGTAGACAAGATCTTTCCCACTGGGGAGGCATGAGTCCGTGTCTCTTTGGTGTGTAAACAATATTAGTTTTTAATAATAATGTAATGAATTGGTTTAGTGAAGAGACAGTAGACAAGATCTTTCCCACTGGGGAGGCATGAGTCCGTGTCTCTTTGGTGTGTAAACAATATTAGTTTTTAATAATAATGTAATGAATTGGTTTAGTGAAGAGACAGTAGACAAGATCTTTCCCACTGGGGAGGCATGAGTCCGTGTCTCTTTGGTGTGTAAACAATATTAGTTTTTAATAATAATTTAATGGATTGGTTCAGTAAAGAGACTGTAGACAAGATCTTTCCCACTGGGGAGGTGTGAGTCCGTGCCTCTTTGGTGTGTAAATAATATTAGTTTTTAATAATAATGTAATGAATTGGTTTAGTGAAGAGACAGCAGACAAGATCTTTCCCACTGGGGAGGCATGAGTCCGTGTCTCTTTGGTGTGTAAACAATATTAGTTTTTAATAATAATGTAATGAATTGATTCAGTGAAGAGACAGTAGACAAGATCTTTCCCACTGGGGAGGCGTGAGTCCGTGCCTCTTTGGTGTGTAAATAATATTAGTAAGAAAATGCGTCATGTGGCGTGTTAAATGAATGGGAAGGAACTAAGTAAAAATATATATTTTGAGAAGAGATTTATTTAGAGAAATATATTTTGTCTTCAGATTAGTTTCATTGCAGTTAAACGATCAAAATTATAATAAATGCTTTAAATGCTATAGTTAATACACACTTTTAAATTGCCACCACCTTTTATAAATGGCAGGGCCAATTACACAGGTTATTACAATTTGTTAAAATACTTACGAACCCTACTTTGAAACTTTATTAATTGTTGAGCAATTGGGTCTACATGGAATCAAAAAGCTTACTTCTGCGATATTTCGACCTTTTCTTTGAGTCATACTCAAGATGTTAACATCTAATAAGTTTCTAAGTTTTTCCTCTCAAATATGAAATTGTTAACTGATTTCAATTATTTGTTTTGATTTGTTACAGTCACAATGATCTGCCGTGGAACATCAGGAAGTTTGTGCATAATCGTCTGAACGAGTTAAGATTCGGAGAAGATTTGAGACAAGTGCCTCCGTGGTCACTCAGTGCCTGGTCACATACAGATCTTCAACGCCTCAGATCTGGACTCGTATCAACTCAGGTTAGATATCATATAATTTTAATTTGTTGTGTTAAGTAATAATAACATTATTTGTGTGAGTGAGAGACACCAAGGGATGTGCCACGCCAAAAATGGCACATTGGAACTGTTCCAACATTAGACTTACGTCATCAAGATGTTGGCTTGGCATTACGGTATGTCCTGCATCGTTTTGTTGCGTCCGACTCATCAGGGGCCCGACGATGCCCACCCAACTCTGAACCTATACCAGACCAAGAAGATCAGATATAGGACTTATCAGAGACAAACGTGCTCTCACACGTGTGAACCTTCCTGTTGGCATGTGTGACGATTGACTTAACTGCGCATGTCAAACGTAAACCAGTACTTGATATTGTCAGTGGATCCTTTGAACCGTATAGTAAACTGTCCGCAAACGATCCCTACCCACTTTGGAACTATATGTAGTGGATGACACTCTATATGTAGTGTCGGATTATCAGCTGTAGGGTTGGGACATCGATGTTTTCGATACATCGACATCGATCTTTCAACCCAACGAGCAAAAAAAAAAAAAAAGGTCGTAAACTTTTCGATGTTTCGGGAAATCATCGATGTTGTTCGATACATCGAAAGGTGGTCACCATCGATCTTTTAAAGTCCGATACATCGACATCGATGTCCCAACCCTAATCAGCTGTATCAACGGTATAATTGGCATTCTCTACCGGATAAACGTGACTTCACTTAAGTAGCTACTCATTTAAATCACGATACTGGTTGAACTCCAAACTCCGGAATTTCTTAGCCCGAAAGAAGGAACTGCTGGATCCTTTTTATGTTTAGCCGGTTAAAAGTTATATGGCCTTATAGACAGTAGTACGAACAGGGTGTTAAGTGAAGGGTATTCAATAGTTTACATAAAAAATCTCTTAAATAAAAACTTCCTTTAAGATAAAACAAGGTTAAAAATAAACTTAACCCTTATTTTCCCCCTTTAATCAAATAAAACATCGAGTAAAGAAAATAAGAAAATTTAATATTATAACACGAAAAAGGATAAAAATGTGTAAATTGCAAGGAAAAAATAGTCAATAAAGAAAGTATAAAACCTTTTAACACTGAAAGACGAATTTATATAAAAGATAAAATTGTAGAGGAATCAAATCTGCATAGAAATCAAAAAGGAAGAACATTCTCTGAGAAATCATCATATTTGTTCGCTTCTTTTTGGTAACCTTCAAGTTATTTTTAACCTTTTTCCGTGACATACGTAAGAATTAGGCACTTTGGAAGGAACACGTGGGTTTTTTTGTTTTTTTGGTCCTTTGAAGGCTTCTTTTACGTCATTTCTTGCATGCTTTCTTCTTTGTTGTTTTTTATTTTTTTTCAGAAGTTCTAAAAAACGCGTTTTAGAAAATAATTGTACAAAAGGATATTTCAAGGTATGCATTGATTTAGTTGATATTGTTTTTTTAAAAAATTATGAATGGGATCGTTTTGTTTTTATGAGAAATATCGTAAACTAAAAGCTGAAAAGGTAGAAGAAAAAACAGGAATATAGAAGCAAAGGAAATATCTATTTTTCCATCCTGGATTATTTCCTTCCTTTATTCTATTATAAGGAAAACTAAAAGAATAAAAATGAAGGAAGGAATATGGAAAGAAGGGATCAAGATATCGCTATAAATTTGTTGCTTCTTATATCGGATGTTAGATTCTCAGACTTCTAGATAGGAAATATCAAAATATTCAAAACTCCCCTCAAGACATCAAGTAAACACGTTTTTATCAATGAATAATCTTTTGAATACATTGAAAAGAACCACACAGAAATAACCCATTCACATATTTCCTTTCCTTCTTTTTATAGAATCAAATATATATTTACCCTTTTTAATAAATAAATATAATAAGTAATAGTTATTTGTGCATTGTAATAAAATTCTTTTATCTACGATTGATACGAAATATAAACATTATATCTTTGTTTAGATGCGTAGAAAGTGATTATTTACGTACTTGTATTCATTGCGCATGCGCGTCTCATAGTTCTGAACAATTCCTCTTCTTTACCACACTAGTGCGGTAAAGAAGAGGAATTCTTCAGCTTTACGCACGATTAGTGAGTTTGTTTACATTTAACAAAACTAATTTGCTGTTCTTTTATTAAAGTAACTGTTTATATCGAGTTTTTAGTGAAAAACAATGAGTGAATCAAGTGACTTTGACGAAAATGTGGAGAATAATAATCCTCCAGAAATAATTAATTCGGCAAAAAATACAACTAATGAATTAATGCCATCTTTATCAAGAGAGAGATACGAACTTACATACAGCAAGTTTATTTGTTTCTGTATTTATTATTTAAATCTAACAATCGTAGATAAAGTACGGTACGCAACTCGTGCGAAAACGGCATTTTGCATTGCTCGTGTGGTTTTACCGCCCTCGCTATCGCTCGGGTGCAAACTCCACACTCGCATGCAAAATGCTACTTTCCGCACTCGACGCGTAATGTACTATTACATGCAGAATACAAAACAATATATTTATTGACCAAAATCATGATTTATATATAACTATAAAATTATAGTTTTACGAAATACATGATTTATTTATGACTACCAATATAATCTTTAATATATTTATGTGACATCATTTTCATTATGAATATTTATTCTTAATTTGGTCCTAAAAAGTGATTTTTAAAAAAATGTCTGTCTGTCGTCTATGCAGACGCTTGGAGCTTAAACTACTGGGCTGATTTTAACGAAATATTGCATACATCAGAAAAACCATAACCCGAGGTGAAATCTAAAAAAAAAAACCTATGATAATGTAAACAGTATACATACGAATGTATTAACAGTGCAAACGTAATCAAAGCAAATGATAAACAAGAGTAATTTTTTTTTTTAAACTTTTAAAATTTATAGATCAATAACCATGTTGTTATGAACAAAATCAAAGCATATACGAGTACACACACACACACACATATATATATATATATATATATATATATATATATATATATATATATATATATATATATATATATATTTTTTTTTTTTTTTTTTTTTTTTTTTTCTTCAATTGTTAATAAATTTAATTCTACTAAGTATATTTTGATTAAACCAAGCCTACAACATGCACCTCATTTTAGCACATACTGCTGCAAAAAGATGTATGGACTTCGCTCAGCCAATTTTGCGTCTATATAGTCGAATCTGTGGTGACAGACATGACAAGAAGTTGAGGCCAGGGTTGATTTTCGCAATGTTTGTTATGAAATATTATCCTAAACTTTTGCAATTCTGATCATTGCTTAGACAAAAAAATTAATTTTATTTATATAATAAAATTTAAAAATACTGTTAATTATAAGTAATAAAGTTATATATAATATATTTATATCATTTATATATCTCTGGCATAGCTTAGTTGGTTAGAGCGCCAAACTGGAAATATGGAGGCCCGTGGTTCAAATCCCGGAGCCAGTGATATTTTTTCTGTTTCTGTCTTCCATAGTTTAAATTGTTTGAATTATATATATATATATATATATATATATATATATATATATATATATATATATATATATATATATATATATATATATATTTAAAAATACTGTTAATTATAAGTAATAAACTTGAATGAATAAAGTAAAGCATTCTTTTTCCCAATGCCAATAGAGGTGCTTTAGAATTGTCTTGAAAATAAATCAGTGATTAACTGAGGACAGAGGTCGTAGTGTTAAATGCTTATAAGGGTACTAGATTAAGATTTAGATGGTGCGCTTTACGTTCCCACCGGCAGAGTCCCTCGCCTCGGCTGGGAATTTGAAGCCATTAAAGTGAAACGGGTCCGAATTGCCTGGTTATTCATTATACCTGGAGACTAGAAGACCTTGTAACTAGTAGGCCAATCTAGATTCTAGATTTATACCTAACTCCTTTACATTAGAGTTAACTTTACAATGCCAAGCTCTAGCCTCTAAACATATATAACTAGATACATTATTCTCTATCAAACTTCACCTTAACCAATTTACTAAGTAGAACAAAATTTATTAAATTTCATCTTAGATCAATGGTATATCATTATTATTACTTTTCCTCACTACCTATAGTAGGAAAAGTACTGTTTTCACCAAATTTTTTTTTCGAGATTTCAACAGAATTATCCGTTTTGGGTGTTTTTAAGACCTCCTGAGTGGTTTTCAGCATGACGTCTGTATGTATGTATATATTTATGTATGTGTGTATGTATGTGTGTGTGTTATCATCGTAGCGCCCAAGGTATTTAACCTAGAGAACTTGGCAGAAAAATCAGTCCTTACCTTTAGTGGTGCCGCCCGGAAAATCAAATTTTTCCGCCATCTTAAACCCAGTTTGTTGAGTCAGCAAAAAATTGTTAAAAAATCGTAATAAATCGACAATGGTCCTGATCGAGTTGAAATTTGGCTCGAATGTACCTCTCTGTATGACAAACAAGCCCACTAAATTTAATTTTGATTTTGGCCGCCATTTTGAAGTTATACATTTTTGAATTTTTAAACTTTGACGGGTAATAATACTGAAAGTATAAATAGGTTTTTGATATATAGCATATCGTTGGAACCGGAAAAAATTAAGGAACAAATATAAAAAAAACACCGATGAAATTCCATTAATTAGTTTAAAAGTTATAAGCGAATATAATTATTTATTAGTGCGATAATTTTGATGACGTCAAAGTTTGTTTACATCTGTCAAAATACCGCCAAACTTCAAATAATTAAATAAAATATAGGTATTAATAATTAAGATAATAAAAACTTTTTCCGTGGTAGGCTGTGAAATAGTAACTTTAGAGCCTAAAAAACATAGCTAAAATCCATTTTTTCATTACGTGGACTTAAAAAATCTTTTCATTACTCCTAGCTGTAAAGAAAAAATCTTTTACGTCCTAGGCACTAAAAGATTTTTTCTTTACGGCGGGTAGTTGTCAAAACTTCCGTTAGTAGTGCTGCAGTCTTTGTAGAAATGCTTCTAGTACGATAAAAATCCGCTAGATGTCAATGCGTTTTATTTATCTTTTCTTATAGTGTAACCTCATTTTAAGGTTTCTTTTTTTAAGTCTTAAGTATGTACTAATATTTGTTATTATTATATATTAATTAGTGATTAATATTTAATGTTTTTTCATTGTCTGCTACCTCGGAAAAAATAGCATATGCTACACGACTGTGAAGTGTTTTTTCTTTACCTTGGCAATATTTACTGTCTCGCTTCGCTCGACAGTAAATGTAATTGCCGCGGTAAAGAAAAAACTCACTTCACAGCCTAGTAACATAATATACTATTTTATATACTACGTTTTTAAATTTTCTATTGACTAAATAAAAAATCAATATGAAACTTGTCAAAATGAAGATTGTAAATATAGGACATGTCAAAACAAATAAAAAAACTTGCGGATTTTTTCCGAACTAGCTTTCCATACAGCAAAATTTGCTGAAAACGAATTAAATTCTGCCGAAAGATGACTAAAACTATTAAAATAGTGCATTGTCATCGTGTTCTGAGCTATTCTGAAAGTTTCAAATGTCTAGCTACTCGGGATGTTAGTTAAAATTCGATTGCAAGATTTCTACTGGACAAACAAACAAACAAGAAAGCAAGCTAATAAAAACGTAATAAAAATAAGGTTCTTTTGAAGAGTGATAATAAATCAGTTTGTTCAGAATAGTCACCCATCCAAGTACTGACCACGTCCTATGCTGCTTCCTCCTGCTGTGAAGCAGCAGGAGAGGCCACTTTAGTGGCCTCTGATCTGAAGTGAGGAAAAATTCCAAGGTACCCTGTACCTGATTATTTTTTTTTTTTAACCTACGCCAGTTTGGGTCAGCCTTTTTAGCTCTAGCAGTCCAGTACAAGGAGGATATGTGTTTTTTTGGAGATATCTTTCCTTGACGTATATTTCCTTGAGTATATCATTATAAAAGATTAAGAACTCATAGATTGGACAAGTTCTGGTAATGTTAGATGCATCTTATGGAAAGTGACTGAAAATTAAAGGTATGTGAATTTATCTGATTCTTAAAAGAGCTTCAACGAAACTGTCGTTTTTAATTTTAACATCATCAAATAAATCGACCCACATTCCACATATATGAAAGTAACCCCTATATATTCCCTAACCCTCGCGCCCCGACTTTTTCTACACCATTTAAAATATTATAAAATATATCACTTCACTACACAGAAACTTTTACTTGTATCAGGCTGAAATTTTACATGCTTATTTCATTTGTACTTTTGACGATGTGCATCAAGTTTTATTAAAATCGTTAAGTTAGAACTGAGATATTGGTAAAAACTTCATTTTCTCTATTTTAAACATTTAGGACTGCTTTAATAAATTTAGCAATCTTTAACACTTCATAGCGGAGTCAGTGTTGGTTTTTCTAAAAAAAATATTATAAAAGTTGTTTGTCTCATTGAATAGATGAAGTTAGCATTTTTCCCGTCCTAAACCAATATTAAAAAAATCACAGGGAAGTACTTGCGTCCAAGTACTTTTTAGGGTTTTGTAGAAGATTAAGCATGCCCGTTATGTAATTATGATTTTATTCTTCGATCTCAAGGGTCCGGGTTCGATCCCCCGGGGGGTCACAATGTTTTTCATCGATAATAACGACTAGAAAAATTTATTTTTTCAAACCATTTCCATCGCTTCACCATAAGGTATAACCATGAATTATTTCGAAATTTTAGGACCACCCATTATATAGTGGTTGGGGAGGGGGGAATTTTTTGGGGTATATTTTGACTTATAAAATTAATAAAGAATGAAAAATTTAAAAAAGCAAATATATATTTGAATCCTACTCTTCACCAGCTTTCATATGATACCCAACTCAAAATTTTAAAAAAATAAAATTTTTGGTGCACTTCAAATTTTTGCGCCCAAAATTGGCAATTTTTTAAAATTTGGGATGAACTCCCGGAATTTTCATCGCCCCACAATAAGGCATTAGCATGAATTATTTCGAAATTTTAGGACCAGCCGAAGTATAGTGGTTGGGGGGTGGAAAATTTTTTTTGGGTATATTTTGATTTTTTTACCCAATAAGGAATGCAAAATTTACAAAAGCATATATATATTTGCGTCCTACTCTTCAGCAGCTTTCATTTGATACCCAACTCAAAATTTTAAAAAAATAAAATTTTTGGCGCACTTCAAATTTTTGCGCCCGAAATTGGCAATTTTTTAAAATTTGGGATGAACTCCCGGAATTTTCATCGCCCCACAATAAGGCATTAGCATGAATTATTTAGAAATTTTAGGACCAGCCGAAGTATAGTGGTTGGGGGGGGGAAAATTTTTTTTTGGTATATTTTGATTTTTTTACCCATTAAGGAATGCAACATTTACAAAAGCATATATATATTTGCGTCCTACTCTTCAGCAGCTTTTATTTGATACCCCACTCAAAAATTAAAAAAAATATAAATTTTTGAGTTTACAACATTTTTGCGAATTGCGCATGCGCATATTTAATTTTGAACTTCTGTATATTTTTCCTGTGGTTGGGTCAAAAAGTTACACCAGTATTTCAAATTTCAGCTCTTTAGCTTAAACGGTTCGGGCCCTATGAACCAAAGAGCGACGGACAGACGGACACATCACCCTCGGCATAAGGGTTTTGAGAAGAATCTACAAAACCCTAAAAACAACAATATTCGTAAAATTCCAATTTTACATTTGACGCTTACCTTTACGCGAGGGTTGGGCCTTTTTTACCTTTGAACGCTTGGGCGGATAACGTTGTCGAATGAACTCGTCCTGCGCATTGATAAAATGAACGTGTGTACAAAATGTCAACTAAATTGGTCATATATTTCTCAAGTTATTGTCATCGGTCGATTTCGTGACTGTCGGTCTTGTGACGATTGGTTTTGTGACGTTAGATTTCGTTACTGGTCGTTTTTTTTTCAAATTTACTTCTGGGCTCCAGGCGCTGGAACGTGCCATAAGGAACTTCGATCAAAAAAGTGTGTATTATAAGCAAGATTACGGTAGACATTCTCGCATAATTTTAATGATTCGCATGTCTTAAAGTTAGTTTATAATTATAAACTTTTCAATTAAATAAATAACATACTCTGTAGCGAAGCACGGGAAAAACAGCTAGTATTTTATATTTAAATATAAAAATAATTATCTGGTTGTAAATTTCCTCCTACGCTTGGTTTCTATGGACTCCCTTGATGAAGTTGGATATAATTAAGGTGGATATCCCCATCGTTGACAGAATGTGTTGGATGTATAGTATGAAATTCAAACCTTAATGTTCAATTGGATGGTTCCATTAAACTGTCACAGTGAAGGCACGCGTGGGATGATGCAATTAGTCAGCACTCTGTTCGCTTCAGATCTGCTTGCCCTGATTTGTTTTCAACGTGTTCAAAACATGAGATGGATGTGTTGTTGTTTTGAACTGTGTAAGGTCTGGAAATCAACTTTTTATTTCAAATTCAAATGTTTACACAAATTCTTCTTAATAGTTCACAAATTAAACTCAAATAGAAGGTTATTTAGATTTTAGATGCAGGTTATAAACAAAGATAAACATGGTCGAAAAAGCAGTGTCGCCAACCTGATTTCAACAACTTCATTATCATTAGATTAGCCATTCATTTTCTACTATTTATAAAATAATTAAGTTGCAATCTTTACTTTTTCGTCCTACTTTTACTTTTTCTCCCTACTTTTTGAGTTTAGGGATGAAAAGACTTACTTTAGTCCCTCTAAACTAATTCAAAATCATAACTTTTTCTCCCTACTGGAGATAAACAGACTTGGCCGCATGTTTACATATCAATACTTTTATAAGATGACTGTTTTGGGCGGGGATCTGGAATTTTTTCTCTTGTCCTGAATTTTCTACTTCCTATTACCCACGTAACTTCTATGTGACTACACATGATACTGATGTTTCATACCTCTTTCAGAAATTGGCCAAGTGTTAAAAATAAATGAGTATAGTCTTGCTCATGAAAGTAGGAGTGAAGTAAGCTTATGGACTAAAGAAAGTGCAGACTTGGCCAAAATGTAGATTTCACTACTTTGATAGGCTGACTTTTGGAAGAAGTTTTGGAACTTGGCGCAACACGGAACTTTTTCACGGTTAGGTTTTTGTTGGGAATATCATTCCCATTTGCTGGCTCCAGCATCGTAGGCGTCGAATTGATTTGTGGGAGGAAGGCCACTGTATTTCCGCATATATACATTAAACAGATTAAAGAATAACAAGGTTATAGAGTATTTTCCATGTATGATATCATTATAATCATACAAATCGGTACAATAGTACATATACTATTTTTTTTTTTTTTTTTTTTAATAAACAAATGACATAGCCTTAAAGTACATATTGAGGTCTTTCAAATGATCTGCAACTAAATAACTACATTTAAAAAAGTGGTCACGTGACACGATATTCTGGAAAAAGTTTACTACCATGTTTTTCAATAAATAGAATGAATTTATAAAATAATAAATAATCGGTTTAAAGAGAATTAGTGTAAGATTTTAGCCATCCAATCAAAAATAAAATCGGTCAATAGGTAATTGCGGACGCTATGAGAGAACAAAGTCAGAAATTAAAACATTAATCTAATCTAGTTCCGATGGAGGTCCGAGAAAAGTCATAGACTCAAACTTGTTGGTCTTTCATAGAATCAAATCAGTAGCTGATTGTGTAATCAGTTTAACGTTGCGTCCGCCACTTTTAATTTTTTTGAGGGGGATGGTAGAATGAAAAATTTCAATTTTTTTAGAATTTATCGACGGTTACATGGCTATGTCTGGCTAGGTACACGTGAGCTAAATTTCAAGTTTCTAGCTACTCTGGAAGTCATTTGATGATTTCCACTTTTGATTCACTTGAGTGAGTGGGTCCACAACAAAAATGCATTCTTGGAAACTCTCCTCATTTGAAATGGCTTAATATTGAGGGCTCAATTTTTTACAGTCCATCAACTAATTAAGCTTAATCTATGTTTCAAATTTCAAAAGCCCGTCTTAAAAAGAAGCAGAGATGGTGAGAAAAACCTGGTGAATTGGTTTAAGTAAAGATACACATTATGCTTATTGGAACTTGTCTTATTCTAAAATTTACGTTTATTTCGTGATTTTTTAATGTAAAAAAAGTGTGTGTATTCGTGTTTGTTTATTGTATTCGAATATATGTATATCCGGATGTTTATTATATTATTTTTCATTATAAAATTAAAAAAAAACGTCTATGGTATGTATGTAGTAAACCCATGGGTCCATTTAAAATAATTTCTAGTATATATATATACAATATTATTATCTTTGTTTCTTATCTGATGTGAACAAAACAATTTTTTTTTTCTTGTATCTTTCAAATTTAATTTTCAATTTGGTAAAAGGTACTTATATTTATTTTATTATTTTTCGTATGTAAGTTTTTCTCTTGTCTAATTTGCTTTTAAATGTTTTAATTTATTTTATTGCTATCACTGTTAACTTTACTTTCTATCCCCCCCCCCCAACTCCCCCTCCTTCCTCAAAGAGATTTTTTTTCTTTTATCTCGTGTTTTAATTTTTTTAGTTTTAACGTTATTTTTTAGTGTGTTGTATTTAATTTCTTTGTATTTTATTAGTATTATAAGTGCTCTTTGTACGGGTGTGTTTTAGTACCTACCACTTAGTGAAAAAAAAAAAAAAATAAAATAATATAATATAAATTTTATTTTTGTATACAGTTTTTATCTAAACTATTTTAATTATACAAATGCATACATAAATAACTTTTTCCCCAAACCAATTTAGTCCTAGAAACTTCTCTTAATAATAAGTTAATATAATTGTCCAGACAAGTCAATAATCGTAAAGGTAAATAAATAGTATCGGATCGGACCAAATGCGCCCTGATCCACAAATGGGCAGACCGGGCATTTGCCCAGGGATTTGGAGGGCGTAAATATCTTGTAAGAGGGGAAAAAATCGGTCCGAGACAATTCAGACATATTTTCTCATATACGAGTTTATAATTACTTAGTCTAGTGTTTTCCATTTATTAGTTTTCTTAGGCACATTTAATTATTATTGAATCAAAAAAATGTATTAATAAAAAATAGACTGCCAATTAGTGTGACACATAGCTTCCTCGCATCCTATCATGTACTTTATTGTTATAATGTTTATTGTGTAAAAATTATTAATAGTTTTAGCGATCTTTAACACTTAATAGCGGTGTCGCTGTTGGTTTTACTGAAAAACTGTATTTGTAAAAATTTTTGTCTCATTGAATAGATGAAGTTAGATTTTTTTTCCCGACCTAAAATTCCAATTTTAACTTTGAAGTTCACGTTTACGCGAGCTCGTGAACGCTTGGACGGATAACGTTGTACAACGAACTCGTCCTGGGCATTGGTAAAATGAACATGTCTACCAAATTTCATCAAAACCGGTTGACATTTACTCAAGTTATCGTCGCACGTTTCATAATTCGCGGACACACAGACCGACAGACAGATAGTTAGACACGAGACAAAAAATGTTCCCTGATGTCTGAAACGGATTTCTGTCTTGGAATTTTTAAAATCGGAGACATAAAAGTTTTTCGTTCTCAAAAGTGAACACAATGCTTCCGTTACCTTCGGTAAGCTCGGGAGCAAAATACTATTATTATAATCATAAAAATAACTTCACCTCAGCGGGGAATCGAACTATAAATATTATCATTATAAAATCGAGAAATGTCCCAACGATGGTGACGACTCACCTCGAAATGATTTGTCATTGCTAAGCTATATAAGGGAAACCAAATTTAACCCAATAAAAATTTTTTGGTTTTGATTTGTTGGTCTTCAAATAGATAATATTAACATATCTAAATATGTATCTAAAATAATTTACTTAATTTTTCTTTTTTTCTAAATAAAAAAATGAAGGCACGTTGTATTATAAGATAGGTCATATCTGCTTAACGATACTGAGAGTTATTTACAATGAACCAAGGGTTAAGATGTATTCGTCCAAATAAGTTTTTGTTTTAAATTTATGTGTATATATATATATATATATATATATATATATATATATATATATATATATATATATATATATATATATATATATATATATATATATATCTTTCTACCATTATGACGTCCATACATTAGGGATTTACCATCAATATGACGTCCGGGACAATATGAACTCCGAATACCGGACGTCACTTTACAACCCGTGTTAATTTCGTTCTAAAAGCTTCAAATAAGCTATGTTTGAAATCTGAGAGGGAAGTAATAATGGTCGAAAATTGAAAAAAAGTGTATATTTTTAGTTTCACTTATTTCCTTTAGGGGCGGTAGTGCTGTGGATGTATATCTAGAAATGTATATTTTTGTACAGTCGAAGGATAATCGGAACTCCGCAGATCGGGCAACAATGCAAGGTTTTGCCGCCCAATACCCCACCTACAACATTCAAACCCTTTACGCTTGTATCTCTGATAAGGTGTGAGTGAATCAACCTTCTAGACTTTTTTTCTTGCCAGTTCCATTCTAATAGTCCAGTCATTTGGTAGTTTGGACAGGAAAAAATTGCTGAAGAATTTTTCTCGACGGATCTTTATGTTTTTGAGGTGCTGAATCTGAAAATCTTAATATTGACTAGATTCGGATTTGGCTTCACCATAAAAAAATAGAGAAAATTACGAAATGTCGGAAGTTGTTTTAGTTTTTCGCTTATAACTCCGAAACGACGCATCCTAGAGAAAAAATCCCTTTGATAAAAAAAAAGCTGATAAAATTTCGTAAAAAATAAAACTAAAACCAGCTCTTTGGCTTTATTCGTTCTTCAACCAAAAGTAAAGGCATTCAACATTCTTCGACCAAAAGTAAAGATACCACTTTTTGGAAATTTCGAAAAAAATATATTTTTTTTTTTATTGACAAAATAAGTTTTTTTCATAATTATGGTCTTTTCGATGTATTTATATGGTTGTAGTCCGGTTCAGTGGCAAAAAATACTTTATCAGAAGTTTGTTTATGTTTTTTGAGAATATCAGACCCATAGGATAGTTCAAAGTAAGCTTTTTAGCATTTTAAAAAACACCATCAATAGGGTACTACTTAAACAATACAGTGTGGCCTACGGACCCTCGCTGTGTGCTGACTAGCACTCACTTGACCTGTTTATTTTATATTTGTAAGGTTTATTTTGTAAACATTTTATATTGTCCTGTGAACCAATGATACTCATTTATAGAGCTCGTATTTTTATGTTTTGCACATTTAACTATTAAATGCATATGTTTGTACTTTAGATGCAATACTATACATTTCTTTACATAGATGGTGATTTTATTTCGTTTTAAGCTTCTGCACAAAGTACAAAAAAAAACCTAATGTAACGGCTCTGGCCTCGTCTGTGCGTAGCTTGTTTCTATTAATAAACTACTATAGCTAGGAACGAAAAATTCGGCACTCAGGTGCATCTAGGCATTTGTGTCAAGTGGACACTTTTTCGATTTTTCACACTTAATATTTTCAAGATGGCGGCCAATAAGGCGAGTGACTAAAAAAAATGTTTTAGACACCATGACATGTTATATATCAAATTAAAGGTCTTGAAATATAGAAAAAAAATGAAACTATTAAAATTTCATACCTAATATTTTCAAGATGGCGGCCAATATAGCTGGCGACTACAAAAACGTTTTTAGTCACCATGGTAAGGTAAACATTAAATTAAAGGTCTTGAAGTGTAGAAAAAGAATGTGCAACTATTACAATTTTACACTTAATAATTTTTATCTACTTGCGGCAGAAAAATGAGGCATTATTGAACTGATTTCGGGCAAAGAAATGTGATTTTACTGCCTAGGCGGTAAAATGAGGAAAAATTTTACTGTTATAATGTTTGCAATAACAGTTTATACTATTATCTCTACCATATAAAATTATATATATTATAGTTCAATACATAATATTTAATAAATAAACGTTTTAATATTAAAATAATTTGTTTACATTTTTAAATTCTGTAACAAATTTTCTGTTAAAAATAGCGGAGTCACTGGCCTTACTGCAGCGTCATGTAAACATCCAACATCCATATTATTATTATTATTGAAGTCATTCTAGATTAGACTAGCTACTATTCTTGATTTATTCTACTTACTTCTTTTATTCTAAGCAATAGAATATATCTTTAATACTTTTAGTAATTTTTTAGTAAAAATATAAATAAATAGTTTATATTGCATGCATTATTCATTCAGAAGTTTTGTGAGCTATAAACGTGTGTTTTGTATTTTGTTGTTATAGATTCAGTTTGCTATTCCCTTATTGTTATTATTCCAAAGCTTCTAATTTGATTTCTTTATGAACATTAATTTTAGTTAATACGTATGTTATTATCTTATTAATGTAACATAGTAATTAACTATGTTATATTAATAAAGATGATATGTTAGCAGTTTCATTTGTCTGCCACCCGTAGATAAAATGTATGCAACAAGGCAGCAAAGGAAACATTTCTGCCTCATTTATTCATTGCTTGCCTCGGCTTCGCCTCGACAGTCAAGTCGGTTAATTATCATAGCCTGTCCTCGACTTCGGCTCGGAGTTTAATCTAATCACCCGTCAGTAAAATTCCATTTTGCTGCCTAGTTATATAAATAACTATAACTTAATCGTACAGAAGCCGGCGATTTGTCTGTGTCTAACGTTTAAGTTTACATGTCCGACGATAACCTGAGTAATAGTTGACCGATTTAATTGAAATTTGGTATACAGTAGAGTCCCGCTAATCCGGACCCCGCTAGTCCGGACATCCGTATAATCCGGACGGGCCAAAAAGATGTACAGTTTGGAACTAGGGTCTATTCAGATTTATGAATTATTAAAATTATCAGGGTTTCTGCTTTTATTGTCTATTACTATTTATAAAATTGTTCCTAGTATAGTTTACAGGTGTACATTCCAACATTCGACACGAGGAATACCCGGTATTTCTGTTAAAAATAAACAGATTTAGAATAATTATGAATAAGTAAGAACATCGATAAATCTGTTTGGATTCCATTCCATACAAATGTAGGGCGGAAGATATAAAGGTAATGTATTCCAGAAAATACAATTATATGTGACTGAGATGAGGAGAGGATTTAAAGAAACACGTAGCGGCGGTTCAACGGAGTTCCGTGAAATGCCGCCAAGCCACCAGTGAACAATGACTTTTTGTGAAATGATTAGCCAGTGCTCGAATTTCATTTCGGAACACAGGTTGTTTCCCTGGAAGTCTCTTCTATACCTGCACCTGCGTAATTTAATTTATTTAATATTCGGAGTGGTGACAGAACAGTCTTTGAGACTAATAGAGGTATTTTTTAATCGTAAATCTCTTTTTTAATAGTAAATCTGGATTTTAATAGTTTTGCCCAACTAAAACTTGTTTTACAGACATTTTAAAACTGATTCCGTTTAATCCGGATTTTCGGTAATCCGGACTGGGTCCGGTCCCGTCAAACCCGGATTAGCGAGACTCTACTGAACATCAACTCAACTTTACTAATGCTCAGGCTAAGTTCCTAAACGTGAGCTTCAAATTTAAAATTGGAATTTCAGGACGGGAAAAAATTCTATCATCACCTATTCGATGAAACAAACATTTTTTACACATAACATTTTTTAGTAAAACCAACAACGGCACCGCTATGAATTAATACAGATCGCTAAAACTATTAAAGCTGGCCTAAACGTTAAAAATAGGGAAAACAACCTTTTTACCGATGTCTTACGTTCTAACGTAATGATTTTAATAAAACTTCATAAACACCATCTTAATCTCAATGAAAACAGGCATGTAAAATTTCAACTTGATAGATACATACAGTAGTTTTTGCGCATCGAAGTGATACAATTTATAATACATATTTGAAGTGGAATGGCCGGGACGTGTAGAAGAGTTGAGGAATAGTAGAATAACCCTTCTCCCCCACTGCACGACTCTCTATTACTAGCATATTCTTATAATATCAACTCATCATGATTAACTATCTAATATTTATTCCATTACGCTCGCTTCAATGATAGAGCCACGCGATTCCTAGTAATATTATTTGAGTACAAATAGTAGTAATAATATAAAATCTGAGATGATTGTGACGAAAAGTATAATTTGATTACGAGTTTTGTTAGAGTTATCTTATCTAATCTGATGTGAATATGAATTAGCTTTACTTGATAAGGAAATGTGTCCCTTAAACTTAACTAGTCATATACATACATCTCTGTTAATTGACTTTGCTTATATGTATTTCTCTTTCTCTTTTAAGAGTGATTGAACTAAGGGGAAATTAATCATTTATTTAAAATTATTTATTTATTAGCCTAATTAATAAAATAATTAAATATTACACCCATCAATTTAACGGTACTATATATTGGATTTAAATGTTTATTGCACTGTCATAAACACATAATAATTATAATCATATACCCGGTATTTGCAAAAAATTTTTTCTTTTTCTTTTCTTTTATAGTATAAAAAAAGCCGCCCCTTACACCGAGTTTTAATGTAAGAAAACGGGAACATGATTTATTCACGTATATATTTTTTGGGCAGTGTTATTGATTTATTTTTTAATTGAAGCTATGTGATCGTTCCGAAGAACGAACATTTTTATGTCACCAATTTCGATTTCAAAAATTCCAACACAGAAATCCGTTGCACTCACCAGGAAACATTTCTGGTTCGAGTTTGTCCGTCAGTCTGTCCACAATTTTATCATTCATATAAATTGATTTTTACCTCCAGCGGGGAGAAAAATTGATCTTTCCTCCTTAGTTTATAGGGAGGGAAGTTACTCATTGCACCCGGTCGGGTTAAACAGGGAGTAATGAAAAATAGACTGCCAATTGGTGTGGCACATAACTTCCTCGCATCCTATCATGTACTTTATTGTTATATTAACATTATCGTTATATTAATTTATTGTTATATTGTTTCTTATTAATAGTTTTTTGTGATCTTTAACACTTCATAGCTGTGTCGCTGTTGGTTTTACTAAAAAATTGTACTTGAAAAAAATGTTTGTCTCATTGAATAGATGAAGTTTGGTTTTTTCCCCGACCTAAAATTCCAATTTTAAATTTGAAGCTCACGTTTACGCGAGCGTTGCGCGTGAACGCTTGAACGGATAACGTTGTCCTACGAACTCGTCCTGGGCATTGGTAAAATGAACATTTACACCAAATTTCATCAAAATCGGACGACATTTACTCAAGTTATCGTCGCACGTTTCAGGATTCGCGGACACACAGACCGACAGACAGACAGACAGACAGACAGACAGACAGACAGACACGGAACCAAAAATGTTCCCTGATGTCTGAAACGGATTTCTGTCTTGGAATTTTTAAAATCGGAGGCATAAAACTTTTTTGTTCTCAAAAGTGAACACAATACTTCCGTTACCTTCGGTAAGCTCGGAAGTAATAAGTAAGGGAGTAATCATAAAAGTTCATGATTCCCTCCAGTGTTGCCCTAGATCCTAGATAAAGCACAAGTAAATTAGGTTGGTGTTAATACACATTTCCTTTACTAACTTTTGTTTAATGTCGAAATCTATAATGTCATCTTCACACATGTCATATAACCTCCACAACGGTTGCCATAGTGATTCATCAGTAAAAGAAAGAAACAAGTTAAAAGTTGAAACATAATTTCTAAATGTAGATTAACTAATCCATATTTAAATACTTTATTTCAGTTGTCAGCACCATTCAATATACACGACTCAGCGAATCACGGAAAAAATGCCCACGGAAAAAATGCCCAAGGAAAAAATACCCAGGAAAAAATGCCCACGGAAAAAATACCCACGGAAAAAATGCCCACGGAAAAAATGCCCACGAATAAAATTCCCACGGAAGAAATGTCCAAAATATAATTTTGATATGTCATAATTATGTCATAATTTAAGTCATAATTATGTCATAATTTTGAAATTTCATTCAAAATATAATGTTGAATGAAATAATTTTAGCAAAATATTATAAAACATATTAAAATTGATTTTATTATTTTTTTAATTTATAAAATACCTTTGTTTAGTCTCATCGTTTATAAGCACAAAATGAGTCAGTCTCAATTATCATTTTCAATTTTTTAATTTTTCAGTATATTTTTAAATTCAGGTACCATATTAATTTTTTTTGTATTATATTTATGTATTTCACTAAAATTTGCGTAATACCAAAATTTAAGTGAAAGTGGGTCCTCTGTCTGGACAATATGGGCACAGAATTGAAGTACTATAACCACGTACGATGTCAAACAGTGACTGATTCTCTTGAAAAGGAAAAAATGTTGCTAGATTTTTTTTTTTTTAAGACTTTTCCTCCGTGGGCATTTATTTAATGAAATTTGGAAGGTAGGTCATAGACCTAATTAGTCTATAAGTTTCAACCGTCTGTGCTCATTGATTTTTCTTCCAAAATCTGTACCATCCTAACTTTAGTTTCGACTTTTTTTGGATTTACAAATCTTGGTAGAGATTTTATTTCAAAAGAAATTAATTAGAAGGTGTAGTTAGTTTTGTGTTTAATATTTTAAAATATATGCTAGCTAATTAGAATGACGATTGCCATACAAATCTCTATAAAGGCTATATATTATTATATTCTCGTATATTTCTATTGAAATTTACCGAGAAAAGATCATATAATTTTACTCCTTAGTTAGTAAGATAATGAAAGTTAAAATTCATAATGCCTCCGATTTTTTTCTTGAGAAATTTTTTTTAGTAAATTATGTTTTAAGTTTTTAGAATTATTGGTTCTAAAATCGGTTTTACTCTCTATTCACTGTTAAACTGAACACTAGATTAAACTAGCCTAATCCTGAATATTTATGGTTATCTAGACAGGAGTAGGCGAACAAATCGTAATCCTACTGTTGCATCTGAACTTTGTCGGTATACTGATGGACATATCCCTTTAGTACCTGTGGTAATCCACGGTTTATCCCCTCTGGGGAAATTTCCTGATTGTCCTTGGTCTGTTATTATGTTTAAACTTATCTTTTGACTTACGCGGTTTCATTGGTGCTTAATCTTTAGGAAAGTATGAATGCTTCAAGGAAATACTAAACCAATATAATTTTTAGTAAATTTTATATTTAAATGTAAGCCTAAGTTTAACATAGCATTCTTTTGCTTTTGTATAAAATCATTTATCCATGTTAGAACACAAAAAAGTTGTTTACCGTAATGGAGGGCATCAGGGCAAGCACAGAATGGGTCAAACCACTAATTGTGTTTATCAAAATTATTATTCAACAACATATACCTATAATATGTATTAACATATTAGTATAAGGATCTTTCAAGCCAAAAATCATTTGAACCAACATTAGTGTATACGATCCTAGCTTCACAGTCTAATGTAGTTATTCTTTGAAGTAGAATTAGATTTTTAGGAGCCTTTGCAGCTCCATGTCACAGTTTTTTCTTACTTACCGTACCTTACATCCAGTAAACTTGGAAGCATTATGATCGTTCTGAAGAGAGATGTTTTTTATGTCTTCGAATTAAAAAAATCGAGTACGGGGCACCTCGGAACTTTTTTAATAACTTAACTTTTTTTAATAATTAATAACTTTCTTTTTCAACTTACTTGTATATTATAAGGTCTATAGTCTATAGGGTATATAATATTTATAGTAATCAACATTGCTATTTGAAGCATATAGAATAGCAAGGTTGATTACTTTATTATATACCCTATAGACCTTAAAGAAGATCTTAAGTCCAGTGGCCCAGGGTACCGTTACTTTTATAGTAATATAACTGCAAAAATACAACACCCCTAATGGCTATTCCACTTAAAAATAGGTTAAAATTTGTTAGCGTTAACAATAAACTAATTATAAATATTTAAAAACTACCATTAAACATTAAAGTTTAATTATTTTGGACATTTCTTCCGTGGAAATTTTTTTCGTGGGCATTTTTTCCGTGGGCATTTTTTCCGTGGGTATTTTTTCCGTGGGCATTTTTTCCTGGGCTTTTTTTCCGTGGGCATTTTTTCCGTGGGCATTTTTTCCGTCTACCCGACTCAGCTTCCAGCTGATTCTCCCATTTAATTTTAGCATTGAAATTCAAATAATTATTATCTTTAATTTAATTTTAACGTGATTAAACTTATTTAGAGAATTGTTAATATTATATCGAACTATATTTTTTGTTGAATAACGTAATTTAAAATTAAAATCTTTCCTTTTCTTCTTGTACGTATCTTTTCTTCTTGTACGTACCTTGGGAGTAAAAATCACTTGCACCCTCGCTATAATTAACTTAAAAATTCCAAGACAGAAATCCGTTTCAGACATCAGGGAACAATTTTGGTTGATTCTCGTGTCTGTCTGTCTGTCTGTCGGTTTGTGAGTCCGCGAATTATGAAACGTGTGACGATAACTTGAGTAAATGTCGACCGATTTTGATGAAATTTGGTAGACATGTTCATTTTACCAATGCCCAGGACGAGTTCGGTGGACAATGTTGCAACAATGAGCAACGCTCGCGTAAACGTGAACTTTAAATTTAAAATTGGAATTTTAGGTCGGGGAGAAAATCTAACTTCATCTATTCAATGAGACAAACATTTTTTTCAAATACAATTTTTTAGTAAAACCAACAGCGACACCGCTATGAAGTGTTAAAGATCGCTAAAACTATTAATAGTTTTTACAAAATAAACAATATAACAATAAAGTAATATAACAATAATTGTTATAGTACATGATACGATGCGAGGAAGCTATGTGCCACACTAATTGGCAGTCTATTTTTTTTATGTTTTAATTAAGTTTTGATAAATTTACCCCTAATAGCAATGCATAAGAGTATAACACTATTTAAAACTGATGGCGGTGTAAATACCGCCACGCGAGTGTTCTTGTGTACAAAAGGCGCGAGCGCTCGAACGTTAAGTATGTGACGGCTGGACTATATACCTAATACAAATGAATTAAGATTTGGCAACACCGCTGGACGTCTTATTGGTGCAGTTTACTAAAATCATATACAGTTGGACGTGATATTAACTTATCAGTGGACAGAATATACATATAGTGCCACATCGGCGGTAATTTAAAAAGTCGCCATAATGGTGTAGAAATATAAGCGGAGTTATGAGAAAATGTATATTCCTAATAAACATATATATTACAATTTTTTGCGATCAAAACTCTATATTAACCCGCAGTACCTTATAATTGAAAGCAAATTATCAAAAATGTTGTTATTTCATGAGGACGCCAAAATGTATGATTTGTAAAAAGACGTCTCAATACACAAAAATGTATATATATATATATATATATATATATATATATATATATATATATATATATATATATATATATATATATATATATATATATATATGTATACTTCTAGAAGGTTAGCCGGTATTACTTCTTAATATAACTATGGCAGGAGAATTCGAGGCCCTTTAGAACAAAGGGTACATTGCAAAAGGGGTTCCGCTTTCCGTGATAAAGGGCTTGTCCAGAATTAATTCCCTCTTATATTAATTTTTCCCCCTTTTCCCTAACCCCTTTTTTATATTCTCTCTTATACTCTCTTAAGGGCTAAATTAAATTGTGAAAAAAAAAAAAAAAAATTCCCACCTCCCCTCTTAAAAAATAAAGGAGAACAAAGTTATTAAATAAAATGAATGCGAAGAACAAGGGAATGGTGATTTTTTTTTTTATCCGAATCAGATGCATGTTTGTATTTCTTCGTAATATTTTTAGTAATACACATATAATTTATTATATAAGGTACCCTTTGTATAAAAAATAATTTGTATTATTATGGTCATTTATTTACTTAAAAATAACTAATTTATTTAGGTAATTATGAAGCTTCTACTTTTTTAAATTTCTATGTGGCAAATGCTTTTGAAAATTGAGTTTGATTAAATAACTCACAATGTACAGACGATTTTCTTTTTGAGAATTTTTTTTTTAAAGAATTGTACCTTCTATGACAAATAGACAAACATATCGATAAGTTTTGGTGACAAAGGTAGTACGGTGATGTTTTGAATAATTTACGATTATTCCAGAATTAAGTAGGATTTTTTTTTTTTTTTTTTTTGGATGTTCTAAAATATTATTAAACTTGATAATGGCCCAAGAGCGGTTGAAATATAGATATAAAAACTTAGTTTTAGGTTTCTGTACAAATTACAAAAAGAAACCTTATATAAGGGCTCTGTCTGTCTGTCTGTCTGTCTGTTGGTGTCTGTCCGTTGCTTGTTTCAATTCATAAACTACTATAGTATGGCGGGTGACAAAATATTGTTTTAGTTACCATAACATGTTAAAGGTCTACCATAATCAATTTAAAGGTCTTGAAGAGTAGAAAAAGAATATTACTATTAAAATTAGTGTAATTATATTACACTTAATAATTTTAACTTTAATGTACAGAAACCGGCGATTATCGCCCCCACGTACTTACGTGAAGCGCGCCTTACTTGTTTATTTATACCCTTATGACCTGGAACAGACGTCAGGGTTATTGAATATATTTTATAAAAGGCATATTTTGTTCACTACTTCATTTTATATACTATATCCACTAGCTACAGTAAAACATATTCTGTAAATTAGTGTGGCACATAGCTTCCTAGAATCTTGTCACGTACTTTAATGATGTTTTGATTTTACGTCCCATTTTTCTCTAAATTCGTTTAATTCTTCCCCCTTCCTTTTATTTTTATTTTAAATCTGTCCAAGCTGTTTTGATTTTTTTACTTGAATAAAATTATATCAGATGGTTTAAATGATCATGTCTGTGATCATCCGTGGGAAACATTTTACGTTATACGACATTGGCCGTTGTGAATAAAACTTAATGATTAATCTTTATCAATTTATTATCAAACACAATGACAAATGAATGAATGGTTTCGACCCAAGGCCCAGTGGCGTAGCTAGGGCATCGGGGGCCCCCCGCAATAACTTTTTGGGTCCCATCGGCAAAGAAAATTAATGAGGGGGAAAAAAATAACACATTTGTGCCCCAGAACTGAATGGGGCCCCCTGACAATGGTATAGAACTACACACCATTGTCAGGGGTATGGCCCCTGACAATGGTGTAGAGGGGCCCCAAGCCCCCAATCGACATTGGTACATTGATTTGGGGGCCCCTGACGCCGGGGGTCCGCCCACGATGCGGGCCCGTGCGGGCCCATAGTTACGCCACTGCCTAGGCCGGAAGCACATTGAGACGCAGGGCAGAGCAGCTCAGTTTTTTCAGGCGCAGAAATAATATGAGACGACACGGAGTTGCTTGTAAAAACTCATAGTCGTGAGGGTGGTGAAAATTTTCAAAGCTTGTTTTTTATAAACATACAACTTCCTACATACACACACAACCAAGATACATAAAATATAATGGATTTATAATTTAAAAAATTGTTTTTATGTTAGTATTTCTCCTCCCTCTTCTACCTTCGCACCTGGCTTCTAGAGCTTTCCCATGTAAACTGCTCATTTTAATTATGTATCTGTCCCAAGTCCTAAATCAAAATCGTTGAAAGTGGTTGGATTTTCAACCTTATTTTCAACCCTAGCCTGGTTTTTTCCTGGTCTGGCAATCTGGCCCCCTAACTTCCATCATAGTTTAATAACTGAGATGACAATTCAAACAGAAGATGATTTGAAACGGTTGATTTACTTTTCTACTCCCGTGGGGTTTTACTCGAAGATCATTAAATTATCACTTAGTGGTCTAATACTTATTATACGCTTCATTATCACGATAGTTGTAATGTAAAATTGATAATTGAACAAAACCTGGGCTTTCTCCTAATCAACAAAATATTTGGTTAATAATATACTATTAAACTAATATTAGCTGCAGTTGTTCCTTGGTTTGCATCAGTGAGTTGACTTGAGGCACTCTCCTCTTTTAAAGGAAATGCTTACACCATAGATAATACTCTGGGTTAAATCCCCTGAGGGATTAAATTATATAACGTATAAATGTGGTTATTCTCTGCAATTTGCAGTTACCACCTATAATTGCTCTTAATATTTAATGATAAAATAGTTGATTAGCTTGATTGGCATTTAAGATAATTTCCCTTAATTTTATAATATGTATTCATTACTTAACAGGATATTGAAATAACTATAACAATTATTGGTAGATTTAACCCTAGAACGCTAACCATATTTTTTAACCTCTTAAGACTAACCTTGAGTCATATTGACTCCCAAATCTATTATACCCAGTTTTATTAAAATATAAAGGCCTAATATGTACAATATTTTTTTAACACGTTTTAGTGCTAGTTGAAGGGACACTTGGGTGCTTTGTTTCCCATAAAAAAACAATTTTTCCTTTTAATTCCGGTTTTTCAATCTGGACTACTATTACATATCTGGTATTGTTATCTACCGGAGTGGTTTTATTTACTTTTTTTTATGTAACTTTTGTCTTTCCTTTCCTTTGGTTTTTCTATTTCGTAAATTGTTTCAATTAATTTATCATTTTCCTCATCATCGCTGATGAGATCAAAAAAGGCATTTTCTATTTTCAAATCAGGGTCCAAATCACAACCGTCACCATTATTGTCGAATACGCTCTTTTTCATAATCGGTATCTGAATCGGTCATTTCCTTCATCAAGTGATAAATGTCGTTTAGATCATTGTATGTTTTCTCCATTATTTGACTATATTCATATTCTATTAACTTTATATAATTTAGACATATAACGACAAAAAAAAAATATAACAATTTATACTTATAAATGAATAAATTACAATTATATTACCTTTAATTTGAAATAATTATTGAATTAAAAGTTAAATAATATTTAATTTATAAGATTTAAAATGCCAAAATAAACAATAACACGACATACTATTCTAAAAAATACTATTCTGCGTCAAAATGACCTACAAAAAATTTACGTGTAAGACTAAACAGGAGTCAAAATGACTCCGTGACTGCAGAAAAACAAACGATATGTCCTCTTTAGAATCTGAATGTGAAACTGATAGAAGTGTAGAAGGGTCATTCAAGGGTGGGAGATAGCATAGCTAAGATGTGGGAGTTCTGTGTTTTACAGAGACCGTGCATTCATAGTTGAAAAAAAAATGGGAGTCATTTTGACTCCAGGTTAGCTTTCTAGGGTTAAGAATATTATTTACTTTATCTTTCTATGTATATGCATATATGTTTTATATTATAACCTTAGCAACGCCTCAGCTGACGTTTCTGCCCTTTGATTGGTCTACAAAACATATCACTGTATTCCCACTCCAGCGCTACCGGCAGCCGGCAGTTGCTCTTCATTCATCTTTTGGATGTCGGCAATTCCCCCGTTTTTCCGCTTCACAGTTTAGAAGTCTCTGGTCTGCAGGCCAATTTTGCGGTGTATCATTGTTTTTCGCAGTTAATTTGGAACTCTTCTTTAAGTGCCATGTTTTTGCAATCAAAATTTAACGACCTTTTGCCATCAAAATTTCACGACTACTAGTACCGATATTCTTCACGGGACCGACTCTTACCTGCAAGACCACCGTCCGAAAACATCGTAAACCAGGTGATATAGTTTATTGGCATCCAGGGCAACCTAGATGCTAAGCCTTATCTTACCTATCTTACTTATTTCTATTTTTATTATCTCATACAATTCTTAAGTTCGCCATAGTTCCCCGCACTCCGCACGAAAAATAGCATGCTTTAATCCGCATGCTATTTTGGGACGGAAAGATTTCTCACCATTAGAATCTCCTCCCAATTCTCCAATTATACATTTCGAAATTGGATGACAGTTTTATTCAAATCACAAATTTATTTATCACTAGTCAAACTTAAGATTTATAATAAGCTAGTTCTTCTGTACGTTTACTAAAGTCAGAACATGACCAATCCGAATTCATTTTGCTCATTTTTAGGGTCCTTAGGTAAAAACGAGGACCCTTATACATTCCTGCGTAAGTTTGTCTGTCTGTAACGCACCTCATCTACAAAAATACCTAACACAATAATCCAATCACAGGAAAATTATAGGGAAGCCCAAAAATTATCATCCATCAAAAAGCTAGGGGTTGGATTGTTTTTTAATTAAAATGTGTCATGTGGGTGTGTTAAATGAAGAAGTGCGTTCTGAATACAAATATATATTTTGTTTATTTTGCGCTATGAGAGCTTGAAAATTGCGTTTTTCGTGCTTCCTCTCTTTTTATTTTTAACAAATCAACGAAAAAATATTAATTTTTGTTAAAATTGTTTAATGTGACAAAAATGTAACTCCCCCCTCCCCCAAATTTTAATCATTTATCATTTTGATAACGGAGTAGGCTAACACAGGATTGCGTATAATTGTCAGATCTATCAAATTATGACTTTTGAGTACATTGCGTATAATTAACAGATCTCTCAAATTATGTATTACTAACTTCGCAATATGAATACATTGCGCATATATTTCCCTTACCTTTAATTGATAACACATAGTTACATTATATTTACTCATATTTTTTCAATTTGAGTAATTTATTTTGTTAATTTTAGCCTACAGTTCACTAGTTAATTCGAATAATATACCATCACAATAAATTATCTTAATAAATGTAACTACCAAATTATTGTTTCTTGGTAAAAACTTTTTCAATTTGACAGTATTTTACTGGCGAAGTTTAGAGGAGAAACGTGTTTAAGAAGTTGCAATTCGTGTTGCAGTGTAAACGATATCGATGCATGTTTAATACTGTGGTTGGGTCGAAGAAGTGAAGTAGAAGACAGAAGTGCCGCAGTGATACCCCTTCTCTTGCCAGGGTTAGGGTCGCAGGGTCGAACTGAGATTTCATGGGGACCCTTATTGTGTCACCGGAATAGTTTGAGAAGCCGTAACATAGAAGATTTCGGTTAGCTAAGGAATAATTAATGACATTCTTACCTATCTTCTCTCTCTGAGCAAATTCTCCTTGGTTTCCTTCCTTTGAATTCTTTATCTGTTTTTAGACCATCGAGGGTAAAGGAAAAACCTCAATTCTTCTAAGATACATTTCAAGTATGTTCCTTCTATTTCTCTTTTAAGATTTCTGTGTAGCAACTTAAGTTTTTTCCCCTTCTCTCTCTCAAAACTCATCCTTAACTCTGTATTTTTCTTTTTCCCTTTTAAACTCTTAACTTAACTTGAAGATAACCAGTTAAAATCAAGTTAAAACTTATCCAATTAACTGTAACTGATGATGGAACCGGAAAGTTTGGTTTCCGGTCGGTTCTAGTTGTTCCTGTCAATAACATTTCATTCGTTCTTGAAAATTAGATTTGACTTTTAGTTCAAAATGTTGCCGTGTTTATCTAAGTATCTTCCATATTTGAAGCTTTACATATTGTATGAGTTAAGTGAACTCGTTAGTAACAGATCGTTCTTTCTATTATTAATAGTTTTTCAATAGTTTGGACTCAATATTAGACCTAACTATCTTTAACTCTAAAAAAGAAAAAGAGAATGTTCTTCGAGAACTCATTAAAGAGAGCTTTGTTTGCTATAACAAATAAGTTTCCCTCACAAATATTAAAAATTGGTTCGAGACGACTCAGCCAAACATTCTCATATACGAGTTCATAATTACTTAGCCCAGTGTTTTCCATTTATTAGTTTTCGTATGTACATTTAATTATTATAGAACATTTCTTCAAAATTTATCATAAAAATAACTTGCTCTCTCCGTCCGCGTTTTAAGCTATTTTCTAAGGAACTAGATTTTTCCCGGGAAAACGGCTTGTATCGTTAGATTCATATTTAAATGGACTAGATTTTAGAATTTTTTTAATCAAAATAGTCGGAACCGTTTTCGAGAAATCATCCCCTCCCCCCTTTTTAGAGTTTTTGGAGGGTAGCCCAAATTTTACGCCTGGATTTTACGCCCCGGAGTATGCTTGTAAATCTATCAAAATCGAATTTTCGCGCCATCCCAATTCTTTCTTACAAACTTGCCAAACAAAAGCAGGTTAAACCACTTTAAATGCTTTAAGTTAGTAGATAAAGCAATGTCTTTGTATTTTATTACAATCGACTGTTAATTAATTCATTTTTGCTTCTATGCTAAATGTATTTTTGTTCGCATGTGAAGAGAAATAAATAGGCTCAGAAGGTTGAAACTGATATGGGACGAACAATGGTCTAATTATAACCTACAATCCAAATTCTATTTAAAGTGGACAAGTAGTATTTAAAATATATGTTGGTGCACAAAAATTGAGTACCGTTACAAAAGATAACGGAACCTATGTGATTGTTCTTAAAAACGAAAATTTTGTATATCTCCGATTTCAAAAATTCTAAGTTAGAAATCGATTTCAAACACCAGGGAATGTGTCTGTCTGTCGGTCCCAAAATACACGGAACCAAAAATGTTCTCTGATGACTGAAACGTATTTCTAACTTGGAATTTTTAAAATCGGTGACGTACAAAGATTTCGTTCTTTAGAACGATCACATAGCTTCCGTTACGTTCGGTAAGCTCGAAAGCAAAAATTAAGTATATTAGAAATAATGGTTTTTAAGTACGCTATAGAATGCGAGGAATGTTGAAAATGAATGAAAAGGGGGATTTTTATGTGCCATTGGCAGACAATTTTTAACAAAGTTTCATCTTTTAATTAAAAACATTGCTTATAACTTGTAATTTCGCGATTGGTCGAAAACATAATTTTATGGACTTTTTTTTTTACATATCTTGGTATGTATAATAATGCCTCAAAGTTTGGCAAAAAAGAATTAAAATTACCCTGTATAAATTTTTGTAAACAATATTTGAATTCAATTTTTCGTTCGTCTGAAACAATTTTTAAAAAAATCTGAAATCTTATTTTGTTTTTTGTATCTTGTTTTTGTTCTTATACATATACAGAATCTAGAATGAATCAAAGTCAAGCTTCAAAAAAATTTTCACAGGAATGAGTTGAAAATACGACGGTAGAATACAGTGTTTATTTATCTGATCCAAGTGCCTGACAGCAGGTGTAAAAGTTGTCACCCTTAGGGACAGTATGAGAACCAAAGGGCTCACAGTATAACTTGACAAATCAAGTCACGGCTAGAGCAAGATCCCTTCTGCCCTTCACACTCTTCTAGTCCTTGTTTTTCCCCTTCATAAAAGTAGAGACAAGCTTTAAACCTTGGGAATTGGATTCGAGGATATCTCACATGCAGCATCTAAACTTGACTATCGGCTTTCCACTATGCTTTTAGTTTAATTATTAATCCTTTCCAATTCACTTTGTGTCACTTCTCCCTTCTATTTCACTGTTGTCAGTTGACATCTAGTATAATTAAATTCAAACCTCCAAGGAGAGATTCTCTGCCTGCTTAATTTAATAATAAAACTATGGTGGAGTTATCCTGTCACGATTTTTCCTACATTTTTCTCCCTCCTCTCTCTTGTAAAATATCATGTCATTTTCTCTTTTAGAAAAAAAAACTACAACAAAATTCTTCTTTAGTAGTGACCTCAAAAGCTTACAAACTAAAAATTTAATACTCTTTTATGTTACAAAGTTTTTTTAATTTTTAATCTTGTAAATTCTATCAATGTCACTAAGTTTATTTTATGTATACATAATATAGTAAGGCCAATTAAACACTTCACTTCAGACGAAGCTGACATTCTTTAGATTTTTTAATGGCACGCCAGATTGAATAAAAACGTCTCACAAGCGCGTAGTTTAATGACCCCTGGATTAAAATAATAAAGAAATAATAAAAGTCAATAATTTCTTTACATATTGTGTCAAAATGATTGACATAAGAACAATAGATTACACAAATAGGGCCTTAGAATAATACAATATATAGAAGGAGGATCACTGATAACATTGAAGCCAACTTTGGTTGTGTCCCTATCCGCGTTCTAAAAATTCATTTTTGTAATTTGTGACGTCATAACTCTAAAATTATTTGCCTTCGGTTTTTTAATTTAATTTTTTATTAAATTATAATTATTGATAGTCAGTTTTGTTTATTGTAATATTTTTTTTTTTTAGTTTTATCTTATTTTAGCTTGAAATATGCTAAAAATAATGTTTATCTCCAGTAGGGTAAAAAAGTTATGATTTTGAATTAGTTTAGAGGGACTAAAACAGGTCTTTTTATTTCTGAACTCAAAAAGTAGGGAGAAAAAGTAAAAGTAGGGCAAAAAAGTAAAGTAGGGCAAAAAAGTAAAGATTGCAACTTAATTATTTTATAAATAGTAGAAAATGTATGGCTAATGTAATGAAGTTGTCGAAATCAGGTTGGTGGCACTGCGCTTTTTTGACCATGTTTATCTTTGTTTACAACATTATAACCTGCATCTAAATAACCTTCTATTTGAGTTTAATTCCAATTCTTATTTGTTTTTAATATTGAATCTCTTATATCTGCTATTAAAAGTGCTAATAATTATTGTTATTTATTAAAATAATAAATAAAAACTGTGCAATGGACGAAAATGTGTATTTTTTTTCTACTGGAGATGAAATATTGTATGTACCTCGTGAGTAAAGTGCCATTATTCCCCTCGCGATAATTATCTCTCTCGGCTGCGCCTCAAGAACCAACTTTTTCGCTCAGGGAATAATGGCTTACTTTACTCCCTAGGTGCATAAATAACTATTATTATATCATGCTGGGCGAGTTGTAAAAAATGACGTCAGAGTGAAACGTAAACAATAGCCAATGACAGGGTTTTGTCTTCTTGATGTTTGTGAGCGGGCTTGAATAGTTACTAAAGCATGGCCAACCTTCTGTTTAAATGAAAAAAATGAGTGATGTTATGTTGGCAGCCTGGTCTTAAGGACACAACCTCTCGGCAAAAGTTGGCTTCAGTCTCTTATCAGTAATTGCTTAGGATTCCGATTCTATGCTCCTTCTATATATAGTATTATTCTAAGAATAGGGCATTAAATCAAATCAATCATTTTCTTCACAGTTGTCAAAATGATTGACAAAAGAGCAATAGATTAAAAAAGTCTGGTATTAATCTAAAAAAATAATTGTCTTTAAAGATGTCAGAATTATTGACGAGAGTACAATAGATTTAAGATAATAGGGAATTCATGAAAATCAATCGTTTTCTTCAAAGATGTCAAAATTATTGACAAGAGAACACTAGGTTAAAGAAATAGAGAATTAATAAAAATATAGTTATTTATGTAACTAGGCAGCAAAATGGAATTTTACTGACGAGTGATTAGATTAGCCTCCAAGCCGAAGGCGAGGACAGGCTAAGATAATTAACTGCCGAGGCGAAGCCGAGGCAGGTAATTTACCTATTTGATTGCCGAGGCGAAGCCGAGGCAGGCAATGAATAAACGAGGCAGAAATGTTTCCTTTGCTGCCTTGTTGCATACAATATTTTATCTACTTGCGGCAGAAAAATGAAGCTGCTAAAATGTTATCTTTATTAATATAACATAGTTAATAACTATGTGTCATATTAATAAAGATAATAACATTTGTATTGACTAAAATTAATGTTCAAATAAGAAACTTGGGAATAATAACAATAAGTGAAAAGCAAACTCAATCTATAACAACAAAATACAAAACACACCTTTATAACACACATAACTTCTGAATGAATAATGCACGAATATAAAATATTTATTTATATTTTTACTAAAAAATTAATAAAAGTGTTAAAGATATCTTCTATTGCTTAAAAGAAAAGAAGTAACTAGGATAAATCAAGAAAAGTAGCTAGTTTAATCTAGAAAGATTTCAATAATAAAAATAATATGGATGTTCAATGTTTACATGACGCTGCAGTATAGCCAGTGACTCTACTATTTTTTTAATTAAAGATCTACTAATCATTGAACTTATTTAACAGAATTAACAAATATAGACAAATTATTTTATTATGAAAACGTTAATTTATTATTAAATATTACTTATTTAACTATAATATATAATGTTATAAGATAGAGATAATAGTATAAACTGTTCTTGCCAAAATAAGAGGTTATGACACGCAGTGGTAAACACTGTTACTTTCTCTGCCTAGGCAGGGAAATATTTCCCTGCCTAGGCAGAGAAAGTATTTTCCTGACTGTTTTAACTACTTTCATGCCTGTTTTTAATATTTTAATGACAAATCAGGGAAATAGTACTTTCCAGCCTAAAAACAGTTAAGAAATGTTTAATTTTGCTGCCGCGAGTAGATAAAATAATTTTCTTTACAGATGTCAAAATGATTGTCATGAGAACAATAGATTTAACAAATAGGGAATTAATAAAACCTAATAATTTTCTTTACAGATGTCAAAATTATTGTCAAGAGAACAATAGATTTAACAAATAGGGAATTAATAAAACCTAATAATTTTCTTTACAGATGTCAAAATTATTGTCAAGAGAACAATAGATTTAACAAATAGGGAATTAATAAAACCTAATAATTTTCTTTACAGATGTCAAAATTATTGTCAAGAGAACAATAGATTTAACAAATAGGGAATTAATAAAACCTAATAATTTTCTTTACAGATGTCAAAATTATTGTCAAGAGAACAATAGATTTAACAAATAGGGAATTAATAAAACCTAATAATTTTCTTTACAGATGTCAAAATTATTGTCAAGAGAACAATAGATTTAACAAATAGGGAATTAATAAAACCTAATAATTTTCTTTACAGATGTCAAAATTATTGTCAAGAGAACAATAGATTTAACAAATAGGGAATTAATAAAACCTAATAATTTTCTTTACAGATGTCAAAATTATTGTCAAGAGAACAATAGATTTAACAAATAGGGAATTAATAAAACCTAATAATTTTCTTTACAGATGTCAAAATGATTGTCATGAGAACAATAGATTTAACAAATAGGGAATTAATAAAACCTAATAATTTTCTTTACAGATGTCAAAATTATTGTCAAGAGAACAATAGATTTAACAAATAGGGAATTAATAAAACCTAATAATTTTCTTTACAGATGTCAAAATTATTGTCAAGAGAACAATAGATTTAAAAAATAGGGAATTAATAAAACCTAATACTCTTCTTTACAGATGTCAAAATTATTAGGTTTGTTCCAACCCCGCTATTTGTACCGTCCTTTGTATCGTCCCGCGGATCGTTCGGGAATCGTTTAGGACAGGTTTTATACGCATGCGCTAACATTGTACTGTAATATAATCATGTCAGGTTGGAATGAGTTTAGGACTATTATTCGCATTGTATTAAAAACATTAAGGAAACCTAACAGTTAGGAAACCTTCCTGTTGATATTTGTAATTATTGGCATAACTGCGCATGTCATACAAACCAGTACATGGTATTGTCAGAGGATCGTTGGGACCGAACAGTGAACGGTTCGCAAACGATCCCTGCCGAGGTTGGAACAGTTTCGTGTACGGTACGAAACACTGTCCCAAGTCAGCTTGGAACGGCTTTTATGTACTGCTCATGCCGGTGACGATCCCGCGGACGGTACAATGCTCGGTTGGAACAAACCTATTGTCAAGAGAACTATAGATTAAAGAAATAGTGAATTTAAAAAAAAAAAAAATTTCAGTTGTCAAAATGATAAGAGAACAATAGATAAAACATATAGGGAATAAATAATTTGATGACAGGTTGATTTTTACAAACGTTCAAGTACTAGAGCAGAAAATATTCATAAAAATACATACTTACCTAGTCAAATTTGACCGGATATATCTCGGAAACTATTAGATATACAGAGACCAATTTGGTTTTACTTGATTTTTTTTACAGCAAATTTAGTTTACTTTATATTGCCATTTTTGCAAAAAAAAAAAACAAAAAAAAAAAAAAAAAAACTACTCTTAAACTGGCTCTTTTTCGAAACTCTGAACAGCTGTATCTTGAAAGAAATTGGATTCGTAGAAAACATTTTGGTCTCATTTTGTTACAAATGTAGTCTTCATTGAAAGAGACTTAAGTCACTTTTTCTGTAAAATGGCGCGTTGGAAGAAAAAATTACGAAAACTTGAAAAACTTCGAAAATTTAGTGGTTTCAAAAGTGGGTCAAATATAGATCACAATATTTTTTGTCTCTCATAGGTAAGTGAAATTTAATAAATGCATGTAATCATTGATCCATCGAAAATAGTTGGGTTGATAACGTCCTGTAGTGACGTATAATATTATTATAATAAAAATTGTTAGAGGTACAAGGCGCGGGGCGCAAAAGGTGCTCAACTGTACAGAGATAATCTGCCGTGTAGGCCAGCGACTGAGTTACCCCTATAGATAGTCCCTGCCCAGACCTTGGGGTCCAAGGTCAGAAGGAGGAACAGGGTTCCGGCCGAGCATTCTCTACCCTATAAAATATTTTCAGTTTAAATTAAATTATCCAAATGGAAATAACCTCACATATACTTAAAATATTTTCCGTTTAAATTAAATTATCCAAATGGAAATTACCTCACATATACTTATCACTGATCGTGTTTATTTACAATTTTGTTTGAATTTCAATGCAAAAATTTAGCAAATATTTAGCTAACAGAAACGATTTTGTAAAGGTAATGACTGATTATTGCATTGTCATCGGAAATTCATAATGTATGCTAAGTTTCAGCTTTCTAGGTATTCGGGAGGTGTGTCAAATTTAAGTTATAAGATTTTTCCTTGACAAACATATGAAATTAATTAAAAACGTGCAAAAAATGGAGCTTTGGATGAAGCAGACTTCAGGCAAACAACAACAATTCGGATGTTTTTAGGCATCGGGCTTGCTCTGCCGATCTCAATCGAACAAGTCTGACGCGGACGCGGTTCTATTCTTTTCTACACTGGGAATAGTTTGGCACAGTTCGGGCAAGTTCGGCCGGGTACGGATTTAGTGGACGGCTTGCCTTAGTCGACGATAAACATTAAAAAAAATCATATAAAGGTAAACATCTCGTGGCTCGATCATTGAAGCGAGCGTAATGCAATAAATTTTAGATACTAAGAAAATAGTTAATCATGATGTTGATATTTAAAGGGGGTGATTGTAATAGAGAGCTGGGTAGTGGGGGGAAGGGTGCCTTTCTACATATTCCTTAACTTTCATGTTCCTATACCATCTTCATTTCAACTATTATAAAATGTATCACTTCACTTTTCAAAAACTTCTGCTTGTATCAAGTTGAAATGATACATGCCTGTTTGAATTATATTTCAGACGATGTATATGAATTTTTATTAAAATAGTTTCGTTAGAGTGTAAGATATCGGTAAAAACGTCGTTTTCTCTATTTTAAACGTTTAGGTCCTCTTTAATAGTTTGAACGATCTTTATCACTTTAAAGCGGTGTTGCTGTTGGTTTTACTACAAAATTGTATTTGTGAAAAATGTTTGTCACATCGAGTAAGTGATGATATAATCTTTTCCCGTCTTGAAATTACAATTTTACATTTGGAGCTCACGTTTACGTGAGCGTTGCGCGCAAACTTTTAAACGGGTAACGCTGTCCAACTAACTTAGCCTGAGCATTAGTCAGTAGCGCACCCAGAATTTTTTTTTTGGGAGGGGCACAGATTAAAAAAAAGAGGGGGGGGGGGGGGTAGATGATGTAATGTGGGCTTAGCATAATCACAGATAATAAGGAAGTCTGTTTTTCTTTCTTAAATTACTTCATATCAAGGGCGAATCCAGCCAATTTTTAAGGGGGCTGGGCTCTCTTTTAGGGGGGCCTCCCCCGGGAAAATTTTAATAGTTTACGTTACTTGAAAACGTCTTTTTAGCCTATTCTAAGAGCATCTAAAATATTACTTTATACAAATAAATTTAAGATTTTTATGAACGGGACATAAAGACCGGGGTATTTTATTTAAAAAAAAATTATATGCAAATAATATTTTATTATTAAAAGTTGTACATTATATAATAGATTAATGTTTTATTTTAGTAGCCAGAAAAATAAATTGGTACATTTGAAAAATATTTTGGTTAAGTGAATTAACAAAAAAAAATAAGTACGCCAAATGTTTTGAGTTCAACAGAAATTAGCTGATAGCGTCTTTTTAAACATAAAAAAAAATATGTCGGGCAAAACTAGGTATATAATTACTTATTTATTATACTTTAAAATTTGCTGCGGAATTGCATACTTAAATTTCAAGTCTTTGGCTTTGGGGGGGGGGGGGGGGGCACGTGCCTCCCGTGCCCCCCCCCCCCCCCCCCCCCCTGGGTGCGCCACTGGCATTAGTAAAAGGAACATGTATACTAAATTTCAACTATATCGGTCAACTTTTACTTAAGTTATCGTCGGACACGTAAACGTTACACACAGACAGACAGACTGGATGCACATTTTGTTGTATGTAAGAAGATCGCTTACTTTCGCTTCAATAACTTTACTTATAATGACTAAGTAAGGTGCTCATAAGTTGATATGCACAATACTAGTATTCACTACTAATAATAGATATATTTATTTAAACTAAGATTAAATTTAAGAACAATACAAGATGATGAAACTTTGTATTCTTTAATTTTGGTTTTATTTTTCAAGAAGCTTACAAGAGCTACCTAATACAACCTGGGGCTACACTAGGATTGCTCTGGGTATAGTTGAGGTAATACTTGGAACTGTGCAGTGTACATTGTCTTGACCACTAGCTAGTTTCAGTTGTCCAGTGTGTACAATAATGTAGAATAACATGGACGTCTGAACTCCTCGCAGGCAACTACAGACCCCCCAAAGCAAATATCTTGTGGACCCTTTACAAACTTAGAACCCATATCCTAAGGCCTAAACAAACTAATCTTTTCCATCCTTCCCTCTTGTTCTATTTCTCTCTCACGTTCTATAACTTCACATATTTATTCTTGAAACTTTTCCACTCCTTTTTTATTTTCTTCCTTCTCTGTTTTTAGGATACATAAAGAGTTATTTAGTGTTATCCTGTTTTTTTATTTTTCATTGAGAAATATTCTTTATTGCATTCAACTGGGGGAAAAAACAAGTCGATAAAATTATTAACTTTATTAATATAGGAAAAAGAATAGCAGTGTAGTAATATAATGGTTGTACAAAGCATATATCATACCCCGTATCTATTCCCTTTTCCCTACATAAGTAACACATACATGTAAAAACAAATATGGGTGTATTATTGTCTTTAAGTAACCATATGGTCACTTTTTAGTTCAATAACATTGATTATATATATATAAACCACTCCACTATCTGGCATCTTATACTCCGATTGACAACTACTAAAGAAAATGACCGAATTATAAATTACACAACTAGTGACAATTCTTAAGCAGAGGTTATTTGTGTTCAAGTTGTTTTTGTGAGTCATCCATTTTATCAAGAATAACCGGGACTGGGATAACGAGGGTCTTTGTATCTCAAATAATACACCAGGATAATAGGCAAATCATCCAGTCCAAGAGACTAAGAAAAATCACTGATGCTCCATTCTATGACTCCAACTTCACTCTCCACAATGATCTCAACGTTCCCTTCGTTCGAGATCTGTCCATATTCCGATGTCCCACATTCTATGAATCTTAGATCACCCTAATCCTCTACCGAATTCCCACGAAGTTTCTCATACATTTACTGTACTCTTTTACTGTCGTAGCGGCAAACTCCCTCTAATTCTTGGTTCGCGGATATAATTCTTGGTGTCATTTCTTGTCTTGCCCTAATTTCCGAGTTTTTTTAGCCAATCAGGCAATCTTCCCACGATGCTTCTCAAACATCGACATTCCATTGACGAAAGCCTGTTGTTTTACCGCAGATTCGCTCCACTACTTCCACGTTTGTTTTGAATATCCGCAACTTCGTGCGTCTCCTCAGCTGCATAGATTTTCAAACGGATTTATACTGGGCAAGCGCCTCTTTTGTTTCTATTTTTCTGTTTGCATTTTATCCCGAAGTCTTCTGCTGGAAGGTAACAGAAGCAACTTATTTGATATTCTTATCCTTTGAGTCTTCAGGGATGAAAAAGGTTGAAAATAAAAATATTTTCATTTACACAAACTTGGCTATATTTCGCCCATACCTGGTGGGCATCTTCAGGCCTTGAATATGATTAAAAAATTTTACTTTTTTTTTTTTTTTTTTTTTTTTTTTTTTTTTTTTTTGGAGAAAGAACAATCTACTATTTGAGTAACCTTTCACAATAGTAGTTAAAGAGTTACTTAACTTACTTATACTACTTTAAGAAGCAACTTAATTCTTCATCCCTTATCACTTTTTTCAATCCTTATCGCTTTCTGCTTGTTTTAAATTCACATATCTTTCGTTTATTTCCAAACCAACTTTTGATGCTTTTGACCTGATCATCTAGCTTCGGGTGAGTAACATCTTCGTGTTACAAAGAACACATTGGAGTAAAACAATCACTGAAGACTTCAAATATAAGACAGACACTTCAAATCCTAGAGCAAGATAATACTAATATCCTTTCCTGGCTATAAAAACAGAAACGTTATAAAAGCATTATATTCGTGTATGTAATATTTAATAACTTCTTAAGAGACACAATTAACTTAGAACTCAAAATTATTTATTTTACATATCTACAAAAAACAACTAAACAAGCAATAAGTTATACTTCACATTATAAATTTTTCAAATCAATAAAATTAATATCACTATAAATCAATTCGCAAAAAGCTGTACAAATTTAAAAAGGATGATAGTTTTTAAGCTGACCCAAACAACTGTCAGTTGGGATCAACGTTTACCCCTAAATTAGAAATGCATTCTTCACCTAAAAACTTAAATATATAATACAGCTTGTATTGAATACAGACAAATAAGCCTTATTATCAAGCTTATTTTAAACAACTGTTTAACGGACAATAAACTATACGTTTTTAAGTACATATACAGGGTGGTCCAAAAGTCCCCCCCCCCCCCCCTCTTAACTTTTGAACGGTTTGAGATAAATTAATGAAACTTGGGGGATCTCTACCATGCAAAGGGAAGTTTGTTTTCATGCAATCACCCACTAGGGGCAACCACCCACTTTGCCCCCAGGCCACCCAACTTCAGAATTTCAAATTGGAATGTATATTTTTGATAGCATTTTTGGATTCTACAGTGAAAAATAATAAACTTTTACTTAAAACTATTTTTTCTATCTCCAATATTTTGCCCCCTACAGGGGGGCAAAGATAGCGAAATAACCCTTCCGAAATAGTAAAAAAATAACACTTAGATCGTTATAAAATCTAAACGGTTTGAAATAAAGTAAGGGAACTTGGGGGATCTGTACCATGTAAAGGGAAGTGAGTAATCATCCACTCGCGTACTAGGGGCAACCACCATTTTGCCCACAGGCGCTTAAATCTACCATTTTTATACCTTTGCCCCCCTATAGGGGACAAAATATTGGAGATAGGAAAAAAAGTTTGAAGTAAAATATTTTTATTTTTTACCGTAAAATCTAAATCTGCTATCAAAAATATACTTTCCAGGATAACATTTTTAAGTTAGATTGTCTGGGGGCAAAATGGGAGGTTGCCCCTACTGCGCGATTGCATGAAAACAAACTTCCCTTTACATGGTAAAGATCCCCTAAGTTTCATTAATTTATCTCTAACCGCTTAGATTTTACAACGTATTATCGGAAGGGTGGGTATCTTTGCCCCCCTGCGGGGGGCAAAATATTGGAGATAGAAAAAATATTTTCAAGTAAAAGTTTATTATTTTTCACTGTAGAATCCAAATATGCTATCAAAAATATACACTTTAATTTGAAATTTTGAAGTTGTGTGGCCTGGGGGCAAAGTGGGTGGTTGCCCCTAGTGGGTGATTGCATGAAAACAAACTTCCCTTTGCATGGTAGAGATCCCCCAAGTTTCATTAATTTATCTCAAACCGTTCAAAAGTTAAGAGGGGGGGGGGAGACTTTTGGACCACCCTGTATAATATCCACACAATCTTAGGAGGAATTACTAAATAAATATAATATACTCCTTATAACTTTAGTGAACTAGGGTGTCATTATTTTTCTGTAAAATAAAAAAACTACTGCAGAGCTCTAAAAATATACGATTATAAAAATACTGCTTTGGATTTTAAAACCCTCTAATTTAATTCTGACCCTGAGGGAATCCCTGAGAAAAATAATATATATGTATTCACTGCAAATATAATTATTTCGTGGAGGCAAGTTGTATCTCTAAAATTAGATCCCATGAGAATTTTAATGCCATTTGTACGTTGCACGGCTTCTGTTTTTTATTATTCTGGCCAACGCTATACTAGGCTTAGACACTTATATAATATATATATATATATATATATATATATATATATATATATATATATATATATATATATATATAATTAAAATTCTAACTCTTCATATATATATATATATATATATATATATATGAAGAGTTAGAATTTCTTCCCGACCTAAAATTTCAATTTCAAATTTGAAGCTTACATTTACGCGAGCGCTTGGGCGGATAATGTTTTCCAACGATCTCAGCCTGGGCATTGGTAAAATGAACATAATATGTACCAAATTTCAACTAACTCGGTCATCTTTTACTTAAGTTATCGTCATCGGTAGTTTTTGTGACGGTGATTTTGGTCGTTTTTTCGGATTCACTACTGGGCTCCAGAACGTCGTTCCAAAAAAAAAAAAAATAAAATAAAATAAATAATAATAATAGTAATAATAATTATAATATATATATATATAGTGAAACTTGCAAGGGTTTGACTTCCAGTCATTGTGACTTCCACGGGTGGAAGTTGAATCCATTGTTTAACCGTAGCATAACGTATAACATATTTTCATTGCCAGCAGGTATTATTTCAGGAAATGTAAGCAAATTAGCAACTACTGCAAGCGTGATAGATGTAGGATAGAGTGTCCATGGCTTCCCCTTCTCCTGGCGTGTCTACGCGTGCACCTGTTAATTAAAATCCAATATGGTAGCACTAGGAAATATTGTAACCACTGGTCTCTATCCTTCGTCCCGCACTCTTGGCGCGGCTAAATTATCACCCAGACTATCCTTTTATAAAGGGTTTTCTATGTCAACTGATTACAGAAGAGGTCAAAGAAAGTACAAACAACTTTTCTCACATTCAATTTCGTTTTATTGTCTGTGTTCCATTTCCTGTATCTTCGGGGCATTTTTAAGGATAAGTTTTAAAGAATTTTAAGTATTAACGTTAAATAATATTAATTTCTTAAATACACTTATGTCACATTTATTTTGTGCTTGTATAGAACATTAATCAATTTCAAAGATGCAATAATGCAACAAATAATGCATATTATTAACTGCAGTTATTTTTAAAAAAATAAAAAAATAAAAAATACTTTGGAGTATTTATACGAGTAATTCATATAATTATGATACTTAAATGCATTCTTGAGGACTATTAAGCCATTTATAATAGCCTGATATTTATATAATGTTACATTAGGTTTAAGACTGTTCATAAGTGTATGCTTTTCTTTAAGTATATATTCGGGGGGGGGGGGACCCTGCGGCAGGTCCAATTGTCCAGTTTCATTTCGTGTAGGTGTTAAATGTTAGGCAACTGTTCATGTAGGTGTCATTAGTAGCAATTTCTGCTACCGTGCTTACTCTAAACGAAGCTCTAAGCTTTTTACTGTATGTATAATGTATATGTATACTACTAGTTTCATGAAAATTATATATGCTAAAAAGGAATAAAAAATAATAATTATAAGAGGAACAAATGGTAACATTCTTTGTACAAATGGTAAAATTGTATGTATGCAAATGGTAACATGTATGATGTGTTTGTGTATGTATTTGTCATTGTATGTATGTAGTTTATATTATTCATTATAAATTTGCTTTAAAACTAAACTGAAATAATATTAATAAATAAAGATGTAAAAGAAAAAAGTAAATAAATATAAATATATGTATATGTGTGTGTGTGTGTGTGTGTGTGTTGTTAATAAGGCCATACTGCGAATTCGCAAACCACGGCTTAGGCCAATTAATTTACTGTATACTTGTATTAATATGATTTTTTATTAAGTAATTAAAGGTTATTTATACATTTATTTTATGTATCATTTAAATATTACAGCATTTTTTTTAAACAAGGTAGTTATTATTTTTTTTTTTTTTTTTTTTATGTTCTTGGGCTACAGGGGATGATCATTAAATAAACAGGTCAAGTGTGTGCTAGTCAGCAAACAGCGAGGGTCCGTAGGCCACACTGTATAGTTAAAGTAGTACCCTATTGATGATGTTTTTTAAATTGCTAAAATGCTTACTTTGAACTATCCTATGGGTCTGATATTCTCAAAACACATAAACAAACTTCTGATAAAGTATTTTTTGCCACTGAACCGGACTACAACCATATAAATACATCGAAAAGACCATAGTTATAAAAAAACATTTTGTCAATAAAAAATGAAATCATATTTTTTTCCAACTTTCCAAAAAGTGGTATCTTTACATTTGGTCGAAGAATGTTCAGGAATTTTTTCAGATTTTTTGCACTTCACATAAGCGAGATAGAGGGTTTTTTTTTTCACACGAGATAGAGGGGGGGGGGGGGGGGGGGTACACGTTTCACACCCACTTCAAACTTGCCTACGCTCGCCCTATCAAAGTTATAACCAAAGAATTATATATTTTTGTAATCAGCTCGACGTACCCTTTCATATGATACCCCTCTCTCGGTGTCGAAAATAAAAAGAAAAAAAATTAAGTTCTTTTACCCCTATTTTTTTAATTTTTTTTTTTTTTAAGTCGCTATATTTTTAAAATATGTGGGTAGGTACAAGACACATACATGCCAAATTTCAAAGTGATCGGACGAAAGGTGTAGCCGTGAGAGCAGGCGACCGGACGGACGTACAGACACACGCAGGAAAATATAAGGGTCGTTGGTTTTGCCTACGGACCCTAAAAATAGCTAAGATTTTTAATGAACATCCCTTGTAGCCCAAGAGGAAAATTAAAAATTGAAAAGTTACGGGATTAACCGAAGAAAAATCATAATTTAAAGGTAGTTGTAACAATCTCGATAATTTATAAAAAATATCAATTATGTAAGCAAGACTTATTTAGAGACTTGGCTCTCGCTTTAGGTAATTTGACATCTTTTTAGAGCCCTCACCATTAATTTATGTTCACAAATTATGTGCTACTCTTATGTAAATATTGTATGTTTTGTAATTCATTCTGTGAAGTAATTTTTGATGGTGTATATTAATATATTTATTATTATTATTATTATAAGCACAATGTTTATTTTTAACGAGGCTAAACTAATGCAAACTGTTATTGCCGTGTTGAGAGAAATGAAAGGTATAAATTCTATTGAATTATATAGAATGCTGCTAGCTTGATATATATGTCATGTCTATTATATTTGGTTCACTGATTCAATATATAGATTGTGATAATGCTGTAGCTCCACAGAATTATTGGTTTAGCGTAAAGTCAAGTGAACCAATACCGTCTATATATTAATGTATGTTTAGTTAATATTGGTTTCAATACTGAATAAATAATATGTGGACAAAACAATTGTTTTTGTTTGGAGTTATAATTTAATTTAATATGGCTGATATTAATTTAAATCTAGAAATAAATGTTGGCAGACTACAAAATATAGGATGTTTCGAAAAAAATGTCCACATCTTTAAATAATTATAATGTCGGTGATTATTAAAATACATTTTCTTTTGTAAAATGCAATAGAATGCATTTCTTTCCGAGAAAAATATATTTAAATGTTTTATGTCTCCGATTTAAAACATTCCAAGACAGAATTTGTTTTTGAAATCAGGGAACATTTTTTAGTTCCGTGTCTGTTTTCGGTCAGTCGCTCATTTTTTTGCGAACCAACATATCTTAAAAACTACACGTCCGATTTTATTGAAATTGGGATGAATGGTCATAATTAACTCATTGTTGGTCCCACATAATTTTCAACCTTCTGCGCCAATTTTTTCTCTTCCACATGCCCACTAACATTAATTTGACACCTATATCTTTAAAAGTCCTTATCGGATTTTTTGAAATTTGGATGGTTTGTCGACATCCCCACATTCAGGGTCGGACTGGCTATAAGGGAGTTCGGGAGTTTTCCCGGTGGGCCGGTCTGGTTAAGGCCTAAAATGGGCCGGTCTCTTGGCCAACTCAAGGTTTGAGGGCACACTGAAAAAAATGTTGTGCCAAAATCACTAAAATAAGGACTGAAACATACTTTAAAACCTGCATTTTGGCATTCAGTAGCCGATTTTATGTTTCATATATATCCTAAAATATAATGTTGTAATTATATCACTAGTGTGAATCATATAATGGGTTAAAATATAAAACAAGAATTATCCTGTTATAAAGATAACTTATACAGGGTGGAATGTCTGTATAATACTGAATAAAGTATGAAAGAAAACATCTTTATACTTCTTGATGTACGGTTCATGCTGTGGTCGGTACGATAAATTAAATGCTATGCATAAAACATACTTTCTATAAGTAGTTTAAATATTGGATTCACTATGTAACGTCTATTAATTGGTGTCATTCATTTTAACGTTATACCAGTGTAGGTATGAATTATATTTGACTTAGATTGAAATATGCAACGCCCTATATATCTTCAGTTCAAAAGATACACTTGTCGTTATGAAACATACCGCATTTGGTAGAGTACTACCCTTCCTACGGGTTGTACGTCCTCTGTGTTTTTTCAATCATATATCCCCTTGAATGTTTTATCGGAGTCAGTAAGCTCTTTATGTTTCTGTATGTTAAACGCTATATAGTGTATGCATTACTAAATATTTCACATGCAAAATGCTTACTAAATTATATTTTATGCTGATTATTGTATGATATATACAGTGTGTTCCAAGATAGTGTATCCGAGAGTAAAAATGTTTTTTACTTTTGGGTATTTAAACGAAAGTCATGCTTCATAAAAACTCCTGCTTGTTCAAAAACATCTAAAAGTGATAATAATTACTTGAATTTGTGTACAATGTTCTTGAAAACAATAAAAAATTACTAAGATAAACTAGCCTTATTTTGATGAACTCCAAAAATATTATTTAGAAAAGTGGTTTATGAATTGAAAAAACGGGTAAATATTACATTTTAATAATTTTATAAAATATTAAATTTTAGTTAATTTTCTAAAATATTGCATTTGAATTTGTTTTCTAAAAATAAATAATAATCTAGCAACAAAAAATAGTCACACTTTAGTTTACAGTGTGAACTATTAGTTATTTTTCGATTATTATTTATTTTATAAAACAAATTCAAATGCAATATTTTAGAAAATTAACTAAAATGTAATATTTACCTGTTTTTTCAATTATTAAATCACTTTTCTAAATAATATGTTTTGGATTACATAAAAATAAGGCTAGTTAACTCGTAGTAATTATTTAAAGAAACTGCTGTACACAAATTCAAGGAAATAGTAACACTTTAAGAGGTTTAAGAACAACCAGGAATTTTTGCGAAAACCCAATAATAAGATTTTTTTTTCACTCGGATACACTATCTTGGAACAAACTGTATATATCATACAATAATCAGCATAAAATATATTTTAGTAAGTATTTTGCATGCGAAATATTTAGTGATGCATACACTACATAATAGCGTTTAACATACAGAAGGGCGTACTGACTCAGATTAAACATTCAGGGGGATATGATTGAAAAAATACAGGGGGTATTGTACAATAATATATGTTTGGATTATGGAAAAGGTGTTGTAAAGGGTATTATTACTTGACGAAGAAATTAGAACATTTGATTAAATAAACTTTAAATATATTTAATTAAATGAAAAATACGATAACAATAATAAAACTATGCAGATATTTATTTACACTTTTATACTTTGGATTGAACTTACAATCAAATTATATTAAGAAATAGCTACAAAAAATTACCTATATTATCATAATATCATAACATTATTAGAGAAGTGAAAAAACTTTGACAAGTGAAGAACACTGTTCACTTTGAAGTGAAGAACAATTGACCAATATAAAAGAAGAGCTACAATATTTTAATATTTGTTGGGCTAAACAAATATTCAAAGAATATCCACTTCCTCAGCATCTCTTTTAAGGTACTCGGTCTGTCCATCTATACAAAAACAAATCCTACATGAAGTTATATTTACATTGTGTAGTTATAATACAAACATAAGAAGCGTCTATACACACTACACACACACACATATATATGTTATAAAAAGGGAAAAATATATTAAATATATTTTTAAAATAGGAAGTTATAATAAAATAATACACAGTAATATGGAAAAAAAAAACAGGAATATATATACTCGTATGTAATTTTTTTATATACATATGGAAAAATAACATACAATTACATAAACATATTTGTAAAATATTGTTTAAACATTTGTCGCTTTTTATATAACAACTGTAATTCAGAAAAAGTATTATCTTACCTTGAAAGGACGTAAAAATCAAACTGAAGCGGCAGGTGAGTAAGGAAAAAACAGGGGCAATTTACTCAAAAATGCAATATAACACGAGTGGAGCCGAAGGCCAGTTAGCACATGTACACTCTAAAGAAGCTAGAGAAACACTGACAGAACAGTTCCAAGAGCCTTTACCACTACTAACGATACATACATTCATGGATTTAAAAATATATTATATATGTTTGATTGGACAATGTAAAAGAAGGATATTTAATCAGGCATGAATCATAAGACTGAAAAAAGGAATACATCATGAAACATACCTTTACTGATATGTTTAAAAAGATCTGCGTTTATAGTCTATATTTGATATAAAATATTCGTCAAGGTATAATTCTTACTTATCCAATATATGTTTTGTTTTCATATTTCTTATTTTTATAATTCATACTTTATTTAATATCTCCCATTGACACTATACATTTTGACGTATTATTTGTCTATCAAACATTTGATTCATAATAAAAAGGTTATTTCAGAATTATATTTGTCAAAAAATATTTAACATATAATTAGGACATATCTTTAAAACATTTTAAGTTGTTTCATCCAAATATCCGTATTGGTCATACAATAAAGTATAATTCCGAATTACACCCACAGAAATATGCACGATTATTTTCAGTGCAGGTCTGATGAAGAAACTCCTGAGCCGAAATTTCTTCCCAGTCCTACCCTGCGCACATTAATTTCAACTGCCTGAGCTCTTTAAATTTTGCAATTTGGCTAAATTAATTCTTTAATTCATGTAAAAAATGTTGACACATTTAAAAATGGGAGGAAAATCGTTTAAATTTGTCTAAAATAGGTTGTAGTTGTATAAAATCATTAAAGCATTCGAAATACATCACGAGGAAGCTATGTGCCACACTATTTGGCAGACTATTTTCTGCAGTATTCATAAATATATATTTTGCTTCCGAGCTTACCGAAGGTAACGGAATCATTGTGCTCACTTTTGAGAACGAAAAACTTTTATGTCTCCGATTTTAAAAATTCCAAGACAGAATCAGGGAATTTTTTTGGTCTCGTGTCTGTCTGTCTGTCTTTCTGTCTCTCTGTCTTTCTGTCTGTTTGTCAGTCTGTGTGACGATCAGAAACGTGTGACGATAACTTGAGTAAATGTCAACCGATTTTGATGAAATTTGGAAGACATGTTTATTTTACCAATGCCCAGGACGATTTCGTGGGACAACGTTATCCGTCCAAGCGTTTACGAGCAACGCTCGCGTAAACGTGAACTTAAAATTTAAAATAGGAATTTTTGGTATGGAAAACAATCAAACTTCATCTATTCAATGAGACAAACATTTTTTTCAACTACAATTTTTTAGTAAAACCAACAGCGACACCGCTATGAAGTGTTAAAGATCGCTAAAGCTATTAATAGTTTTTACACAATAAACAATACAACAATAAAGTAATATAACAATAATTTTAATGTTTATAGGAATTCCTCGCATGTTAGGATGCGAGGAAGCTATGTGCCACACTAATTGGCAGTCTATTTTTTATTTTTCTGGTAACATATTAAAGTCAAAATGAAGAATATTTTATAGTTTATGGTAATTAAAATGAGCTAACTTTTGACAGAATGTTTTAAATCATACTTATATGTAACTATGAATCAACAAGAGCTACAGAGTAGAGGGAAAGTTATCCATTAGAGAAAGAGATATATTATTCTGTAATATTGGTAGACCCTGTAAAAGAATTCACTGTATTAACTCCACAAGATAGAATATATTATTTCAACTGAATAGATCCTGGCCCGTTCATTTGAACCCTTTTTATTGCCAAGGTTTAAATCATTTTTATTTTGCACCTCCTTCCTTTTTATCCTGAGTTTATATATTTGTTTAATACCCCCAATCATTTTCACATCATTAAACACATTCTGTTATTATTTTAAACCCTATATTTTATTTATAAAAGAATAATTATAAAGTCATTTAGTTGCAGGACAAATTTAAATTCAATTGCACTCGATACAGTAGAAATACAAAACAGTAGAAGGACATAATATGAGCTAAACAATATATTTTAAGCCCTAATGAGTTCTTGACGATGATTTTTCGTCACCAATACTTTAACCAAAATCAGTTTAAATACAAAGAAACTGTCCCTTCACGTAAACTAATACTGGTTTATTTATCAATGCAGCTTTCGGTTTTTATATAGCCATCATTAGTGCCTAATGGACAAACACATAATTATATCTACGATTGATACGAAATATAAACATTGTATCTCTGTTTAGATGCGTAGAAAGTGATTCTTTACTTGTATTCAATGCGCATGCGCGTCTCATAGTTCTGAAGAATTCCTCTTCTTTACCACCCTAGGGCGGTAAAGAAGAAGAATTCTTCAGCTTTACGCACGATTAGCGAGTTAGTTTACATTTAACAAAACTAATTTGCTGTTCTTTTATTAAAGTAACTGTTTATATCGAGTTTTTAGTGAAAAACAATGAATGAATCAAGTGACTTTGACGAAAATGTGGAGAATTAATACTCCTCCAGAAATAATTAATTCGGCAAAAAATACTACTCAAGATTAATGCAATCTTTATCAAGAGAGAGATACGAACTTACATACAGCAAGTTTATTTTTTTCTGTATTTATTATTTAAATCTAACAATCGTAGATAAAGTTCGGTACGCAACTCGTGTAAAACCAGCATTTTGCATTGCTCTTGTGGTGTTACTACCCTCGCTCTCACTCGGGTGCAAACTCCACACTCGCATGCAAAATGCTACTTTCCGTACTCGACGCGTAATCTACTATATCTCTATCTCTAGTATTTATCAATTACTTTATTTAACTCTAGCTTAATTTTATTAATTGTTAAATAATTTTATTCCAGGAGATAGAGTGCAAAAAAGTTTCTGACTAACATCAAGCTGAAATTTCGATTCAGATTCAAAACTCTGATTTCAGAATGGCTTTCTCTTTCAGTAATCACCGCATGACGTATAAGTGCTGCTGGTATAGCTAAATACTAACTGCCAGCTAACTGGTTTTAGCATTTAGCTAAACCAGTTACCTCGTTTAGCAGCTAACAGGTTTAGCAATAGCTGTCTAAACCGGTTAGCTAGCAACATAACATTTGGCCAGCTAAACCAGTTAGTTAGCCCACTATTACGGCGAATCCCCTGTCTTAATCTTTTGTGCATTTTTTACAAGCTTTTATTTAACTTGCAATGTTTGTATGTATGTATGTTCGGGTCAAATCTTGCAACTGAATTTTAAAGCTGTTATCCTCAACCGATTGAATTGAAATTTTGCATGCACATTTAGTTTGGATGACAATGCATGGTTAGCTAAGTGACGTCATTCTAAATCCAATATGGCGGGCAGCCCAAGATGGCGGACTAGTTATTTTTTAAGCACGCCAATGATATGGGTATCAAATGAAAGGGTTTGCGGAGAAGGATAAAAGCTTGTTTTCAACATATTGAACTTATTCTTTGTTGTATTTACATTTTTACTGTGAAATGTGTCTCCGTTTCAGTACATTTTTTAACCTTTTAACCTTCTTGTTTGTCGTGTCACTTTTGTATTCTTGTATCGTTATTCATGATTTTTAATTCATTTTCATGATTTTGTTTAGGCACTTCTTTAGATTGTTACTCACCTTAAAAAAAATACAGAGGGGAGTAACAATCTAAAGAAGGTGACTGTTAGACTGTTTCTCCTCTTATATAAACAAAAGTATGGTATTCCTTTGTTTCAAAGTACATTGGAATAAACATGCCTTTGTCTTAATAGTTATTTAGTCTGTCTTTTATATCTTATATAAACACAGGGGAGTAACAATCTAAAGCAGTAGCCTTGTTTAATCGTTTTCATGATTTTGTAAGTAAATATTTTGGTAAAATGAATGTGATAGCGGTGAATCTTCCGGTCTTATTGCTTCAAAAAATAGGTAATTAAAGTCACGTTGTGATCTTCTTAAAACGAATATACCAATCACAGAAAGTAAAAGTTTAGGTCTAAGGGGACCGAAAAAAAAATACCTTATGAACACTGGATTCAATAGGTCCTCTGTAATCAGTAAAGTTTATTCCTTAGAAATAACTTTATTACGAAACAGACGTTGTGGATAATTATGAATATTTCATTTGAGTGGTTCGAGAATGTAAATTAATTTTAAAAGGAAGCGTATGTTAACAGCTTAGCTTTGGTTGGCAATCCTGGTCTTGTCCCCCGTCTCGTGGTTTCGCTCTAGGGTTGGGACATCGAGGTTTTCGATTCATCGACATCGAACTGACAAACATCGAGAAAAAAAAAATACGTGTGGTATCGCGGGACACCTGGTACTGCACGTACCTCGCTCCGAAGTCGAATCGTCCCCAGATCTATTACTTACTTCTTACATAATACTGGCCTCGTCTTCCTTGTGGCGTAGAGGCTTTAAAATAGGACTTGTTCATAACATTTATGGAGAATTCCATTCTTTGACCGCTAAATTTAAAACATAGTTGCATTTATTTTTCTTTATAAACAATTCATTTAAGGTTCAGTAAACAAATATGTATATGTATATATATGCCTTTGAATATATATATGGATTTGAAAAAAAAGAAATATCTCGGATATATGGAGTTATTAAAATTAAACGGTTAATATCAATTAAGCTTCCCGCTCCTTTTTTAGAACAAAGAAACATAATTTCAGTTGCGGTAATAAAAAAAAGAAAAAAAAAGAAATGAATAATGTAAATAAGCAAATGACACGGTTCATTTAATCATCTGGTTGAAGTGGTCTCGGTATAAAACCAGGTTTTAAACCATTAAAATAAATTGCACAACGACAATTCTTCGGGCGTAAGGGAGGAATTATTTTTTGTGCGTCTATTCACAATAAAATGCCCCCCCCCCCCCCCGCTCTCTAAAGTATTAAAAAGGGTCGGTCTAATTTAAAATCTTTCCCCTCTTTACTGTATATGGCCCCTCACTGCTAATTTCCTAACATTTATTATTATTATATGTATAATTTAAATAAATATTCATTTTTTTTTTTAAAAAAAAGGGTTGTTCTCCTTAATATGTTCTCATCTCTAAAAATCCCTTCCCTAATTATGCTTATTGTTTAGGCATAGGAAAAGAAGAGGAAGGACTTTTAAAATAAACAACATCTGACGATTTTAATAAGAAAGTTCAGGAGATAGCATGCTAAAAGTAAATGACTAACGTCAAGCTAGAATTTGGGGTATTATTTAATCTTTTGGTGTCCTTTAAGAATGTGACCGGCTATGTTCATCAGCAAGACATAGCTTGGCTATAAGCTGTAAAAATGGGTCCGAGACAACTCAGACAAACTTTCTCATACACGAGTTCATAATTATTTAGTTCAATGTCATCCATTTAGCCCGAGTTTTCGTATGTACATTTAATTATTATTAAACATTATATCAAAATTTATCATAAAAATAACATTCTATCATAAAAATAATTTTTCCTCAGCGGGGAATCGAATCCGGCCTCATCCCATCCTAGTTTAAAGAGGTATATTCTCAGGAACTAAATTTTTAGTGGAAAGAAAACGGTTTATATATTTAGATTTGTATTTAAATGGAAATTCATTTTAGAATTTCGTAATAAAAATCGTCGGAATCGTTTTCGAGAAATAAATTTTTCAGAGTTTTGGAGGGGTAGCGCACCCAAATTTAGAGCTAAAGTTCATTTCTCGTTTTTGCCTCGGGGTATGATGATTTTTCTGAATTACCTATCTGACAAATTTTGTCAAAATGGGCCCAGTAGTTTAGGATCCACGCGTCTGCACAGACGACAGACGCCTGACAGACATTTTTTAAAAACCACTTTTTCTGACTCGGGGACTTTTGATTTTGAGATTTTTTATAGATTTACGCGTTTTATGCCGCCAAAAAAGTGTTTTTTTAATAAATATCTGTCTGTCTGTCGTCTATTGTCAATTATCTCTGGTGGTACTCTTTTTACTTTCTTATATAATGAGGGAAGTATTGTACCCATTTCTATAGGAATCTAACTATATTAGCCGTTTTCCCGGGAATTGATTAAAAGTTATCTGATTTTGTTAAAAATCGAAATTAAAACTAAACGACCACCTATTAAACGCTTTTTAAATGTTGTTTTTTATTAGAGAGAGATATTATGGAAGTTTAATGCAGTTTCAACAATATGAGAAAGTTTTTCGGACCGATTTTTATGCAGTTCAGAATTATATACGAGATACGTAAAATATTACGATCTCTATAATGTCTCGGTCGTTTTTCCTCTTGATAAAAAGATTGGCTTGCTTAACAGAGACCTTATATGACGTAGTCGAATATCTAGAAACTAGGCATCGCGTGGCTCTATCATTGAGGCGAGCGTATTGCAATGAAATAGTGAATATTGAAATTTATTAATCATGATGAATTGGCATAGGTGAAGATAAGTGGAAGAGGGTAGTATAGGGTAGAGTGGGGGTACTTGGTATAAAACTTTACTTCCTAAATAAACCTATGCACTACACGACTATGTAGAGTCTCGACCACCCACATTAACTTTAAAACAATTATTATACATGTATCACATCACTACGCAAAAACTTCTGCTTGTATCAAGTTGAAATTTTACATGCCTGTTTCAATTGTACTTTAGACGATGTGTATGAAGTTTTATTACAATTGTTTCGTTAGAACGTAAGATATCGGTAAAAACATTGTTTTTTCTATTTTAAAAGTTTAGGTCCACTTTAATAGTTTTAGCGATCTTTATTAATTCATAGAGATGTCGTTGTTCGTTTTACTAAAAAATGTTATTTGAAAAAAAAATAACACCCCTGTTCGTCACTCTATATATATTATGTATATTATTGAAGCTCACGTTTACGCGAGCATTGTGCGCGAACCCTTGGACGGATTACGCTGTCCAACGAACTTAGCCTGAGAACAACGAACTCAACCTTTACTCAAGTTATCGTCGGACACGTAAACGTTACACACTGACAGACAGACAAGATGCATATTTCGTGAATGTAAGAAGCTCGCTTCAATAAAGCCAAAAAGTTTAAAGGTAGAAGAATTAAAATTCTTAAGGGCAAAATGCAGCAATAATCTCAATTATAAGTTTTTCTTTGCCGTTTTAAAAAAATAACTGGGTCATTTTTATATTTTCTATATTCTTTATTTTTCTCCCTCTGATAGATAATTATTGTGATTCCCCCCCCCCCCCCCCCTCCCCTCACTGTATTTACCCTCCTCCCTATATCCCCCTCCCCTTTACTTCGCCAAGGGGTATACAGAAGGTGTTGGAAGTCGGTGAAGCTGAAATTCTTAAGGCTCTACCGCTCTTTGAGGTTAGAAAAATCATTAAATTGAAAATTTTATTGGTTCTAAGCAAGATATCAAAAATCTAATCACAGGCTTCATTCCTAATTTTAATTCTGCACAATTTGAGCCCTATTTCAACTTTCTATGATAAATAGTGCAGGCGCCATTTCAATACAACGAGTTTTATCGTTGTATTGAAATGGCGCCTGTACTATTTATCATAGAAAGTTGAAATAGGGCTCAAATTGTGCAGAATTAAAATTAGGAATGAAGCCTGTAATTAGATTTTTGATATCTTGCTTAGAACCAGTATAATTTTAATTTTACTGTTTTTCCTAACCTCAAAGGGCGGTAGAGCCTTAATTTCCAAAACATTAGAAACTCGAAGGTAGAATCAAAGCATGAAGTGAGAAGATAGAAGACATAATGATAATTAAGTCACACATGAATAAAGCACACAGGTTTTTTTTCTAAAATAATATAATTATCTAACCACAATATTCTTAATAGTCGAAAGACTGAAACGATCGTCTGAGTTATTCATTATATTGTGGTTAGATATATTGTGGATTATATTTAAGATTAAACAACCTGTGTTTTATTCAAGTGTGAATTAATTATCATTATGCTTGATTATCAATATTTTGAGAAAACAAAGCAAAAGAGGGAATAACGCGAGGAAACGAGTTATGATTCTGAAAATGATACTAGGAAACTATACCTTGTAATAACACATTACACTAAAATCAAGATACTAATTAGACTCTACCACCACATCAACTAACTTAGTTATTTTGTATTGGGATGTGTTTTCATAAGATTTGTAGATCTATATTTATCTATATTATTAAAAAAGTTTTGTAAACAAACAAGTTCAGTGAGAGTGATATATACTTAACTGTCTGTAAGAGTGAGTTAGGAGATAAGGGGGGAGAAAGGGGAGGTTCTCATAGTAAATAGACGCCGTTGAGCGGAATGTTAACGGAACCGTGACGTCATTCCCGAGGCAATAAACATAAACACGGGACGGTTGCCTCAGTGTAATAAAAAAACCGCATTGTTTGTTTACATGCCTTAATTAAAAAGTGACAGCTTTCAATACACAAAAAATCAAAAATATCATGTTAATAATATTGTCGGCTACAATTTTGATAAGTTATTAGATCTATTTAAAGACCAACAAGTCAAAACAAACCTTTACTTTTATCGGTAGCAAATCAAAAATTTAATCTTAACAATTATAACTTTAGTTTTGATGAAGTAGTCGGCCTCTATTTAGATAAGTTATTATATCTATTGGAACACCAGCAAATCAAAACAAACCTTTATTCTTTTTAAAAATAAATGTGGTTGCCTTATGCCTTATCAATAAAAAATCATTTCTGGTGGTCTTTATCCTGACTGGTGGACACGCTAAACTATTAAAGCGGACTTAAACTTTTAAAACTGTCCCCGGTTCTCATGGTAAATAGACAAAATAATTTGATAGTCTATACTAGAGGCAGCGGCCGCGCAGCGGCTGCTTTTGGGGCGTTGATGAGCGAAGCGAGTAGGGGGCGAAGCCCCCTAGTTTATATTAAATTAGTATATTTTGTTGTTGGGCAACACTGTACATGGTTAATTGTTAATATGTTAGAATGATTATTATCGATGGTTGTTTAAATTCTTATATTTCCCTGGTTAAAAGATCTTCACTGGGCCAGCTGAGATTTGCCCATGTCCAAAATGTTTTAGTGTAAAATGTTTAATATCATGTTGCTACTGCAACGCCAGTTGTGCTCCACCGAGAAGAATTAATACCCCCATAACCCGGACCAGTAGTTCCAAGATATTATAGCGAACCAAAAGAAAACTTACCCTCCCTTTGCATAAAATCAGAACAAGCCAAGCACCTACATTTAAAAGACTTAAAGAGTTAGTATAATATTAAATAACTTAGTTATTATCAGCTTGTCGATATGACTTACTGTTTAGCCACAATAAGCCTCCAAAAAAACTTTAAAGTGCGTCCGCCATCTTAAATTTTTTGAGGGGGGTAAAAATTTTTTTTTAACTTTTCGGATATTTCCAGTCGGTTTGGGCCAATTTCCGACCAAACGCAAAAAGCTGCGAGTCTCTAGGTGGTCTAAAAGTATCCAAACATTTTGATTAGCGAGTCTGTAGGATTTGGTTACGGTGGGTCAACCTAATTTTTTTTTAGGTTATGTTTTATATACTTTTTTTTATAAAATTGTAATTAACTTTGGTTCTACCGAATATTATTAGATGAAACCAAGACTACAAATTGTGCAGCAAGTTTTGCTCACCCCTGAAAAAAAATTAATCGATTTCATTTAGCCATTTTTGCGTCTATAAAGTCTGACTGGGACGACAGACACACATACATACACGAAAAAAATTAAGGCCGGATTAGGTTTTTTAGAATGTATAAAATGAAAAAGTATCCAAAACAATTTCAATTCTGACCAATGTACAGACAAAACTTTAATTTTATATATATATAGATGATTTAAATTTATTAGGAACCTACTTTTTCTTTCGGGCAACACTAAAAATTTATCAATATAAATTTTAAGTTAATTAAGTTAAAGATGATGATGCTTAATCGAACATTGAATTAACAATAAATAGTTGTACTAACAGAATCTACTAGTACATCAACTAACTTAGTTATTTTGCATTGGGATATGTTATATTAGATTTGTAGATCTATATTTATTTTAACTTTATGTTTTGAAAAGTTAAACTGTGCAGTTGGTCGGCGGTTTATGGATGAATTTATATAGAAGAAATAGCGTTTAATTAGCACATAAGATATAGGATATGATAAATAAAATAGCATGAAATCTAGGAGATATTAAAATATAATTGTTGAAGTCACCTGGGTTTAGTTTGGTCGAAGTGGCGGAGCCGATTCGAAATTGGTCCACTATCTTGTCGGGCTTGAAGTAAGTTCTTAAATTATGACAAAAAAAAATTAAATTGAACTTTAAGTGAAGCTGTAGCGGCAAGATAGCGGAAGGCATAAAATAAGGCGGGTCAAATCAACACCAGACCATCCAACATTAGACACGACGAGACAGTTTCAAACCGAAGACTTGCTTCCTACACCAGCGCTGCGAGACTTTCTCGAAGTAAAGATTAGGCTACCCTACCGCTAGATGGCAGGGTGGCCTCTAGTTGGAGCCAAATACATAACCCAATATCTGCTGGGTTCCATAATAAATAAAACATAAAATAATGTGAAAAGATAGCATATTATATAGAGTAAATATTAAAATAAGTATCCACCATAGCCAAATATTAATAACCAAATTATTTTCGAAACTTTTCAACTCTAAATACGACCCACACAAACAAAAGACTTCATGATAAGAGGGACAACATTTTAACTACATTAAGCTTCACTTATCCTCAATATATTTGTTATTCTTGTTTGATGTCGAAATTTAAAACTCAATAGTTATTTATGCACCTAGGGAGTAAAGTAAGCCATTATTCCCTGAGCGAAAAAAGTTGGTTCTTGAGGCGAAGCCGAAGGAACCATGGTCCCTAAATCCCGAGGCGAAGCCGAGGGAATTAGACTCTTTAATTCCCGAGGCGCAGCCGAGGGAGATAATTATCGCGAGGGGAATAATGGCACATTACTCACGAGGTACATACAATATTTTATCTTCAGTAGGAACAAACTACACAATTTCGTCCATAGCACAGTTTTTATTTATTATTTTAATAAATAACAATAATTATTAGAACTTTTAATAGCAGATATAAGAGATTCAATATTAAAAACAAATAAGAATTGGAATTAAACTTAAATAGAAGGTTATTTAGATGCAGGTTATAATGTTGTAAACAAAGATAAACATGGTCAAAAAAGCGCAGTGCCGCCAACCTGATTTCAACAACATCATTACATTAGCCATACATCTTCTATTATTTATAAAATAATTAAGTTGCAATCTTTACTTTTTTGCCCTACTCTACTTTTTCGCCCTACTTTTACTTTTTCTCCCTATTTTTACTGGTCTTATATTACTTTGCTTTGTAAGTTTCATCGCACATTTCCGTTTCCCCAATTTTGAACCACTTCCCGTGATTCAATCTTCCTCAAATTTTGCACATAGATACAACTTAGGTGAACAATACAGAAACCAAAAAAACAAAAAATAAAAACAAAATGGCGTCAAATTTATTTGCTTTTTAAGTTTCATCGCACACCTATTACCCCAATTTTGAACCACTTACCGTTATTCAATCTTCCCCAAATTTTGCACATAGATACAACTAAGGTGAAGAATACAGAAACCAAAAAAAAAAAAAAAATTTAAAAAAGTTGAAAATAAGACCAGTTTTGAAAAATGGCATTTTTATATTAATTATTTGAGTTAGGGATGAAAAGACCTGTTTTAGTCCCTCTAAACTAATTCAAAATCATAACTTTTTTCCCCTACTGGAGATAAAATAAATTATGTATTTGATTAATTCTAATTATAAATTTTGATACAATTTCATTAAAATATAATTGAATTTTATGGATGATTAAGTTTCAAGTATGACCTGCTATCGATAAACATCGAATTATAGATTTTTATTAAAGCGTATTAAGAGTTCAAAATCTACGTTATTGGTAATCATGTTTCTAGTTAATTACATTTTTCAAATTATAAAGTCATTTATTTTTTATTAAAAAAAAAATAATAATAAAATAAAAAACTGGAATAGCTTATAGAATCAAATTGATAATGAGAAAACGAATGAATAATTAATTTTAATGTAAAAATCAGTGAAAGTAATTAGCATATCCCTTGTCCTCATATGAATCAACCAACCTCTGTTTCATTTAGGAAAATTATTTTCAAAATCCTAAACATTTGCTATTCAAATCGCATAAACTAATTTTAGTTGAATTATCAGAATTTGAAATGAATCGGTGTTATAATTGTATTAAATTCAGGTACAGAATATATTGATGCATGCAAAGAATATCGTAAATGAATGTCATATAGGAAGCTAACGAGCTGTGAGTTATAATTACTATGTTTTCATGGTGTTTAAATTAAAGAAATAACGGATAAAATACGGATTTACATACGTATTGAGTCCTGATTTGGTATTGATTAAGGTGGGTGTTTCCATGAGTAGAAATGAATCCATAGTCACTACTTCTTCATGTTGGAACGTCAAGGGGTGAAAAAAAGAAGGTAGTCGAAGTTATTTCATATAAAAAAGGGCTATATTTCATCCCTGGAGGAACATCAGGTCTGTTAACTTGGTATTTCAACATTGATACTTATTCATCCATCCAAATTACTTTATAAATATATCCTCCAACTTAATTGGCATTGATCCATCTTTCCTTGATATAAATCTTAATAGTTTTAATATCACTACTTATAAAGAAAGTAGTCAATACGTTTCCACAAAAAAAAGAAAAAAAAAACAAAAAAAACTCTATCTAGGTTACTTTGGTAACGGTTATGAATAATTTTCTAACCTTTAAATTTTCTAACCAAGTGTGTTATGCCTGTTTACAGTGTTTTAATGGACAAAAAAAAGTTTTTATCTCCAGTAGGGAGAAAAAGTTATGATTTTGAATTAGTTTAGAGGGACTAAAAAGTAAGTCTATTCATCCCTGAACTCAAAAAGTAGGGGAAAAAAGTAAAAGTAGGGTGAAAAAGTAAAGATTGCAACTTAATTATTTTATAAATAGTAAAATATGAATGGCTAATGTAATGAAGTTGTTGAAATCAGGTTGGCGACATTGCTTTTTTGACCTTGTTTATATCATGCATCTAACTAACCTTCTATTTGAGTTTAATTCCAATTCTTATTTGTTTTTAATATTGAATCTCTTATACCTCCTATTAAAAGTGCTAATAATTATTGTTATTTATTGAAATAATAAATAAAAACTGTGCAATGGACGAAAATGTGTATTCTCTTCCTACTGGAGATAAAATATTGTATGTACCTCGTGAGTAAAATGCCATTATTCCCCTCACGATAATTATCTCTCTCGGCTACGCCTCGGGAGCTAATTATAGTTATTCCCTCGGCTGCGCCTCAGGAATTAAAGAATTTGGCTTCGCCTCGGGATTTAGGGTCCATGGTTCCTTTGGCTTCGTCTCAAGAACCAACTTTTTCGCTCAGGGAATAATGACTTACTTTACTCCCTAGGTGCATAAATAACTATTTATCTACGATTGATACAAAATAGAAACATTATATCTCTGTTTAGATGCATTGAAAGTGATTATTTTCGTACCTGTATTCATTGCGCATGCGCGTTCATAATGAGGTGGTGAAGAATTCTTCACCTTAACGCACGATTAGCGAGTTTGTTTACATTCTAATTTGCTGGTTGTTTAAATAAAGTAACTGTTTATATCGAGTTTTTAGAAAAACAATTAGTGATTTAAGTGATTATGAAGAAAATTAGAAGAATTATACGCCTTCCAAATTAATTAATTCGGCACAAAATACAATTAATGAATTAATGTCATCTTAATCAAAAGAGAAATACGTACTTACATACAGGAAGTTTATTACATTTTCTTTTTCTGTATTTATTATTAAAATCCACAATCGTAGATAAAGTGCGGTATGCAACTCTTGCGAAAACTGCATTTTGCTTTGCTTATGTGGTTTTACTACCCTCGCAAAAATATATATATGCTTAAATATTTGGCATATTCTAGGGTTGATCTCAGACTTTCAGCCGACAAATATAGTACTGAAAGTGGCTTTAACATTTAACAAAAATAGTAGTATTTGTGTTAAATTACAGTCTTGCCAACCGAAGCGAAGGACATTCAGTTATTTGATGTTGTATAGAGACATTTGATCAACATGTGTTATTTGTGTTAGTTACATCGTGGTTTTGTTTGAAGCATCATTACGCGGGTAAATTTCCTACTCTGATTTCTAGAATCATATCTCGTTTCCTCGTGCTCACTTGTTCCTCTATCTTATTCCTCTCAGCATCGTTTGCTCCGCACTGCCTACGCGTTGCTAATGTCTCGGAAATGAAACATCCCAGCTTCACTGTCCTCCCACACTTTCTAAACACCCCAAGCCAAAATGACGGGGGGGGGGGGGAGAAAGAAAAAAGATAAATTGAGAGCAAGAGAGATAGGTAAAGAAAAAAAGGAAAAATATACTATAATTTTCAGAAAGGGGGTGAAAAATGAAGAATATAGAAAAGAAGAAATGACCTAGTTCTTTTTTTTAAAAAAAAATACGATAGAGAAAAAACTTCAGAGATTTTTTTTGTTTTTTTTTTGCAGCATTAGCGAAAAAAATGCATCTCTACCTTTAAATATATTTTTATCCTTCTACCTTTTTAACTTTTTTTCAGATTTCTAGATGTTAGACAGTAAATTATATTCCATTGTAGAACTATCCGAGACCCGAAGCATTACATGGATCATAATGTTTTATGTTTCTCATGAATAATTCATGCTTGGTAACAGCTCGACATTGAAACAAAATTATGCTTCATTCAAGTTAAACTTTGCAATAAATCAATTTTTAAACATGGTAAAAGTGTTCAAATTTTCTAGTTTAATTGGTAACTAAGCCTCTTAGCGGGCATAGTTACATTATCTATAATACTATTTGTTGCATACATTACCTATATACGCAACGCTTGCGGTAAATTTCGTGAATAATTAGATATTAAATTCAATAATAATATTTTTGTCAAAACTAAAAAAATGTAACTAGCTGAAGTACCCTGCGTTGCCCTAAGATTAGATTTGCCAGACGTCCCGGTTTTCCGGGATTGTCCCAGTTTTGGACTTAAAGTCCCGGTGTCCCCAAGACATTTTTCGGGACGCCAAAATGTCCCGGTTTTTACTGGAGACGTAATATAATAATAATTTAGGTGCAAGAAAAAGCTGATAATTTATGTTATAAAATAATTCATAAATGCGTAGTTTTAGAAAGCAAAGGTACAATAGTTTTATAGATAAGAAGTATTTTATAAATCTAAGGTTTTTTTTATATGATACCGATATTGTACTGTATTGAGGATCCATATATTTTATATTGAAACTGGAAGATAAAGAAGCGTACGGAAAAATCTATAGAAGTATTCTACATTTAAATAAAGGAATAGTTTAAAATAAGCCGCAAGTAAATTGAACAATTTGTACAGAATCGAACCGATAGTTGTAAGCCAAATAGTGCAGATGTATCTACCAATTTTTTTACGTTTTTATTGGAAAAAAGATCTAGCGAATGTTTTTGTAAATTATAATATTAGAACACTATCATTGTATATATTAATAAAAATTAATAAATATCAAAATTTTTTTTCTACTCATTAGGTTTTTGACTGTTAAATAAATTTTAATAAAAGCTGTTGTATGTATTTAATTTTTATCAATACAAAAGTAACATTAACATTTAACATTTTGTAACGAATATGACGTTAAAACAAAGTTGTTACTTGGAAGCGAAGTTTATTTAGTTTTAGTTCAGAATGGTAATTTTTCTTTTGTTAATTGTTTTATTAGTTTTGTTGATTGTTGGTTGGTTTTTTATTTATTTTAAAAAGTAATAGTGAATGTTTTTGTAAATGTAAAAAGAAAATGTAGAAATTATTTTTTTCTTCATTCATCTTTGATAATAAATACTTTATTTTACTTTTTTTTTGTTCACCTATTATTATTTATTGTTTAATTAGTCTAATGTTGATAATTTTCAACTTACAGCACGGGCGTCGTTGCCGAGGAGACCCCCCCCCCCCCCCTCCAATGTCTGAGGTTGGGTCAACAACGAAAAACGATTATCATAGAATGACAGTTTATTATAGATTTTTAGGTGTGCCAAATTTCATTTAAGTCAGTCAACTTTTACACAAGTTATCGTCATCCGTAGATTTCGTGATGCTTTTAGCGTGACGGTGATTTTGTGACGGTTATTTTGTGACGGTGATTTTGTGACGGTGATTTTGGTGCCATAAGGAACTTCGTTCCAAAAAGAATTTTGGAATAGTATCTAAAAGAAATTAAAAATAATAATTTTTCTTGAATAGTCGAAATTCGGTCTGGTTTCCTCTTGTATGATTTTAGAAAATTGCAATTTTTGGGTACAGGGTACATTTTGAACAAAAAGTAATACCTACTATAAATCCACATTTAAGAACAAGCAGGAGATTTTATGGAGTGACTTTTCTTCGAAAATTGATTTCTTTTGGAATTTACACGTACAGACAACTCTATCCATGGATATACTGTATGTTTGTTCTTTATCAACGATTATCTTGTTTAATTAAACAAATTAATTAATATTCTTAACTATTGAGGTGAAATAATAAGATAGTTTCCTCCAGGATTCTTAGATTGTTAGGGAGAATCCCTCTCTTTAATATTTAAGACTCATTATTTCATTATATTAATTAAGAGATAAAGTTAATGAGGGTTTTAAGATGGTCGTTCCTTCTGAATGTGAGATACTCGTAATTAATTCCTTTAATTATCTGCTGGATTCAAGATGTGCTTGCTGGAATTCTAATAACATCTTGAAGCCCTTAGGACAAGGGATTCCATCTTCATACTGCTCTCTCCTCCCTCGCAGCAAATCTTACTTCAACCGTAACACACGTTTACTGCTTTATCACAATCATTTCTGTTTAGCCTTTTCTTCTATCTTCGCTCTTCAATGAAAATTATTTACCACAAAGCAAAAATTGTATTTATATAAATTATTTATTATATTATTATCGAATTACAGTCGGTTCTCGTTATAACGAACTTCTAACGAAAATCTCTATATAACGAATATTTTAAAATGTCCTTTGAACAAGACAATGTAATTCCTCTGCCCGAAACATGATTTGCTCCTCCAATTTCGGAACATCGGTATTTTTTTCTACATTTTTAGGATTTTATTTCATTAGACGTTCAGTATAAGACACGTGCTTAGTAAAAAACATAACTAAAGACCTTTATAAGTATCCATTTATAGTAATCATTAAAATAGTGGTAAAAATTATCATTAGAGTGCTGGAACAACGGTAAAAATTACGGGTTTAATGATAGAACATCGGTAAATCATAAGGCCAGGAAAAAATCTATGGAATTTAGAATACCGGTAGATTTTACTGACGTACATACCTCTACGACACCGATTATTATGCCCAGAAAAAATCAGGTAGTGGAGGAGCAAGTGTCTCTCCATTTTGTAAGATGTCCACTGAAAATATCTTCGGGCCAAAACCATATATGTTCACTTAAAGTGTTACCAGCGAATATTTAGTAATACCGATGCCCGGAACAGTGGGTTAAAATGTCCTTTTACGACACTAGTGGTACATATTTAAGGGCAGCGATCTTAAATCTTCTATATCATCGCTGCACTCCAACCCTTCCAGGATTCGGGCGGCATTCACCACAGTGGTTCAGCCCGGATTACGTAGGAGAAATGCTTCCCTTTTTTGTTAAAGTCTTATCCCAATTGGACCTGGCCAACTTCTCTTCTCCTTAAGTCCTTCAAGGAAAGCTATAGCCTTCAACAGCTTTATACCGCAAGTCTCCAGCTTTCAATTATTGGAAGGCCCTCGAAATGCGCTTAGATGAATGCAAACCTTAGTGTCACTTGGTGGTTATTAAGGGCACTCTTCGTCTTCGGGATGGCCAAATTAGCCGAATCTTGAAAGGTAACACGTGTTGTGAATTCAAATAGGTAACGAAACCACTACAGATAATATCCCATAAGGGCAGTAGTTTATGATTCGTCACCAGTAGCTTTATCTTTATTCGGAATTTAGTCGAAATGATAAATAATGAAATAAAAATAAGAAAACTAGAAGGTAATATAGGGTATTAACCAGTGGGTACTGGTAAAAGCCCTTTCCTACCAGGTACTAGGACCTAGAACAGGTTGTGTATGCGCCCCTTTAGACAGTGTTTAATTTCTAATCATCAAAATGTATGGTACCTTCAAAATGTATGTGTGACTAGATCATAGAATGTGCACCTTTGTGGAAATTTCCCTCAAGAAATAGGATATTTGTATGAAAATGCCAAAAATATGCAATAATTTACACGGAAATGTGCAATTATATGCATTAATTCCCGAAATATACATTTTAAGAGGCCTAGTACCTTCCAAATATCATAATTCATGAAAAAAATGACTGGGTAATAAAAAATAATGTGCAAAATATGTAAAATATGCAAAATCTAAGCTCAGCTCATGCCACTAATAGCGGAGATAAAACAAAATAGTTATCAAGATCTGGATAAACCCAGCTTATACAAGGGCACCCGCGATAAAATATCACAACAAAACATGGTGGATTCGATGGGTCAAATGCCTGAAATTCCTGAAGGAGTTTAATGTCCAAATCTAGAATTAATCAATTCGATTCTCTACAATATTTTTGTTTCAAAGTTTTTTATTATAAGAAGCGTAGAATTTGAGAATTTTAAGGATAAACATTAAAAAATTATAATTTTTGCGAATACCTCGAAAACGGAGCTGTTATTTAGTGGCTCTCTTGTTCAGCGTCAAATTTTCTATAAGATCCCAAAGTGTTAGGTTTCATTCGGTAAAATTCAATCTACCATAATTCAAAAACTATTACGTTGGTCCTAAACTTAAATTATTCAATTCGAAAGCTTATGAAAAGCACAAGTTCTTCCCTACTTCCCTACACTTCTAGCATCCCTCAATTAAGAATAGAGGGCTCAAGAATTTCAGGGGAATGTTAAAAATGATTTTTTTTTAATGCTCTTTAATGTGCTATATTGTCCGCCATCTTGAATGTATTAAGTGTGAAATTTCGAAATAAACTGTTAAGTTGTCACAAATGCTGAGATGCACCTATGTGCACAATTTATTTTCAAATCTATCAAATTTTACGCCATTTTGTTAGACAAACAAACACATAACAAAACTTTTTTAAGATACTAAGTCTCTGAAATAAAGAACTCATAATGCTTGTTCAACCAGGAAGTAATCAAAGTTTCTTTGAATGCCAAAACTTTTTCTTCACCATTACTAAAATGAAAAGAATTCCATCTTGTTAGTTCGCAAAGTCGATTCGCAATGATTCATTTAATAAAGTAAAAGGTGACTTTAAAAGAAGCGGGTTTAGTCTTGAGTTCCATCTAAATTACGTATATCAGACAACTTCTACTTCATGATGTTATAATATATTTTCTTGTGAAACAACGCCCTTACTTCTTATGTTGGAAATTCTAAAACAAAAAAAGCGTAAGAAAGGAAGAAAAAAGGGTTGTTACTAAAGTAGAGGTGCAATTTTCGCTAATGCAGCAAAAATCTCAAAAAAGTTTTGCAACCCTTCTTAAAGAGAACTAGGTCACTTTTTTACTTCTTTATTCCTTTTTTTTCTCAGATAATTTTTGATGTTTCTCTTTTTTTACTTTTATCTTTTTCTTTTCTCGTAATTTACGTCAAGAGGTGTTGTAGAAGGAGGTGTAGAAAGGATGGAACTGAGATGAATTATTTCCTAAACATTTGTAACGTGTTTATAATATAAATAGACGAAAGAGGTAGACAGTGAAATAAGATATGGTATGAATATTTAAATCAAAGTAGAGACATATTCGCTTAATGATGCCTCGTCTTGCATTACTTTAAATCGAAGTGGGGACTCATATGCATAATGAAGCCTCGTATATCATTACTTTAAATCAAAGTAGAGACTTATATGGTACGCATAATGAAGCCTCGTATATCATTACTTTAAATCAAAGTAGAGACTTATATGGTACGCATAATGAAGCCTCGTATATCATTACTTTAAATCAAAGTAGAGACTTATATGGTACGCATAATGAAGCCTCGTATATCATTAATTTAAATCAAAGTAGAGACTTATATGGTACGCATAATGCAGCCTCGTATATCATAGTAGCATTACTTTAAATTAAAGAAGAGACTCGTATGCATAATGATGCCTCGTGGTACATTACTCCAAATCAAAGAAGAGACACCCATAATGATGCCTCGTGGTACATTACTCCAAATCAAAGAAGAGACACGCATAATGATGCCTCGTGGTACATTACTCCATATCAAAGAAGAGACACGCATAATGATGCCTCGTGGTACATTACTCCAAATCAAAGAAGAGACACCCATAATGATGCCTCGTGGTACATTACTCCAAATTAAAAGAAGAGACACGCATAATGATGTCTCGTGGTACATTACTCCAAATCAAAGAAGAGACACGCATAATGATGCCTCGTGGTACATTACTCCAAATCAAAGAAGAGACACGCATAATGATGCCTCGTTTCGCTGTACTTTAAATCAAAAAACACATTTGTAAGCATAATGTTGCTTCATGTAGCATTACTCAGTGTAGAGACTCTTACGAATAATGCTACCTGGTATTACATTACTGTAAATCATTACTTCATACGGGTTGTTAGAAGAAACAAATATAACCGCTACAGAAATTAATAATAATTCACTTCATCCTTTAGGGAAATCCATTTCAAATACGTATTTGTCCATTAGATCTTCTTCTCTTTCACCTTTCTCTCTCTTCTTTTTCTTTCTTGTTTTTCTTTCTTCTTTCTCTTTCTTCTTTCTCTTTCTTCTTTCTCTTTCTTCTTTATCTTTCTTCTTTCTCATTCTTCTTTCTCTTTCTTCTTTCTCTTTCTTCTTTCTCTTTCTTCTTTAACTTTCTTCTTTCTCTTTCTTCTTTCTCTTTCTTCTTTCTCTTTCTTCTTTCTCTTTCTTCTTTCTCTTTCTTCTTTCTCTTTCTTCTTTCTCTTTCTTCTTTCTCCTTCTTCTTTCTCTTTCTTCTTTCTCTTTCTTCTTTCACTTTCTTCTTATATATAACATTGTTTCCTTGAATACATAAAGAGCTCAAAAACCATAATGTTGAGTAGAGTAATGTATTGTATAGTCGCAATACTCCGCTCCGCTTCTGTTTAACATTAAATTCAGGACCAAGGGTTTGTTTTTTGAATTAGAGTCCACTCAAGAGTTGTTTTAAGTGGCTCCCAGCCGTATTTATTCGCAATAACAACGTTTATACTCGATCAAAAAGCGTATAAGGGTTAGAAGAAGCATCATGCAAAATCCTCGATTCCAAAAGTTGCTTAAACTTTAGAGTGGGTCTTACAAACGGCAAACATCCTAATCTATTGTTTTGTCGTGAGGAAAATTATTAATATAAAATAAGTCTATAATAAAGATTTTCTATTATAGATGAAGATTGATGACTAAATAAAAAACAAAACTACCTATTCCTAGAATAAGGTTTGCTGGATCAGGAAAAAAATTATTTAGATTATTAAATCTAAATAAAGATTTAATAATCTTTATAATAAAAATAACAAAACTGATTATTTTTTAACGATTATAGGTTTCTTCTATCTCCCCTATTTGTACCGTTTTTTGTCCCGCGGATTGTTCGGGAATCGTTTAGGACAGGTTTTATACGTTTTATTTGTACAAGACAGAAAATTCGTTTCAGACCGTTCATCGCAAACTTATTAAGCTACAACAAATCAAATAATAAATTTTAATTTTAAATTTTAGTGTCGCAGCACGAGGATACAAAATTTTATAAGACACTGCATCTAATTCCAGCCTCTTTGTGTTGCGTATTTGCCAAGTCAGAAAATGTTTTTTATAAATTTGAACATGTAGATTAATATGGAAAAAAAAAATGTTTGTGCTTGTGAGGGACAAAGAATAGAGAGGGGGGACAGTCACATATTTTCTTGGACTTGTACTGGATAAATCAGACCTAGTAGAACTTATAAAGGCGAGGGAAACTTGGCTACACCCTAAGATCTCACAACTTTTTGCGCGAGACTTGGCTTATTTTTGTACATAAGTGTTTTTGTTGGGATATATTTGACAATAACAGTTTGTAAAAGCATAAAATCATTAAAGTATATGCTGAAACTATGTGCCACACTAAATGACAGATTATTTTTTCAACTGTTTGCTATAGCAGCACCTGCTCCAAAGTTTGAGCCACGGTTTTTATTCATCATGCTCCCTTCTTCCACTTCTAAAATCTTTGTACTCAAAACAAATTAACATTTTCACGTAAATATTTATCTTACAAGACACCACCTCTATTATAATTAAGATACTACTTAAACTTTCGACTGTCTCAAATTTAAGCAAGACTTACCTTGAGTTTTACAGATAACTTCATTGTGATAATAATATGCAGAACATTGTTTGAAGCTGTATAATGCAGTCACAGAGTGACGCCTAGTCAAACTTTCTCGTCCGACAAGTTTGTGCTCTCGTCAAACTTTTAGCATTAATTAGAAACTAGAGAGATAATTACTTCACTACCCCAACATGTGACGTTTCAATCAAAAGCCTAGTCACTAAATTAACTAAAATAATTATAAGATTCGCTCGAATAAGGTTTTTTTTTACCATTAATATTGTCGAAATTCAGTTTAGTTACTAGAAAATGAGAAAGGTTTATACTATCTTATTTTAAATTTATTAATTTCTGATTATATTTGAAAAGTCAATAGTCTAAAGATAAGAACGTGGAGAATAGAGAAGCCCTGAATCATCCCTCAAAAAAGAGGGGTTGAAGTTTAAGGGCGAAAAAATTTATTTTGACACAATTAAGTAATATGGAGTGTTAAATGAAAGGCGAGGTTAGTTAGTAAAATATTACTCCAAATCAAAGAGGCCACCTATTAAGTGCCAACGACCTACTCCAATCACCTATTAAGTGACAAACTACCATCAACATTATTTTTGGTCTACTAACTAAGTTCGTACACAGAATCATGAAAATCACATTGTTTACCTAAAAGGATGGGACATGGCCGCTCTCCACCGGTTTCTTTTTTTCAAATGCCTATTGCCAAGCTATGTCCCGCAGACGAACTTAGCCGACCACATATTCTTAAAAGGCTCAAAAAATTCTAGCTTGATGTTAGTCAGACACTTTTTTGTACGCTATCTGCTGGACTATAAAGTGCACACACGTTTGCTAAACACAGATAATGTTCAGCATTTTTTTCTGGAAGCGCATTTTTATAGCCATTATCGAACCCTGAAAACCTCATCTTTCTATCTATCATGGTTCCAGAGATATTTTGCTGTTCCATATTAGCTGGGACACCCTGTATTTGGTTCCGTTTTTGTACCAATTCATCTTTGCTTTATGTCTCCTTAAAAATGTCGTTTTTCGTGTACACCCTCTCCCTTTTTGAGTTAGACCCGTCAAAGTAGTTTTATTGCTTTTGAACAATAAAAATGTATTTAAAGGTGGTTGTTTTACGTCACTATAATAAACAGTCCAGATGATATAGCTAAAACAAACTTTTATATAGCCGCCATCGCTGAAGGCTGATAATTCGGGTTAACGCGAACTCGTCTGATTAGTTAATTTTACCTTCGGAACTGTTGTTGTGTATTGAAAGTTCATACTTCTTAACTTTATTTGGTATATATTTATAATAATTATATTTATAATAATATATTTATAATAAATTATATATTTGCTTTATTAAATTACTAATATCTGTTTTCTTCTTGTTTGTTTTAGGTTAGATTTTTCGCATTGTTATGGAAAATAACTGTATTGCATGATACAACAAGTACTTAAGGTAATACATTTACATTAATTTAATATTTTGGTCCTCTTTAATTAAACACTTTTTAATAGGTTACATCTAATTGTTTATAAGAATTCAAATATTAAAGGCTATTGCGCTTATTATAAAGTAGGTTTTAACATTTGTTGGTAGTTTGTCACCATTTAATAGGTTATGTTATACTTGTATACTATTCTGGTCTACAGAGTAGCAGCGGCCACTTCTCCTCGCCTATTGGTCAAGGTCGAGGTCATAAGTTCGATTTCGTTTGATCGCACCGTATTCACTTCGACAGTATATTGGTGTTTTAAGTGGCAGAGTTCTCTTATGGGTTAGTAAACAGGACTCAAATAGGTGGGCTAATTGTTAAGCCTCGTCCAGACTGCCAAACCGAACAGAGGGAACGAGCCAGCATTGGTGTCTGCGCATGCCCACTCTGAGTTGCGCAGGCGCAGCTTAGACTGGGCATGCGCAGAGACAAATGCTTGGCTCGTTTCCTCTGTTTGGTTTGGCAGTCTGGACGAGGCTTTAAGTTTGAACTAGTGGTTAGACCTTTCCGTTCTACTACTAAAGTTCGACCAATAAGTGATTGCCATCTGAGGAGTGAGCTAGTGTTGTTGTTTTTGTGTCATTTATAATTAGTTTTTTTTTAACCCTGTCAGAGTCGATTATTTTAGACTCACTGGAAATTATTAACTACCATATCTACTAAACATATTACTTACTTTAATTTTACTTTAAATCGATTTGTTTTGACTGTGGGACTCTTTCTTTGTTTAATGGTAACTTAATTTCTAATATATTATAAGTGTTTTGACCATGTCATTTAATTAATTGTACAGAATATTATTTTTATTATTTAAGTGTACACACAGTTAAGTAACACACAGCGTGTCTCACGACACGCTGTGTGTTTGGCAACCCATTCTATTTGTTCAGCATCACTGTTATTTTTGTAAATAAAGTGTTTCTCTCCTAGACCACTGTGTTGTAAATATATGAATTATATGTAAGAAAGGTTTGCCGGTTCCAGGTTATAAAACCTGTCTTTTGCTCTCCCTCTCTCTCTGAATGTATACAAATTTAATTTAAATCAAATTATAATTATTATTAACTACGGGAAACAGACAGAGAAAAATACACTCCAGCGCTGGGATTTGAACCACAGGCCTCTATAGCTTAGTTTGCGTAGCTTAGTTGGTAGAGCGCTATACCGGAAATATAGAGGCCTGTGGTTCAAATCCCAGCGCTGGAGTGTATTTTTCTCTGTCTGTTTCCCGTAGTTAACAATAATTATAATTTTATTTAAATTAAAACTTAATCTTTCCGTAGTATGAATACTACCAAAATCGTAAAATATGAATTTCTAATTGATTGTACTAGGTACAGGTACTAATTGGGTACTTTATAATTATAAGCGTTATTTCTCGGTCTAGTTCTATGACATTAATGTTGACTTCTCAGATTTGTGGAAAATTGAAAGCTTAAATTCGGGACAAGGTATCATTAACGTCAGAGGAAATCATTCTCCTGCGTAGCTTAGTTGGTAGAGCGCTATACCGGAAATATAGAGGCCTGTGGTTCAAATCCCAGCGCTGGAGTGTATTTTTCTCTGTCTGTTTCCCGTAGTTAATAATAATTATAATTTGATTTAAATTAAAACTTAATCTTTCCGTAGTGTGAATACTACCAAAATCGTAAAATATGAAACAAATTTACATTTTGAGACCCCACTCCATTGCTCTTTATTCTAATCATCCTCTTTAACTATCAACTCATCATGAGTAACTACTCTCTTAATATTCTAATATTCATTACATTACGCTTGCTTCAATGATGCTTTAATCGAAATGATCAATTAAATGCCATAATGAACAAGTTTAACTTCGTACGTCCCATTTTTTATATTATTATTTGCCTCTCCAGAACAATTATAACTGTTCTTTTGTCGTAATTAAAAGTTAACGATGTTTATAAACTTTGGAGAACAACAACTGGTGAGAGGGGGAAATGAATAAAAACAAAACAGGTAATTAAAATTGGATCGGATTTTCCGATAAACTTGTTTCCCTTAACTTTTTTGTTTGAGGCCCAATAAGGTAGGCTCGTTAACTTCGTTCCTTTCTCTGCCTTTTTCGTACCTAAAATTACGAGTATACTCCTGATTATACCTTTTCACGAAATAATATTTTTAGAACATAAACCTTTTAAAATCCTTTATATTAACTTCACTTTTGTTTGTTTGTTTGTCGGTGCTTGAAATTTAATTATTTAAAAAAAAAGTATCCTAATTAGTGTGGCACATAGCTTCCTCGCGTCCTATCCCGCATATACTTACCTATAATTGTCTAATTTATTTAATTTTTTCCCTCCGAGCTTAAAGAGGGTAATGGAAGGTATGTGATAGTTCAAACATTTTTAGGGTCCGTAGGCAAAACCAAGGACCCTTATTTTCCTGCTTGTGTCTGTCCGTCCGTCCTCTCGCGTGCTCTCACGGCTACACCTTTCGTCCGATCACTTTGAAATTTAGCATGTATGTGTCTTGTATCTACCCACATATTTTAAAAATATAGCGACTTAAAAAAAATATTTTTCAAAAAAATTAGGGTAAAAAAACTTAAGGGTTAAAATTTTTTTTTAATATTATTTTATTTTTTATTGACAAAGTACGTTTTTTTTATAATTATGGTCGTTTCGATGTATTTATATGGTTGTAGTCCGGTTCAGTGGCAAAAAAATACTTTATTAGAGTGTGTTTTGAGAATATAAGACCCTTAGAATGGTTCAAAGTAAGCTTTTTAGCATTTTAAAAAACACTGTTTATACACTTTACAGTTAAACACTATACAGTGTGGCCTACGGACCCTCGCTGTGTGCTGACTAGCACTCACTTGACCTGTTTATTTATTTCTCCGATTTCAAAAGTTCCACGTCAGAAATTCGTTTCAGACACCATGGAACATTTTTGGTTCCGTGTCTATCTGTCGGTCTGTCTCTTATTATTTGCGAACCAACATTATCTTAAAAACTACTCGTCCGATTTTTATGAAATTTGGATGTTAGGTCATAATTATCCCATTGTAGGACCGCTTCGTCGCCCATTTTTTTTTTTTTATCACCCTTCTCTCAGTTTCTCTTACTCGTGCGCACAAACATATATATTTATTTACACAATATCTTTAAAAGTACTTATCTAAGTTTTTTGAAATTGGGATTGTTTGTCGAAAGTGGACAACGTTAGAGACGGGAGGCACACACACTCGGGAGTGAGTGATGCATGGTAGGGGAAAGATAAGGAACAAAGTAGCCTATTCAAGTCTACGTTAAAACAGAAAAAACACTAACACCTTTCACACTTCAATTTTATTTGAATATTTTCACGTTACCTAAAATGTATTTTGCTTCCGAGCTTACCGAAGGTAACGGAAGCTATGTGATCGTTCTGAAGAACGAAAATATTTTATATCTCCGATTTAAAAAATTCCAAAAAAAATGTATACAGCGGTTTCAACGATTTGGTTGCAGTTTTATATTTGTTTATTAAATTAATTATATGTGCGCTAACTTTTGGTGCTTGTTGGAGGCTTTGTTTCTCCAACAAATGTTTAAATTTCTTCAACTTTATAAATACTTACTGGAACAGTGCCGCGCCGTTCCAACTTTTTGATTATTTTTATCGAGGTATTTTTCTTAATTCGGTATTTTCTTTGCGAGGAAGCTATATGCCACATTAATTGACAGAGTATTTTTGATTGTTTCGTTTTCAGTATTATTAGACAAATATCTCGTTATCTTTACTTATTCTTCTTAACATTAGACACTATATAATAATATTGCATAAATAATGTTTAAATAATATTTTGTTAAAGAAAATTTTATAAAAATTCTCCAATTTTTGTATCAATACTTGTAAGTTTATCATACTTTGCAATTTTATCATTCTAATGATACATTTCAAAGCCAAATTTTGTATTATAAATATATATTGGGCGATTTAAAAGAAAAAAAAAATTCTTATAGATTTTATTTTCTCTAAAGGAAAAGGCAAAGTATGTATAAGATATTTTCAAAGTGTATCTGTAGCCCGAAGGGAAGGGAAATATCCAGGGAGCCATTACCAACAGATTTATGAATAAAGTTCCATCAGGCTTAGCTTTTCCTTAGGAAAAATAGACGCGGATAATTTACACTTTCCTCCTCCTCAAACCATTATTCCAACTTTTCTTTTTCACTTTGGCAAATAATGGAGCGAATTTGTTACGGATTTTCAATTGGCAACTGTTGCCAATAAGTATTGAGGTTTTCCATTACCAATTTACTGTTTATTGGTCTTTTTGGTAAATTAAAATTTATTAAGATAATCGCTGAATATAGGTTTGAAAGTAAATTTGTAAATGGAGATAAATAATTTCATGAGCTTATATATAGCTGTTTTCTTCTAAATCCCGATTAACACAATATTAGGTTAACTAGTCGATCAACTGAAGTTTCACTTCGATTCACACGTACGTCTGGACTTTTCACTTACCCTGACTTGACTGAATGACTTAATCAATTAAAACTGTTTGTTGTAATCATCACCAAAATCTTACTGCAACATGAGCTTAGACTGTTTGCGGTGATGGACAGAGCCATAAAGCCGGGTTTACACGATGCCAGTTGTTGAGACAATTGTCAGAAGACAGTTTACTGGCATAAAATTGTTGGCAACGTGTGAACAGAACACTTTAATCGAATTGCCTAGCCAAGTGCCCTAACAATCGCCTTGGCAATCCTCTCAAAGAGTAGATTGAGGACAACCAACTGCGGCAAGTGATTCCCTCCCCCCCCCCCCCCCCCCCCCCCCGGATATTGTTTCGACAATTGGGGCTGTGGGAACGTGACAGGAAGATCCTCGACTGTGTTTTTCTCCAATGTGTGATAGCGACTCATCATGAAAGAGGTGTAGTTCAATAACCAAACATCGTCTTCACACAAAAATTGTAATTTGAACAATTGACCGGTTTCAGTTGTTCTAAAGCAGCATAAACACTTGTACTCCTGAAGTCAATCCAGTAACCTCCAAGATTATCTGAAGAAGGCTGCTTTAGAACAGCCGAAACCGGTCAATTGTTCAAATTACAATTTTTGTGTGAAGACGTTGTTTGGTTATTGAACTACACCTCTTTCATGGTGACAGGAAGGTTGCGTTGTCTTTGTTTGTGCCAGTCTGATTAAGTCAACTGAGAGATATTGACTGCACTCGGCCATTTCATTACGTCTACTGCCGCGACAATTTGGTTTAGCTCAACTGGACTGACCAGGGATTATCCCTCAACCAGTTTAGGACAACTGTTCCCGAAAATTGTTTTATCAAAAATGTCTTATCTTCGTGTGATCCCGCCTTAAAGATAGACTCTCCGGCAGGTAACAGGGCCCTCTGCCTCCTCAGTTACACGTGTCAGTCTATACCGTTCATGAACAGTTTTTCCAACAGTTTTTAAACAACACCCACTCCTGCCTCTTAGAAATAGACATGCTTATATTTATAAACAAAAGAAAAAAAGTCAGTCCGAAACAACTCAGACTAACTTTCTCGTATGATCTCGGTCCCAGATCCCAAAAAAATATGAATATATATAAATATGTATTGTCAACTATACAGACGGGTTCCTGTAGAACCTTCCAAGTGCAGTGGGAGTCCCACTGTCACACCCGATACTAAGTCTACCCCAATCATCCTTTTAAACTACAAATTCATCATGATTAACTATTAATTTGCATAAAATTAAAAATGTATTGCATTAATCTTGCTTCAATGATATGCCACGCGATGCCTATTTAAATATATTATTTAAAATGTGTTCAACAGGTAGTTGTTTACAAATTTCAACAAAATCAGATTTATTTTCATTAATATATCGGAATCTATATTTTCCTGGGAAAACGGCTTATTTATCGTTCGTTGTAGATGTAACTTATATGGATTCGTATTTAAATGGACTTCATTTTAGAATTTTTCAATCAAAATCGTCAGAACCGTTATCGAGAAATAATTTTTTTTTTTCACATGTTTTTTCAGAGTTTTTGGGGGGTAGGGCTCCCAAATTTTCTCGGTTTGGTGAACCAAGTTTCAACCTTATGGAATACCAAGTTCTTCACTAACTTTGCACGTTAAACGTCCACACACAGGTGAACTTGGTTCTTGCGAACCGAGATCGGCGAACCAGATGGCCACCTTGTTCACAAGGGCTTGTGTGTACAGGCCACATTACGGAATATGAAACAACTACTCAATTATCACAACTAATATAACTACTCTCCCTTTTTACATTATATAATTATTATAAAAATAAACAACATTTTATTGAAATGGCATCGTTATTTTGAATCTGCTTTATATTCATTTCACAACTTTACTTCGCTCTAAACTGGTCAGTCAGCTCGACTAAATTCGCTGAACCCTTTTATTTGAAACTTGTTTCTTTGTTTCGTATCAGATCGAATTTAGCATATTTAGAGGTCGAAGAAGGGTTGAGAGAAGGGGGGGAGTCCATTTGTCGAATAGAAAGTGGAAACATGTTAATTGAAGGGCTCTCAGGCTTCCCTGAACTTTTTTTTTTTTTTTGTAAAAAAAAAAACAAAAAACAAACAAGATTCTCAATAAGCCGCTGTTCAGGGGAAAACAGGGAAAAAAAACCTTTTGTTTTATCAGTTAATCGAATCTGGGGTTTCCTGTTCAGGCATCCACGTCCTGCTCGAACCTTCGCGACACTCATTTAAATAATAGGCTTCCTTTTGTAACGACCTCTTAACAATTCTCTTTTTTTTGTCGCGAATGGTAAAGTTATTTTAAAAAGTTTATTTTTCTCTGTTTGTTTGCTTTTTTAGAATTTTACCCGGATTGTTATAGTTGTTTTTTTCTTTCTAATGAAAACCTTTAGGATGCTAATTTGAAGCTAAAGTTGAAACAAAAAAAAGCAAGAAAACTATATTTTTTTTTTAGAAAAAGTTTTATTTTTACGTGACAATTTTAAGTTTAAGATTTTTTTTTTTTAAACTAACTAGGGAGTTTTTGGTTGTTACATAGTATTTTCTTTAGTTTTTGAAGGAAGTTGAAAAAATAGGGTTTTAAACAAATTTGTCCCTTTGAACTAAGTATTTTGTTTTCGTGTTTCAAATAAAAAGTTTTTGTTTCATACTTCTTAAAACTGTAATTAGGCAAAAGTAATGTTAAACGTGTCTAATGTTTAAATGGAAGTTATTTAATTGTTTATGTTTATAACTTTACAATTAAAATTAAATTGAATGTTGATTATTATAAAGGTTGTTTTTGTATAATTAATTATTATTATGATACACCCTTGTATTCTATAAATATAAAATTTATTTTTGACAGCATATGAGGTGTAGGAGTAAATCAGGTGTAGAACCACCTGGATTAATTCTGATACGTTTCGGCTTTTTTAAAAAAGAAATTCTCTATTGCAAATTTATGGTCATTTTTAGGAGCTATGATGTAGAGTAATCACTATTACTATAGATTTATGAGTGAGTACATGGGTCTAGTCCGGAGTAAAGTAATGATATTTCTGAGTACAATTTAAATTTATGGGTAGGTGCACCCATAAATGTATAGTGCATATGATTTTATACAGACGGGATCCGGATATTTATACAAAACGATTTTTTTTATCAGAATTAGTTTGGGAAAAAGTATGATTGTATTTATGATATTAAGAAAAATATATAATTTTGTTTTCGTTGCATGTTTTATGAAAGAAAAATTTTCCCCTAAAAGCTTAAAAATTTAATAATTTAGTAACGGATTGGGCTAGGCCCTCATTGCGTTAGGACAATATAAATGGGTAAATTCATATTCTACGTGCCAGGATGAGTTCAAGAGCTACCTCTAATCACCTTTAACCACCTCTAACCTCCTCTAACCACCTTTAACCACCTTTAACCACCTCTAATCACCTCTAATCACCTCTAACCACTTCTAACTACCTTTAACCGCCTGTAACATCCTCTAACCACTTCTAACCACCTTTAACCACCTCTAATCGCAACTAACCACCTTTATTCACCTCTAACCACTTCTAAACCAATTCTAACCATCCCTAACCGCATCTAACCAATTCTAACCATCTCTAACCACCTCTAACCGCCTCTAACCACCTCTAACCATCTCTAACCACCTCTAACCACCCTTTAGGAAATTTCTCTGGCACGAACAATATGAATTAGCCTATAAATGCATATAAAGGCGTTTGTTTCACGTAATTATTATAAATGGTTTAAAAGTTACTGCTAAAATAAACTTTTATGTCCGCCATATTTATATTTATACGGTTGAGCAGATTTTGCTGGTTAATGAACTCCTCCTATTTGTTAAATTGCTGTCTGACACTTGTATTTGTAATAGCACATACTTGACCAATTTATTTTGTGCTTCAGAACATTTTAATTTAGTTCTCATTAATAACTTTGGTACTCAGGTGTGAAATTATTTATTAATTAATATTTACTGGTATTCCAGCCTCACAAGAAGGTAATTATCAATCTACCCTTAATTTCCAACATTCTCCTTCCAACCTGCTCTACTTCATCAAACAGATAATTTATTAATATTATTTACAGTTTATTATTATTGACATATATATATTATTTATCTGCTCCGGGACACTCCTCCCGGCATATTGATAGCCCGCCACCGCGCCTTTGTATCTATGCTACGCTCTATCTCCGGTTCCGCTGGACCGATTTTCGTACAACAAATTTTATTATAATTTTCTTATACGTCTCTAAAAGAAGTCATCACGTCAACTATTTCATCAAGTTTCCCTTAGACAAATCTTATAATCAATATTTGACCCTGTTCAAAATCAGTAGGTGAGAGACATGTATGTTTGTATTAGCCGATAAATCTTTGGAGATACAATTCAGAAATTCAACTACGACGACCATTGATAGCAAAGTGAGGTTAGAATAGACCAAACAAGATTGAATGTGATGAAGACTAATAAATATAAAATAATATTATACTTATTAAAAAATACGCTTTTATAAAACATTTCTCCAGAAGGGAGAAGAAATTAACTTTTCTCCCTTGTTTACAGGAAGGAAAGTTACTCATTGCACCCTGTCAGGTTAAACAGGAAGTAATGGAAAATAAGGGAATTACGAATTTTTATGATTTGCTCCAGTTTTGCCCTAGATAAAGCACAAGTAAGTAAGGTTGGTGCTAAATACACAATTTCATTTATTAACTTTTGTGTAATGTCTAAATCTATAATGTCACCTTAACACATGCCATGTAACTTTCACAACGAATGTCATGGTGAGTCATCAGTAAAACAAACTAACAAGTTAAAAGTGAAATCATAAATTTAGATAAACTATGTATATGAAATGTATCTATTTTTATCTACAAAACAAGAACAGTTTGATGTAGTAGTACTCGTTAAAAATAAACTTTGTACATATTTACTGTCACTGAATACATTTCACAATAATTACTGACTTGATTGTTTCGATCGAGAATTTAAAATGGAACTTATTCATAACGAATGCAGCTCAAAGAGCAAACTTGATCAGTTTTATTTTTTTTTTTTTTAATTACACAACCTCGGACAGAAACCATTGTTTACGGTTATACAATGTTAATTTAAGAGTAACATTGCGTTTTTAGAAATTTATGAGCAAAACATTTTAATTTGAATTCCAATTTACGATTCCCCCACCACCTCGTTTTTTGACCCCGGTACGAAATAGAAGGGTGGGAGATCCCATAATTGTACTGGAAACGAATAAATTAATTTTTCTTTGGTTTCAACTTTTTATTTTGCATCACCAGCAGCTTAATGGGTGAAACTTTTACTTTTCATTTCTTTTCTAAAAAGTGAAAGTGATAAAGAAGGGGATTTTTAGCGTGAAAAATTCCCATCGTGAATATTTTGTAACATTCCATTTAAGAAAACTCTTTTTAGAAGTGCAAGCTTTTTGTACGATTTACACTCTATTAGATTTATTATTCATTCATTTCTTCTTTTTAGTATTTATTAATGAATTAAGGTTTAATTTAGTGGTTTAATTTCTGCGTAATATATATTTCTAAGGATAATTAAAATAATGATTGTCATATTTTAGAATCTCTCTAAGTTGAAGAGTAATAAATAACTTTATATTTCATAATTAAGAAAATGAATAATGTTAAAATGTATTATCTAACTATAATCTTTATAAATAAAAATGAATGTTTGTCTCTCTGTCTGTATGTCTGTCTTTCTGTCTCTTATGCCTGCCTAAACCGTTTATCCGATTGCAATGAAACTTTGGGGAATGGTTGGACGCATGCCCGGGAAGGTTCCTGAGTTAGCAAAACTATGTTCCGATTTTGGTACACATGGGTACGGGGTAAAAATGTGAAAGTAATGAATGGAAAATACAGGAAAAATATTTTTTTGGTCTATATCCATCATCCGATTGCGATGAAACTTTGAGGAATTGTTTGACGCATGCCCGGGAAGGTTTCTGAGTTAGTAAAACTATGTTCCGATTTTGGTACACATGGGTACGGGGTACAAATGTCAAAGTAATGAATGGAAAATACAGGAAAAATATTTTTTTGGTCTATATCCATCATCCGATTGCGATGAAACTTTGAGGAATTGTTGGACGCATGCCCGGGAAGGTTTCTGAGTTAGTAAAACTATGTTCCGATTTTGGTACACATGGGTACGGGGTACAAATGTCAATGTAATGAAAACCCTTCATGATGCATATCATTAAAAAGCTCTTTAAGAGTACAGTAATATTTGTTATGTACATTTTTGTCATATTTTCATTTAGGAGGGGGGTAAAATGGAAAATACAGGATAAATATTTCTATAATCTATAATATCTATCATCCGATTCCGATGAATCTTTGGGGAATGGTTGGACGCATGCCCGGGAAGGTTTTTGAGTTAGTAAAACTATGTTCCGATTTTGGTTTTCATTACTTTGACATTTGTACCCCGGGGTACAAATGTCAAAGTAATAAACCTTTAATGATGAATATTGTTGAAAAGCTCTTTAAGAGTACAGTAATTGTTGTTATGTACATTTTTATTTAGGAGGGGGTAAAATGGAAAATAAAGGAAAAATATTTCTATAATCTACGTCTATATAAATAAAAATTAATGTTAGTTTATCTGTATGTCTCTTATGCCAATATTGTATATTATACAAGTATATATTGCAAATTATAATATACATTTTTCATCTAAGGCAACATTATATAAATAAATAAACTATTTATGAGGTTTTCCGAAGGTAGCAGCTATACATTTCTTATGTTGTTAATGTTTAAAGGCGGTACGAAGTTCGCCGGGTGAGCTAGTAAATAATAAATAAAAATAGTGTATTTAAAAATAAATACACAGTGAGTTTAGTGTACAATAAATCACTTTAAACAAATCAACAGTAACTAATAAACTTTTTTCCCCCATTTTTTATCCTGAAATTAAATAAGAATAACTTAGAAAATAAAAATAAAAATCAATATATAAATAACTATAAATGAATACATACATCTTTCTTCTAATGAATTTAAATTAATTAAATTTTACAAATTTAAACAACAAAATGTTACAGGCCACGACCAAACATATATTCACCAACAGTTTACTATGCCATTAGTATTATCTAACTATTTATTAAGTTAGAATCTATGATCTATCTACTAAGTTAACAATTATGATATATATGTACTAAATTACAATTTATGATCTATCTACTAAGTTAACAATTATGATATATATGTACTAAATTACAATCTATGATCTATCGATGAAGTTATTCAAGTGCTCTCTAAGTTAAAATCTATATTAAATTATAATTATTATTAACTACGGGAAACAGACAGAGAAAAATACACTCGCTGGGATTTGAACCACAGGCCTCTATATTTCCGGTATAGCGCTCTACCAACTAAGCTACGCAGGAGAATGATTTCCTCTGACGTTAATGATACCTTGTCCCGAATTTAAGCTTTCAATTTTCCACAAATCTGAGAAGTCAACATTAATGACATAGAACTAGACTGAGAAATAACGCTTATAATTATAAAGTACCCAATTAGTACCTGTACCTAGTACAATCAATTAGAAATTCATATTTTACGATTTTGGTAGTATTCATACTACAGAAAGATTAAGTTTTAATTTAAATCAAATTATAATTATTATTAACTACGGGAAACAGACAGAGAAAATTACACTCCAGCGCTGGGATTTGAACCACAGGCCTCTAATATCTCCTGCGTAGCTTAGTGTGTAGAGCGCTATACCGGAAATAAAGAGGCCTGTGGTTCAAATCCCAGCGCTGGAGTGTATTTTTCTCTGTCTGTTTCCCGTAGTTAATAATAATTATAATTTGATTTAAATTAAAACTTAATCTTTCCGTAGTATGAATACTACCAAAATCGTAAAATATGAATTTAAATCAATGAAACCGGTCAAATTGTTTAAAATGTAATTAATTTTGATTGAAAACGTTGTTTCGTTTTTTTACAAGCTTTTATTTTACTTTGTTTGTATGTATGTATGTATGTATGTATGTATGTATGTATGTATGTATGTATGTATGTATGTATGTATGTATGTATGTATGTTCGGGTCAAATCTTGTAACTAAAATTTAAAGCAGTTATCCTCAAGCGATTGAATTGAAATTTTGCATACACGTTTAGTTTGGAATGCACTGAATGGTCAGCTAAGTGACGTCATTCTAAATCCAATATCTTGGGACAGCCCAAGATGGCTGACTAATTTTTTTTTTTTTTTTTATCACGCCCATGACATGGGTATCAAATAAAAGGGTTTTCTGAGAAGAATACAAATATAAAAGCTTGTTTTTAAAAAGGTTTTTTCTAATAAAATTATTAACAACACCTCTTTCGTGATAAGTAAACAACATGGTTTTGGACAATGACTAATAACAATGAGTGAATTTCTAGAATGAAGAAAATTATAAAAAGAATAAAATATTAGAAAAAAAATAAAACTATGCTAAATGATGCAATTAAAAAAATATAATTTTAATTTACTTGAACAATAATATAAGTACCACATTTTTTTGTTTATTTTCTTCTTGCTTACTATAAAAATAATTGTTTTTCCTGAATAAATATGAATATTATAAATTAAAAATAAAAATGAGGAAAAAAACATTTGGTTTGTTATAATTGTTTTTCTCTAATTCATTTTCCAACTTTACCTTTGTGTCCTCCTCTCAAACCCTTTTAGAGTGAAAGAGTTAAAACAGAGCAATTAATAAAAGGAGCAATTAAACTGACCGTCGAGTAAAAGTTGCATAGTTTGGAAGGGCCCACCTGAACAATATATATGTAAATTAACCATTAATTGAGCTCGGGCCCTTACTAGGCAGAGCAGGGCAACCAGTAAAGAAACTAATTTAACTTAGAGCTTCAGAGTAGGTCCTAAGTACTTAAAATAAATTATTTTGGGGGCAGAATGAAGGGACGGGGGGGGGGGGAGTTGTGTGGTCCCAGGTCTTGTTCCCACTAGGGCTCGGGGCCTAGCTTTATTTAATAGCAAGGAAGCTCCCTCAACTGGAACCCATCATATTCAAAACACTACCGGAGGATTTCGTATGAAATCCCGAATAGACAATTCTTTATAATAATTCAAAAATATTCTCTTTCCTCTAACAATATCTATGGAAATAAAAGTGTTTATACTAGTTTCTTCAGTGGTTTATGTTCTCTTCCTAATAATGCATAAGCATATTAATACAAGTTTAATTACAACAAGTTAGAAAATCTAGAAGTGCTCTTAATTGTTACATGTTGGAAGGGAGCCAGGGTAACCGAGCGTCTCAAGGCACTCGCTCAGCTATCAATAAGTCGAGGCAACTCGAGGTCGTGGGTTCGATCCCGTGCCATGATACTCTGATTTGCATTAATGAATCGCGGACGGTGCAGGGCGAGGGACACCCTTTATAGGGACTCTTCCCCCACTCTTTGATGTGGGTCCGATTCGTGTCATGATGTAATTTGTATCTATGGTTCGAGGACGGAGCAGGGCGAGGGACACCCTTTATGGGGACTCTTCCCCCACGCTTTGACGCACGCTTATATAGCTTACTAATGACCACACCATACTCGCTTCGGCGGTACAATGTACAAATGTATGATGTGCGAAATAGGTGGAACTCTCCACCACGGGGCGTAAAAAGGGCCTAAGTGATGGTCTAATTGCTATGTTCGAACAAGTGGTTCGTCCTACCCGTTCCAGTAGGAAGTACTAGACTACTACTACTACATGTAAGTTATTAGATCTGTTGCAGATAAACCTGTTATCAGTAAAGGATTGTGGATGCGAGTTTTGAATGTCTTAAGGTGGGTTCATAGCTAGCGGAAACGTAATTGCGGAGGCCCGAAGGGATTCATCTATGGCAACTCTTTTGTGGCGCCGCAGAAAGTTGGTTCCAAACCATCTTTTTTGCGGTGCCGCTTTTAAGCCTGTATAAAACCTTCACTTCGTCCTCTTCTTAATTCCTTTCTGTTTTTATGTTAAAATTGTTTTATTATAATACATTTGTATCTGTTCATTTTTTCCTGCATTATTTTTATTATAATCTGTGTTTAATCTAAGTTTTTTATCAGTGTTTTATCTTTATCTGTGTATTATGTCCATGTTTTTTTATATCTGTGCTTATTATATCTGTGCCTACATTATTTTTATTATATACCTATTTCTTATTTATATAATAATAAAAGTCCTTATCTATAATCTTATTATATAAGTTTTTTTAAGCAAGAGAACTAAATTCAAGTTTAAAAAACGATGTTATAATTGCCTTTGTTTATAACCTGGCCGACCGAAACTCGAGGGGAGGGAAATAATTGACTCCGTCATCCGTCTCGGCGGTTCTCCGAAGATATATTGTTATCTATAAAGCCCTCCGCAATTACGTATCCGCTAGCTGTGAACCCACCTTTAGAGTCGAAGCTAGTAGTTGTAGTAGTAATTATCAAGTACTTCCTACTAGACGGGTAGGACAAACCACTTGATCGAACCTAGCAATTAGGCCTTATAGTAGACCCATTTACTAACCCCGTGCTGGAGAGTTCCAGCTACTTCACACATTATACATCTGTACATTGTACCGTCGAAGAGAGTTTGGTGTGATCATTAGTGAGCTATATGAGCGTGCGTCAAAGCGTGGGGAAGAGAACCCCTTAGAGGGTATCTCTCGCCCCTCCGTCCTCGATTCATAGATACAAATCTCATTATAATGACACGCATCGAACCCACAATATCAAAGGGAAGAGAAACCCCAGGGAGAAACGACAGTCTTAGCAAACTCAAAGAAAACACAAATAAATAAGTTACACGATAGCATGGTGACTTAATAAGAAAAGTCAAGACTTTAGACTCTTGTCACGTCTTATCGGCCTTACAATGAATCGAGGACAGGTTCGAGCACGCACTAACATGATCTGATTTACATCTATCTATCAAGAGCGCAACAAGGTCAAGGGAACCTACAATAGAATTCCAGGGTTACACAATATCTCAGTAAACCCTAGTAACAGTCTAGTACTTCCTACTAGAACGGGTAGGACGAACCACTTGTTCGAACCTTGCAATTAGGCCATCACTTAGGCCCAGAGAGTTCCAGCTACTTCACACATCATACATCTGTACATTGTACCGCCGAAGCGAGTATGGTGAGGTCATTAATATGCTATATGAGCGTGCGTCAAAGCGTGGGGGAAGAGGGGGACTCTTCCCCCATTAGGGTGTCCCTCGCCCTGCTCCGTCCTCGAACCATAGATACAAATTACATCATCATGACACGGATCGGACCTACATCAAAGAGTGGGGGAAGAGTCCCCATAAAGGGTGTCCCTCGCCCTGCACCGCCCGCGATTTATTGATGCGATCAGAGTGTCATAGCACGGGATCGAACCCACGACCTCGAATTGCCTCGACTTATTGATAGCAGAGCGAGCGCTTTAAGACGCTCGGCTACCCTGGCTCCCCAGTAAACCCTAAAGCAGAGTTGGTGTATGAAGTGCTGGCACTCTCTACCCCGGGGTAGTAAAAAAATCACAGGGAAGTACTTGCATCCAAGAAATTTTTAGGGTTTCGTAGGTTTAAGAAACTCTAAAAAAATGCTTTAATAACATCTAATGGCTAGGTTCGAGCCAGCAGTTTGTCTAAGAACTTACTTCTAATAAGAATAGTATTTAGAAAAGTTTCTCTACACTAAGTAACTCATGATATGCAAATAAATAAATCATATCTTTATTGTACAAAGTACAGATAAAAGTAATAACATACAGTGACTTTTATGTATTTAGATAATTGTAAAGAACCAGTTTAGAATTTCTTTATATAATCTCCTTCCTTTAGGAATTAAGAGTCATTTAGAGTATTTGGTTTATGATTGATGTCATTTATTTTATGTAAAACACTCAACAAAACCCTTATACATAAGTGTTTTATAATAACACTTGAGTTTAGCACTAATCAAAAGCCACGTATAAATGTGGTTGGAATCAAAAAGTAAGCTGCTATATTAAAGTCGCTTATTTTTAGAAATATTGTAGCTTCTAACGTGGTAAGACTTAAAAAAAAGGATTTTCTTCAATTCCTTTCCCACCAACATTTATATTTTACATTGACATAATTGCTTGCAACAGTTGTATGTGAAGATTACCTTTGTATTGACTTCAAAGTATGTAACAGTTGTTTTTTTGTTGACATTGCGATAATAACCTTTCTATTGACAATAGAGTATATGGTTATAACTTGTCTCTTTGGAAATAACCTTACTATTAACGTCAAAGCATGTTAAAGTTATCTTGGTATTGACTTGAATTTATCCTTATCTGTAATAACCTTTCTCTGATAACGATGTATATAACCTTTATTGATACCTTGTTTTGACTTCAGAGTTTAAAATATTAAACCTTGTATTGTCTCTTCAATGTATCTAACTCTAATACTCATCGACGAAAATAACCCTTCTATTGGGAATATGGTATATGGTTATAACCTGTTACTTTGGAAATAACCTTTCTATTAACTTTAAAGCATTTAAAGTTACTTGTGAGATTATCTTGGTATTGACTTGACTATCTTATCTGTAATAACCTTTCTCTGATAACAAAGTATATAACCTTTATCTGTGGTTATAACCTTATCATTAACTACCTTAGAATAATACTATATATATAGAAGGAGCATAGAATCGGAATCCTAAGCAATTACTGATTAGAGACTGAAGTCAACTTTTGCCGAGAGGTTGTGTCCTTAAGACCAGGCTGCCAACATAACAACACTAATTTTTTTCATTATAATGGAGAAGGTTGGACATACTTTTGTAACTATTCAAAGCCCGCTCACAAACAATCAAGAAGACAAACCCTTCCCCCTGGTTATTGTTTACGTTTCACTCTGACGTCATTTTTTTCACCTCGCACGACATGATATAATAAACATTATTTTCAGCATATTTCAAGCTAAAAATAAGATAAAACACAATAAAAATATTACAATAAACGAAACTAACTGTCAATAATTAAAATTTACTAAAAACTAAATTAAAAAACCGAAGGCAAATAATTTTAGAGTTATGACGTCAAAAATTTCAAAAATGAATTTTTAGAACGCGGATTAAGGGACACAACCAAAGTTGGCTTCAATGTTATCAGTGATCCTCCTTCTATATATTGTATTATTCTAAGTTAACTACTGATATTATAACAATTATCTGCAAAGATTATCCTTGAGCTATTTTCAAAGTTCATATTTCATCTTTGTATATGTGGCTATAATCTTTGAATTTACTTAAAATAAATTGATAAGTTTTGTCAAATATTATCTTTGTATTGAATTTTAAAAATGTAAAACCTTCAACCACAGTATTAACTCAATAATTGTGACAACTAACTCAATATCTCTAAAAAAAAACGTGAAGGTAAAATTTAATTAAACTTGGTATGATATAAGTTTGGTATATGTTTTTTTGTAGTTGACAGCGTGAATCAGCGATGGGGAATGAAGCGTAACAGAGCATAATAATATAGGATGAGGTCTATATGACAGAAATAACTCACTGTCACGGTGTTGAGTCTATTATGTCGGATATAACGTCATAATTTCATTTCATAAAGCCTCACAGTGTGTTGGTATATCACTAGAAATACTCTACAGCATATAAAGGGGACTAGAGACGTCATTCATGCATGTATATATGTTTAATAATTGTATATTTTAATGATTTTAACCTTTCTATACTCTATGCTCATCCATGGGCGTCGTCAGCAGTACAATATTGGGGGGGACTCATTTCGGGTGGGGGGTCCGGGGGTCCTCCCCCGGAAAATTTTGAAAATATGACCTCTCAAAACAGTGTTTTTTATGCCTCTCTTATGTGAACAACTGTGATCTTATGTGAATAACTTTGTCATAAAATAAAGTAAACCTACGTAGTAGTTCGTTGGCAAAACTATGAACACAAGTATTTTTATAAAAATAGCAAACTGAAATAGTAACTTAACATTAGTAAATGTAATATAATAAAAGTTGTGCTCCTAATCATTGTAGATTAAATAGATCAGTAAATAGCAATTATGCAATATCACTTAAAATCTATAATAAACTATGTCATTTAATCAATAGTTTATGAAAAAAAAAAAAAATAATAAAAACATGTTTTCTTAAAGGCCCTACACAAGACCCGACACGAATAAACTCCCCGACAAAATGCTTGACGGGCCGTCTCTACACGACACGACCAAACTCCTCTCTTTATGGGGAATTTGGTCGTGTCGGGTTGAGGAGTCGGCCGACAGCGCTACACACGAACCGATCCGACAGAAATCGAGGGTGGGGAGCACCCGACGATCGGGCGGTTGGGCGACTCGTAGGACCAACCACCCGACCGTCGGGTCCGGCAGTTTTAGTCCGCCGACAAGCCTACACACGCTCCAACTGTCGGGACCAACCCCGTTCGCCCTGACGGTCGGGTGGTCGTGTGTGGGGCCTTTTAGGGTGGCCATGATATAATGTAAGTTTAGTCCAAAACAGGGCATTGGATTTTGAGGGGTGGTCGAGCTGTAGCAGCTCTCAGACGAAGTTGGGGGGAGTCTGGGGGCCCTAGGAAAATTTTGTGAATTTTAAGGAAACATTTGCATTCTTTAGTAAAGTTTTCTCTTTTGACATCAATCTGCACTATTTGGCCAATTTCGTACTGTCTGATTTACTTCGTTTATTTTTTTTAAAACTGTTCCTTGTTACAGGATTTGTCTTTTTTACAGTATCTCTAGACACTGTAAAATCTATTCTGGTTGCAGTATCTCGATAAATTCAGTACTTTCTATTTATTAAAAATACACAAAGTATCACGTTTTATAGGGTAATGATGGAAGGTTAGGTCAGGTCAAAAAGTATTAACTTAACCTAAACTAACCATAATCTTGCATCATTTTCCCTAAGATGAAAAAAAAAGAAGTTAAACAAATAATATTGAATTTATCGAGATGCTACAGCCGAAATAATTTTTTGGGTTTTGAGGTCATCCTAGAAACCCTTGTACTTTTGGTAGATCATCCGTCGCATCTTGGATCAATCCCCCCGACCTATTGTAGCTAGATATTTGAAATTTGGTATATAAGTTAAACTTTTTTGCTCCAAAACAGGAAAAATGTGAACTTTACAAAAAAAAAAAAAAAAAAAAAAAAATCGATCAGCGAGCAATTGCGATTTTTTCTAATTTTTGTATCATTGTAAAGGCATTGAAATGTAGATTACAAATATATATCGTTTCCAAAATGGTGGCCATATTACCCCCGAAATTACCAAACCAAATCCCCCATAAAAGGGCCCCCTATTCCCCATAAGGAAAGACCTTAAAAATGAGGAACACATACATAAAAAAATATTTCTCTTTGGGCCGAAGATATTTCCGGGAGTTAATATAAAAAAGCCAAATTTTGGAAATTGTAGGCGGCCGTAACTGTGGTGACCCAAAATATTTATTTTTTGTCATTTTTGAGTGGGGTATAATATTAAAGGAATTGACATGTAGATTACAAATATATATCGTGTGTGGCGAACATTCTACCCACGAAATTAAATGATTAAATAAGTGCATACCTAAGATGCTAAAGGATAATGTACAGAACTTGTTCCTCTTAAGTGCAACTTTTTATACATATTTTAGTAAAAAATGTAGGGAATATGAATTTTTATGATCGAAGAAACCCTTTTAGTAGCTTGCTGGCAAAAGTACATGTCGGGATGTTTTGTACTGTAAAATGGAACAATTTGAAAAAGCCGAATTAAACGGATGTTTAGAAATAGGTGGGGTAAAACATTTAAAGGGTAAACATATTATGCAGATTTACCGCACACAATAAATAACATGTTCCTCATCATTTTGAAAGGGTGGGGGGGGGGGACACTAGGTCTTCACCCAAAGTATTTGTAATAGTAATAACTAATAACTAATAACAGGTTTCTAACTGAATCTGAAAATTCCATAATAATATTAGTTTTTTACTGTTAACAGTAACATCGAAGTGACATAAAGTGGATAATATATTATTAATGATAAATTATATGTAGAAAAGTAAAAACGGGTTAGATATTTTAAACTTTCATTAGGTTAAATTCTTTATTCCATCTCAAACATTGGGGGGGACGCGTCCCCCCTGTCCCCCCCGGCGACGACGCCCGTGTGCTCATCTATGACCTGAAAATAATATTTTTGTATTCACTCTTCTTTGATAATTGTAATAATAAGAAATAAATTACATTATCTATACATATTATATCTATACGTATTCTTTACAAAATTTTGATGTAGCCAATTTTAAAATTTCAGAGAACATTTTTGGTTCCGTATCAGACCGACAGGACTGTCTATCACTCAATTTTTGCGAACCAACATATCTTAAAAACTACTCGTCCGATTTCTATGAAATTATAATGGTAGGTCATAATTTGCCCATTTTTGATCCCATTTAAGTTTCAACCTTCTATGCGCATTTGTTCCTCTTCCACATGCCCACAAACATGCGTTCAGCGCCGGCGTTACGCACAGGCGGGGCAGGCGGCCGCCTGTGGCGGCCAAACTCAGGGGGCGGCCGATGACACCCTTAGTTTTGTTATTTTATAAATTAAAAAACAAAATCTATAGTAGCAAAACGATAATAATGTGCGTAACCCCCGTACTGAGTAGGCAAGTTAGAGATGGAACCCGACCCCTAGACCTTGACAATACCTTATCAGGTGCTGTTTTAGTTATGTAGCCAAGCTAATCGCATTTTGGCTTGGTTCTTGGTTACACCGGTGTTATTTCTTTTTAATCCTAAAAAAACTATCGGCTGTATGTATTATTCTTTCTCTCGTAACCCTCCTTTTAAGTCTTTTTTATCATACCTCACATATTTTTTTGATAATTACTTAGCCCAGTGTTTTCCATTTATTATTTTTAGTAGGTACATTTAATAACTGTTGAATATTTTCATCAAAATTTAAAAATAACTTCTCCTCAGCGGGGAATCGATCCTGCCCTCTCCGTCCGCGGTTAAAGCAATTTCCTCAGGAACTAGATTTTCCCGGGGAAAACGGCTTATATCGTTAGATTCGTATTTAAATTGACTATATTTTTGAATTTTTTAATCAAAATCGTCGGAACCGTTTTCGGGAAATATTTGTTGTCACGTTTTTTTCAGAGATTTGGAGGAGGGGGGGGGGGGGTAGCGTCTCCAAATTTGAAGCTGCAATTCATTTCGGGGTTTGATTTTTCTGAACATGTCATGTATGCCAAAATTAGTCAAAATTGGCCCAGTAGTTTAGAATCCAGGCGTCTCCACAGACGACAGACAGACATTTTTTAAAAACCGCTTTTTTGGACTCAGGAGACCTCAAAACGTGTAAATTCATCAAAATCTCAAGATCGAATTTTCGCGCCATCACAAATATTTTTACTTTCCCTTTATATGAGAAAATTATATGTAAAAATATGAAGCTCAGTTCTGTTATAGATTTCTTCCTCTGGACTTCTTCAGACTGTTACTCCCCTTATAAAAAAAACAGAGGGGAGTAACAATCTAAAGAAGGTGCACGGAATGTTCTTCTTTAGACTGTTACTTCCCTTATAAAAACAGAAATGGGATATTCCTTGGTCCCAAACAACATTGGACTAAACGTCTCTTTTACTTAATAGTTATTTAGTCAAAGTCACTTTTGTCCTAACGCAGCATAGGGGAGTAACTATCTAAAGAAGTATCCTTCCTCTAATATTGAGTTTTTGAAAATAGCCTACTTTACTTTATTACTCAAAAACTATCATAGCTAAATAATAGAGACATTAACACTATTTTAACTTTGTTCAGCCCTCTGTCTCCGTAAGGGCGATTGATAGTGGAAAAATAATTTTATTTTAAAAAGTTTAAAATACTTTAAGTTGTTATACCTCAAGAACTAAAAAAGACGAGACTGTCCGAAGTCCGAAGTTTACAAAAGTTGGCTTATTAGAAAAAATTTACTTTTTAATCTAATCTAAAATAAAGTATCAGAGGAGGCGTGTTTCATTACAATTCACAATATAATGTCCACTAAGACTAAGGGTAATATTAAAAATATGGCCATAGAAAATTTCAGGCCCCTAGGAAATTTTTTCCTCACATGATATTAATATTATACAATTTTAGACATCCAAAAATTCAGTTACATAGTCATGTCCCAGTGACAGTTTAGGCCTATTTTTTATAATATCAATACTATTTTTACCAACTCCCCGGTCAAAAAAATGCCTATTTCAATGGGGCGGCCAAAAACCGTCTTGCCTGTGGCGGCCAAAAGTCTAGCACCGGCGCTGTGCGTTAAGTTTCACCTATATCTTCAAAAGAACTTATTTGTTTCTTTTATGAAATTTGGATAGTTTGTCGAAAGTAGCCCTTAAGATAGTCCCAGATTAATTTCAACCATCCATGCTCTTTAATTTTTACTACTTTAAGTCAAGACTGAATTGATACTTTAAGCCATATGAATAATCAAAAACTTTTGACACTCTTGAGAAACGAGGAGAAAAATAAATACATTTTATTGACAATAATAGGTTGTTATATTATAAAATCATTAAAGTATACGAAAAAGGATGTGACAAAGCTATGTGCCACACTAAATGGCAGATTAGTTTTTTTTATATAGCTGTAATATCTGTAGCTCATTCGCTTCGATTTTTTCCGTTTGTCTATTTCTTTTATAATTGTATATTTCTTAGATATATATATATATATATATATATATATATATATATATATATATATATATATATATATATATATATAATTAATATATATATATATATATATATATATATATATATATATATATATATATATATATATATATATATATATATATAATTATATATATATATATATATATATATATATATATATATATATATATATATATAATTATTATTATTATTATTATTGTAATTATCTTCTTTATTATATATTCTTATTATATATTCCTCTGTTCATTATATATTTTCCATGGTAGGCGGTGAAATAGTAACTTTAGAGCCTAAAAAACGTAGCTAAAATCCATTTTTTCATTAAGTGGACTTAAAAAATCTTTTCATTACTCTAAAACTGATTTTTTTTTTTTTTTTAAATCCTAGTGGTAGTTATCAAAAGTGCCGTTTTTAGCGCTGCAATCAATTAGACATGCTTCTTATTACGATTAAAATCCACTAGATGTCAATGTGTTTTATTAATTTTTTTTATAGTGCAACCTCTTTAAGGTTTCTTTTTCTCAAAATCTTAAGTATGTACTAATTTTTGTTATAATTATATTGATTATTATTTAATGTTTTTTTTCATTGTCTGCTACCTCAGAAAAAATAGCGTATGCTACCGACTGTGAAGTGTTTTTTCTTTACCTTGGCAAGCGAGACAGTAAATATATTTGCCGCGGTAAAGAAAAAATTCACACAGCCTAGTAACATAGCTAGCACAATATGTGTGTGTATGTATATAATATTTTAGTTGCTAAATAAAAATTAAGGTTAATTTTTTACTGTACTATTCACTTTAATCTTCATTATTTATTTAGACATGTTTATTCTTAAAATGTATATTAATATATTGTCTATTCTTTTTTGTGGGTTGTTATTTTAAATGCAAGCGGTCACTTGGGAAATATATTTGACTCCTTTTCATTTTAACCCCTTCCTCTTTTACCCCCTCCTATTTTGAAAATTTATTTTCTCGTTTCGTTTTCAAGGAGAAAAACTTTATTTTCGAAGCGAGAAATGGGTCTGGACGGGAGGTGGCACTGCCTTTAATCCAAAATTGTAATACTTTTTTAAGAAGGGGGAAGGGGGGACGGGGGGGGGGGAGGGTTAGGGAGAACTGAGGGTTATTTTCAAATTATTTCAGCCAGTTTCTCACGCGAGAGAGGACTAAAAGAGAATTGAATTAAATTATATTAGAGATAACAAGGAACGGCAGAGGAAACAAAATACCCCCAAAAATAAGGTACCCAAGGCCAAAAAAACAAAAACACAAAAAACTGCCTTATTAAATATGATTTATTCTACATCTAATTTGCTAGCAACTTTTCAGATGGACATTTTACAATTTGCTTCCCTTATTTCTCCTTTTTTTTATATAAATTTCCCCCTTTAAACTTTATATTTAAAAAATAATGTTTGTAAACTTTTTATTTTTTTGTTAAAAGTTAATTTTCAAGAATAAATATAAAGACGAGGATCGTATTATTTTAAAATTAATTTTATGGTGCTCTATTTATTCATGTGTATATTTTTTATTTTTTGGTTCTCGCTTTTCGCGTCGTGAAAAAGGATTTTTCCTGAATATGTGTTTCTTCTTCTTTCGTTAAAATATCTGTTCAGGCTCAATTTTGTTTGAAAAAAAGAGTTCATATAGGAATTAAAAATATTAATTAATTTTATATTCTACATTTTTTTATTTACTTATTCAGGAAGCTTAACAGTTGCAGTATTGCTTTTTTTTAATTAAATTTATTTGTTGCATCACTAAGCACAATAAAGAGATAATCAATTTGCCATAAAATATTGACAGGTGAATTTGACTGTGCAATATATTTGACCAGGGTTGCAAATAAAGGTTCAATTTTATAACAAAAGCTGGCCGATATAACTCATCATATACTTAAATAATTTAATCGTCCTGTATTTGTCATTTGTTTGGGGTTTTGGGCTTTTAGGTGGTTACATTTATTTAATACTAGCTGGGTACCCGTGCTTCGCTACGGAGTGTTATTATAATTTGATAAGTTTATAAACAACCATAATGAAACATATAAATTATTTTACTATGCAAGAATATCTAGATTTTATCTCTCCCACCAATTTCTATACCCCTTCCTCTTTGATAAGCTAATTTTAAAATATCATAAATTCCCCCCCCCCCCCCCCCTAAAGTAAAATATGACAAAACAATACATAAAAACTATTACTCTACTCTTAAAGAGCTTTTGCATCATCAATGGTATTCATTACATTGACCCCGTATTCATTACTTGTACCATACCCCTGTGTACCAAATTTAAATTTCCAAAATTCATGTAGGCTGTCATTTTCCCCTTGCTTTGAAGTTCTAGTGGGCAAATTTTTATCGACATCGAACTAAAATTGTAGATTTGTATAAAGAACATACACCCACACATGTTGATTTTTATATATATAGCTATAAATTTCCATTTTACCCCCTCCTAAATAAAATTGTATATAACAACAATTACTTTTCAACGATATGCATGATATGAAGGGAATCCATTACTTTGACATCTTTACACCGTACCCCTTTTACCAAAATTTAAATTTCGAAAATTCATGTAGACAGTGACCTCCCCCTTGCTTTGAAGGGAAAGTGAGTAAATATTCATCAAATTGGGATAAAACTGTAGATTTGTACAAAAGACATACCCTCATACAGACACTCTTCTTTTTTTATAAGATATAGCTATATTTTTCATTTTACCCCCTCCTAAATGAAAATACATATGACAGAACTGTACATAAGAACAATTAATGTAATCGTAAAGAGCTTTTCAACGATATACATCATAAAGGGTATTCAGTCCTTTGACCCCGTATTCATTATTGTACCCTGTTCCCTGTGTACCAAAATTTAAATTTCGAAAATTCATGTAGACACTGATTTTTTCTTCCTTTGATGGTCAAGTGTGCATTTTTTTTATCGAGATCGGACTAAAACTATGGATTTGTATAAAGAACATACACAAATACGTTGACTTTTAGATATATTTTTCCATTTGCCCCCCTAAATGCACGTAAAAACAATTACTGTACTCTTAAAGAGCTTTTCAACAGTATGCATCATAAAGGGTTTTCAACTTTGACATTTGTACCCCATACCCCTGTGTACCAAAAATTTAATTTCGAACATTCATGTAGACCCCTTGCTTTGAAGGTCAAGTGAGCAAATTTTCATCGAGATCGAATTAAAACTGTAGATTTGTATAAAGAACACAAACACATTCACACATACGTTGACTTTTATAGATATAGATATACATTTCCATTTTACCCCCCTCCTAAATGAAAATATGACAAAAACGTACTTAACAACAATTAATGTACTCTTAAAGAGCTTTCCAACGATATGCATCATGAAGGGTATCCATTACTTTGACATTTGTACCCCGTACCTCTGTGTACTAAAATTTTAATTTCGGAAAATCATGTAGGCAGTGACCTTCACCTTGTTTGGAAGAAAAATAGTGTAAAAATGCGTCATATTGGGATAAAACTGTAGATTTGTGTAAAAGACATTCTCTCATATAGATACTCTTCTTTTTATATATAGATATAGTTATATTTTCCATTTTACCCCCCTCCTAAATGAAAATATGACAAAACTACACATAACAACAATTACTGCACTCTTAAAGAGCTTTTCAACGATATGCATCACGAAGGGTATTCATTACTTTGACCCCGTATTCATTACTTGTACCCCGTACCCCTGTGTACCAAAATTCAAATTTCGAAAATTCATGTAGACCTTGATTTTTTCCTTGCTTTGAAGGTCAAGTGTGCAAATTTTCATCAAAATCGGGCTAAAACTGTAGATTTGTGTAAAAGACATTCTCTCATATAGATACTCTTCTTTTTATATAGATATAGTTATATTTTCCATTTTACCCCCCTCCTAAATGAAAATATGACAAAACTACACATAACAACAATTACTGTACTCTTAAAGAGCTTTTCAAAGATATGCATCACGAAGGGTATTCATTAGTTTGACCCCGTATTTATTACTTGTACCCCGTACCCCTGGGTACAAAAATGTAACTTTCGAAAATTCATGTAGACCTTGATTTTCCCCTTGCTTTGAAGATCAAGTGTGCAAATTTTCATCGAGATCGGACTAAAACTGTAGATTTGTATAAGAACAAATAAGATAAAGCTATATTTTTCGATTTTACCCCTCTCCTAAATGAAAATATGACAAAAGTGTACATAACAACAATTACTGTACTCTTAAAGAGCTTTTCAACGATATGCATCATGAAGGGTATTCATTACTTTGACCCCGTATTTATTACTTGTACCCCGTACCCCTGTGTACCAAAATTGAAATTTCGAAAATTCATATAGACCTTGATTGTTTCCTTGCTTTGAAGGTCAAGTGTGCAAATTTTCATCGAGATCGGACTAAAACTGTAGATTTGTATAAAGAACAAACACACACACACACACACACACACACACATACGTTGACTTTTATATATATAGATTTAAATGTTTATCTAAATAATTCCTACCTGGTGTGGGTGTGAATTCGACCTCTCACCTTTGCAAATAATTTTTCTTTTTATCAATATTTGGTAAACTAAATTTTCCCTGGAAGACGACTTATATGGTTAGAGGCACTCATTGACTTGGTTACCCACTCCAAACTTCTCTAATCTGCAAATATTCCCTTAATTCTAAAAATATAGGTAATCAGACTAAAAATTATATTATTCCCTTTACATACAGAAGTGTGATAGTTCTTTGGACTAAATATCCCGTTGTTATAATAGACAAGGGAATTTTAACAAAGGAATCATTTTATTAACGTTGTAAAAATTAAACACCTTTAATTTGTAGGTATAAATTATTTTTAATAGATGCTAGGTGCAAATACAATTATAATCAAACTAGTTAGTTTTCATTTTCCTTTTTTAATTATAAGACATTTTTTGTATGGTCATTCTCCAATCACAGGTTTATGTTAATTCAGAGTATGAAAAAGTTAAAAGGTTTTTGGAACGAAGTTCCTTATGGCACATTACAGCCCGAAAATGAATCCGAAAAAACAACCGATAACGATATCTTGAGTAAATGATGACCGATTTAGTGGAAATTTGGTACACATGTTCATTTTACCAAGGCCCAGGACGAGTTTGTCACTAAGCGTTCGTGCGCAACACTCGTGCAAACGTAATCTTTAAATGTAAATTAGAATTTTAGGACGGGAAAAAAATTATAACTTCATCTATTTAATGAGACAAAAATTTTTTAAATAAATGTTTATAGCAAAACAAACACCGACATCACCATAAGTGTTTAGGATCGCAAAATTTATTAAAGCTGACGCGGACCTAAACTTTTAAAATAGAGAAAACGAAGTTTTTACCGATATTATACGTTCTAACGTAACGATTTTAATAAAACCTCATACACATCGTCTAAAGTACAACTGAAGCAGGCATGTAAAATTTCAACCTGATAAAAGCAGAAGTTTTTGTGTATTGAGGTGATATATTTTATAATATTTTAAATGGAGTAGGCCGGGAAGTAAATGGGTTAGGTACTCACTCTAGTACAACGATCCTCTTTAACTATCAACTCATTCGTCAGTAATCAAATCAAAACAATCAATTCGTCATAATAAAAAGTTTACAATATATACAAATTTCAAATCAAAGAATTTTTTTACATGTAGGTAGTTAACAAATTTAAACAATTTACTAAAACATTCCTCTAACATTATCACAATATAATAACTTACTAGAGTGAAGAGTCAATTTAAATTTAGTATATCCTCATATAATATTTTCCCTATTTCAGGGAGCGAGAGTAGCCGTGTGGCTTTATACATTTCAGCTCGGCCACCAATGAAACGAGGGCAGCACGAGGTCGTGGGTTCGTTCCCGCGCCAAGATACTCTAATTTTATCTATGAATCTAGAGGGAAACAAAATCATAAGAACCTACAAAGGGAACCCAAGGAACCTATATAGGGATCCCAAGGAACCTATTTAGGGATCCTATAAGTGATGCTAGAGTTCCTATATTGGATCCCAGGGGACCCTAAACATGATCTCAGGCCACGGTGGTCTGATTTGTACCCGTAGGTTAAGGGTACCTATAAGTTCATCGGTTTGACCCCACGCCATGGTTCCCTGATTTACATGGCTAATGATTATACCATACTCGCTTCGGTGGTTGCAACTTGATCATGTTCCAAACTTGATAACATCGATAATATAATGTCAAAAATAAATATTAATTAAAGAATTACTTATATTTTATCTATGAATTAGTTCAATGTAGTACAAAAATAAGTTTTATTTATTGAACATTTGTTGGTAGCGTGTTGAAAGGTTAAATTAACATTTCCAACAAAAAATTATATTAATTTATGATAACATTATCAGTATTTTAACTAGTTTTACCATTTATAAATCTTCATTCGAATAACATTATTTTCATTTTTTTGGGAGTCGGAGAAATTTTCTTCGATCTCGTTACAGTTCCATTTTTCAACTCCGTACCACCAATTAAAAATACCGATAGATTTATTGGTTGGTTAAGTCGCTACTTGATAGTTACCAACAGCATAAGACTAACTTATACGAGTAAGTAGTTGAACAAATAGTCGCCAAGAGGAACAAACTTATTTCTAACTAAGCATTTAAATTGGATTAAACTTTTCCTGTAGCGGGAATAATACTTCTCTCAGGTTTTAAGCACTTCTAATTATACAAACTCAAATTACTTCTTTTTACCAGCTATTACAGGATGCGGACTAAAAAAAAGTGGAGGGGGGAGAAAAAGGGCATTTCGAATTTTTGTTATTCTGCGAGTTGTCTACTAATTGGAGTTTTTCCTTCCTTTCATCGTCGTTTTCTGGGAAATTCTAAGGTTCGAGCAATTTATTTAATTTAATTTAAAATAGAGCTTTTTGATACAATTTGTAAATAAAGTTTTTCTTCCTTGTCTCAATCTAACTAACTAACTTTTGTGCGCTTTAGTCCGTGAAGAACCCATGACATAAGCATGGCAACATGATTATATTTTTGCATTACTTGTAAAATGGGTATAAAGTCAGCTGGCCCAAGTGATACTTTTACCCGGGAAATGTCTTAATTTAAAACAACCATAATCAACATTCTCAGATATTAAAATTTACCAGATGTATTCGTTCATTCGTTGAAGAACCTTGTTAGTTGCGGAAGGGCTTGCGTCTAATTCCGCTGCCGGATCTATTAAGTAATTACGCAGACTGTAGTTTTATAAGGTGATTAGATAGGGTCTTAAAAATATTGTAATAAATAAGTACACAAGGTGGATGATACGATGAAGATATAATGTATATAAGTAACTTAATGCTTACATAGATAATGAATGTGATATAATATAATAGTGATAAGTCCTAACTGTATGGTGGATGAAATTTACGATGAATGTGTGTGTGAGATGAAGTGTGAAGCGATGAATGTATTCGGTAATGTTTCTTAGTGGCACTGCATGATAATAATAACGTAAATTGATAATAAGAGTATTCCTGTAGTAAAGTATTGGATACCTAAAAGTTATTGTATAAATGAAGATTAAATGAATTAAGAATTAATGTTCGTGAACAATTATGGACTTCCACTTGTAGCGTCTATAAAGCAGTGTCCAGACTGCCGAACCGAACAGAGCAAACGAGCCGAGCATTGGTCTCTGCGCACTCTGCGCATGCTCAGTATAAAGTGCGCCTGCGCATCTCAGACTGGGCATGCGCAGAGACCAATGCTCGGCTTGTTTCCTCTTTTCGGTTCGTATGGCCACGGCTTGAACCATGTGCAGTGATCTTCTTCCTTAGAGTGTTCGTGCTTGAAGGTAACGGCTGTTATCAGGTTTAGCAGTATGTCATTGGCCTAAACGAAGATTTATCCTAATAGCCCTCACATTATGGGGCTATAGATTGCAGAACCAGGCGAAACTGTAGGTAGTGTTGCGGGTTCGTCTACCCAGGCGTGTGATGACGAAGCGCTGGTTTGCCTTTCTGAATTTATACATTATAGAAAGATTTAAATTTTTTCAGTAGCCTAAACAAACCTTAAATTGCATTTAAATTATATTTATGTATATGTATGTATCTTGATACATTTTTATTAAAAAACTATTACAGAACCAACCAAGAACAGATTAATATGGAAATTACCAAAGAAAAATATTATTTTTAATCGTAGTTGGTAAAAAGTAAAATCTTGACTTAAAATTTCAAATAAGAAATATGAAAATGTTTATTCTTGATTGTTTTATCTTGTAAGGTATGAAATACTCATAGTCTTATTTTCATTTGTAGATTGTTAATAATATATTATTGCTTCCGATCTTACCGAATGTAAAGGACGCTATGTGATCTTCTGAAGAACGAAAATATTTTATGTCTCCGATTTCAAAAATTCCAAGACAGAAATCCGTTTCAGACATCAGGGAACATTTTTGGTTCCGTGCCTGCCGTCTGTCTGTCTGTGTAGTTATGCGGACCAACATATTTTAAAAACTACACATCCGATTTTAATGAAATTTTTATGGTAGGTCATAATTAGCTCATTTTTGGTCTCATATAAGTTGTAACCTTCTGCGCTCATTTTTTTCTCTTCCACATGCGCACAAACATACATTAATTTACACCTATAGCTTCAAATGTACTTATCTGATTTGTTTAAAACTTTTATACCTTATCGAAAGTAATCAACAGATAGCCCCAGATTAATTTGAACATTCTGCGCTTTTTAACTTTTGTTAAATTGATACTTTAATTCATGAAAAAAAAAAAAAAAAAAAAAAAAAAAAAAAAAAAAAAAAAAAAAAAAAAAACAATATGACAGTTTAAAATTGGGGGAAACAATAATGGGTTGTTTTGGAAGCTATGTGCCACACCAATAGGCAGTTTATTTTTTTATTATATTTATTTTATAACTATATAATCTAGTTATTTATTGTAGTACATAATTAATTGTCAGTTAAAACTGTAGCTTTAACAATATATGGAGTACATATAGGTAAAATCATCCATTTTTCCTGAATAAGTAAATAATATAATATATTATAGTAATCGATAATGCAATAAAATATATTTTCTCCTTTATCTGTTGAGGAAGAGGGAAAACTGCTATAGCAATATATATACAATTTATACAGCTTAGAACGGCCTAAGGCTTATTTAGAACTGAGGTCGCCATATACTAAAGAAACAGGTGGAGAAAAGTTATATGGGATTTTCTCAATATTTTTCGTACTAAACAAAATTTGTCATTGAAGGGATACGGTAAATGTCTCCTACACTTGCCCCCTGGGGAATTATGTGGATTAGCACAGTAGGATCAAGCATTTTCTCTTTCAACAAGTAATACGCCATTTGTTTTTTTACACTTTCTCTACATCTTCTACGGTTTATTGTCTGTCAACTGATCGTGTAGTCTATATTACTGGATCAATTTTAATTAAATTTCTTGTATATATTCATAAGGGTCATGCCTCGTGGAATAATGGATTGAAAATCAATTTGAGCCCTAAACTTAGTGGCTGCTTCCATCTCGAGAATCACTTACTTTACTTTTTTTCTTCTAAAAAAATTATTCCACCGTTTTTCTTTTAATTAAAACTTTATTTAAATACTAAAGAGTGCACATAAATCGTTTTCCCGAGATGAATCTGGTTTACGGAATAATCTTGCACAAAAATGCGGGGGATGCATATTGTAAAGTCAATTAATGGTGCACATTATAAAGTCACTCTAAACAATCTTTTTTTTGAGAAAGGAAACAGAAGAATGGGGACATAATGTAGTCACTTTATCAATCTTTCTTGGAGAATTGTAACAAGGGAATGGGGACATATTATAAAGTCACTTTATCAATCTTTCTTAGAGAAATGTAACTAGGGAATGGGGACATAGTATAAAGTCACTTCATCAATCTTTCTTAGAGAAATGTAACTAGGGAATGGGGACATATTATAAAGTCACTTCATCAATCTTTCTTAGAGAAATGTAAGTAGGGAATGGGGACATATTATAAAGTCCCATCAAGCAATCTTTATTAAAGAAATGAAACAGGAGAATGGTGACATATTATAAAGTCACTTCAAACAATCTTTCTTAGAGAATTGTAACAAGGAAATGGGGACATATTATAAAGTCACTTCATCAAACTTTCTTAGAGAAATGTAACAATGGAATGGGGACATATTATAAAGTCACTTCATCAATCTTTCTTAGAGAAATGTAAGTAGGGAATGGGGACATATTATAAAGTCCCATCAAGCAATCTTTATTAAAGAAATGAAACAGGAGAATGGTGACATATTATAAAGTCACTTCAAACAATCTTTCTTAGAGAAATGTAACAGGGGAATGGAGACATATTATAAAGTCACATCAAATTATCTTTCTTAGTGGTAGGAATAGAAGAATGGGGACATAACATTATAACATTTTATATGAGAAAGATTTCCTAGGGTGTCTCGGACCGATTTCTTATTTGTTCTTATTAGCTTTCTTCTTGTTTAAGATAAAACATTATTATTAATTTATTTACTAGCTGAAGTACCCAACGTTGTCCTGGAAGAGGGGGGGGGGGGGTCCCAAATTTCATGTAGACAATGATCTTCCCCTTGTTTTTGTAAGGTCAATTGTGTAAAAATTCATTGCTTGAAATTCATCTGTAGATTTGTATAAAGTAACAAAACATGATTTTGTATCGATATAATCTTTATTGATGACTATTTTGAAAAATTGGAAAAAGTTTTTGTGAAAGTTAGTTTTAATTTTATATTATTATAATTGTTGCGTTAATTATATGTTTTTTATAACATTACAAATACGAGAAATCCTGATGAAGCTAATTAAAGCAGTTTAATCTTAGCATTTCATACATTATTTTTATGAACATGTTGCTTTAAGCTAGATGTTTCTCCCATTTTATATTATGAAAATGCTTTTATATGCTCGGGGATTAAGTTCTTTAAAGCATTATATTTATAAATGCTGTTTTACAATGCTTCATTATTTGTTATATCAGTAATAAAGGTACTATAAAGTAAATTTAAATAGATACTCATCTATACGTCTTCATTTGTTTGCATATCCATTTTAACTTAATATTATGATAACTTAAAAGGTAGTAGCTTTTAAAAGATTTACTTTGGTTATTAATTGTTTAAGTAGATAATTATGTTTAGTATAAATACAAAATAGTTTTAGAGTTACTGATTATAAAGTTATAATAGTTCTTAATATCTTAATCTAATTCAAGTTGATTTAACTATTTAAATAACTAACTAATGGAAAATCTTAATGCACTTTAATGGCAATGTCAATTTCAGGTTTGAAATTTTAGGATGAAATTTTAGGGCTTACTTACTAAAGTGAAGTAGAAACGTCTTATTACATTGCTATCCACTTTAAATGGTAATTTAGTTAAAGTACCTCTTTAACAACTACTTGACTTATGACTTAAAAGTATTCATTATCTATTTGTACTAATATTATATTTCCTAAACAACTTATAAAAATATCAATATTCATTTGTTAAAATAGAGAAAAGGACATGATTTTGATTGGAGCTCGATAAAAATTGCAAAAAGTTAAAGGAATTATTGTTATTGTTAGTTTTTTGATCAATAATTGAAGCGAGCGGAAGCGAGCTTCTTACATTCAACGAAATATGCATCTTGTCTGTCTGTCTGTCTGTCTGTCTGTCTGTCTGTGTGTAACGTTTACGTGTCCGACGATAACTTGAGTAAAAGTTGACCGATTTAGTTGAAATTTGGTATACATCTTCCTTTTACTAATACTCAGGCTAAGTTCGTTGGACAGCGTGATCCGTCCAAGAGTTCGCGCGCAATGCTCGCGTAAACGTGAGCTTCAAATTTAAAATTGGAATTTCAGGACAGGAAATAATTCTATCATCGCCTATTCAATGAGACGAACATTTTTTAGTAAAACCAACAACGACAATGCTATGAATTAATAAAGATCGCTAAAACTATTAAAGCAGACCTAAACGTTTAAAATAGAGAAAACAACTTTTTTACCAATATCTTACGTTCTAACGTAACGATTTTAATAAAACTTTATCTACATCGTCTAAAGTACAATTGAAACAAGTACGTAAAATTTCAACGTGATACAAGCAGTAGTATTTGAGTAATGAAGTGATACATTTATAATAATAATATAAAAGCTATTACGGGTGGTTAATCTTCTTATAGTGTTTAGGTTTGTTTAGGAATTAAAGCTTTGTACCGAGTACCCCCACTCTAACTCACACTACCCTCTTCCACTTATCTTCAACTATGACATTCATCATGATTAAAAAATTTCAATATTCAGTATTTTATTGTAATACGCTCGCTTCAATGAATGAGCCACGCGATGCCTAGTCTATATATATAAAGAAGAGTGTCCGTAGATATGTGTGTATGTATGTATGTCCTTTATACAAATCCACAGTTTTATTACGATCTCGATGAAAATTTGCACACATGACCTTCCAAGCAAGGGAAAGGTCACTGTCTACATGAGATTTCGAAATTTAAATTTTGGTACACAGGGGTATGGGGGTACAAATGTCAAAGAAATGAAAACCCTTCATGATGCATGTCGTTAAAAAAATGTTTAAGAGTACAGTAAGATAGAGGGGATTGACCTTTGAACAGTTTTCGGCCAAAAATTAAGAGATTTATTACATGGTTCCGATTTATTACATTTGGTATTACATGTTCCCGATTTACTACATTTGGTATTACATGGTCCCGATTTATTACATTTGGTATGACATGGTCCCGTTTAAAAAAGTAAGGTTTGTAACATAATTTCCTCACATGATAACAATTTTTCATACATATTGATTTAACAATGTTCAGATACTTTTATAATATGCATTTTAGTTATCTACTTCTTTATTGTTATTTTAAAACAATAACAATATCTTAAGCATAATCAAGTAAAAACCTGAAACATCTAATATAAGTATTTTTACAAAAAAAAAAAAAAAAAAAAAAAAAAAAATCAGTAATAGTGATCAAGAATCTTAATTGTCGTGTATCATTTATATAATCATTTCCTCTATCATTTTCCTCAGGTCATTCGTCATTTCATTAATCATTTCCTCCAGGTCAATAGCCTTTGGTCCTACAATTTCCTGTAACAAGAGGTAATTAGTGGCGACAATAGAAAATTTGATTATCCTTCCTCTACCTGAAATGGAGCTAACTAAAAGAATTGTGCGTGGAGCAATTTATACGTTCTATACAACCCTTAACCTTCTACAAAAGGTGCTTTTTAAACTGATTCAATTTCACGCCATCATCACAATAGCATCATTACTTATCTGACTTGCCTACATATCACCTTTGCATTTTTCCTCTCTTGCTTATTCCCATACTCCATTTCAACATCTGAAACCTGAGAACCAAAATATCTTAAAAACTACATGTCCGTTTTTATTGAAATTTGGATGGTAGGTTATAATTAACCCATTGTTGGTCCCATATATGTTTCAACCTTCTGCACGTATTTTCCGAAACATGAGAACCAACATACCTACTCGTATCTTAAGAACTACTTGTCCGTTTTTATTGAAATTTGGATTGTACGTTATAATTAGCTTATTGTTGGTCCCATATAAGTTTCAATCTTATGCGCCCATTTTTTTCTCTTCCACATGCGCACAAACATTTACACCTTTATCTTCAAAAGTACTTATCGGATTTTTATGAAATTTTGATGGTTTCGACGAAAGTAGTCCGAAGGTAGCTCCAGATTAATTTCAACCCTCTGAGCTCTTTAAATTTTGCTAAATTGATACTTTAATATAAGTTACAAAAATCAAAACAATTGTGACATCAATAAAATTCTTAATAGGATGCGAGGAAGCCATGTTCTTTGCTAATCGGCTGACAATTTTTTTAGGTATCGTAACACGGGTAAATTTGTAAGGCTGTTTTCCAGAATCATTTCCTCGTTTTGCTCTCACTATCTTATTCCTCTCTTCGTCGTTTGCTGTTCCTTCCTTCCTACACGTTGCTAATGTCTCGGAAATGAAGCATCCCAGTTCCCCGTACCTTAGCTTGCTTAACTTCCTACTTCCTATTTACAGTGTTCTTTCCTAAATGAGAGGAAGAAATTCTTACAATATATACACTGAATTATCATACTTAAATCTAGTCTAAAGGGGCCCACACACTTACAGTTTAACTGCAGGCCGTTATCGTATACGATTATCGTAAGGCCAAAATCTCAGACCATCACACATTACCCGTCCACCGCCTGCAGGCAATCGTAAAGAACTACAGATCTGTGCCTGTATGCACCATACACTGTGCGATGAATGCATGCAGGCCGATATCTGTCGATATTTAACTGCAGTCCGACGAAGGGAAATAAACAAAATAAAGACGAATCACTCTACACGCCTGTAGGCCGACTGATAGTGCAGGGCGGCATTGTTCTTGAGGCACAGGCCGGACAGTCCACGGACTGTCATCTCTCCTTCCATCCGATCCTTGCCTCTACCCTCCACACACCTACAGTCCACCTCCGACTGCAGTCCGTCATCTTAAGGAAAACTGACGAGTGTGTGGCCAAGCTCCGTGGACGGACAGATCGTTATCTTCAGTTAAACTGTTAGTGTGTGGGCCGCTTAAGGATTATTATATCAGTCTGTTAACTAGAATGCCCTCAGCAACTTATGATCATCTATAAAGTGGGCTGATTCTAATAAATCTAGATCTTCCGCAAGAAACCACTTCAGAGATTTAGTGAGTCCTGACGTATCGATCCTACTCCAGGGATCATTCTCAAGACTCAAGGATGCTTATTAAGAGCAACTCCCTTGAGAAAGTTCCTTGCAATGATTCGAACCGTCAGGATTATTCACTTTCAGAAGCAGTCTCCACAATAAGATCTAATCTTATTTTCTTGTTCTATTTTTAATTTTTCTATTGCATCCGAGCTTACCGAAGACAACAGACGCAATGTGATCGCTCTGAAGAACGAAAATGTTTTATGTCTTCGATTTCAAAATTTCCAAGACAGGAATCCGTTTCAGAAATCAGAAAACATTTTTGGTTCTGTGTCTATCTGTCGGACTGTCACTCAATTTTTGCGAACCAGCATTTCTTAAAAACTACCTTTACTTCACATTTGGATGGTAGGACATACTTAGCGCATTTTTGGGCCCATATAAGTTTCAACCTTCTATTCACCCATCTGTGTCACTTCCACATGCGCACAAACCTACATTCATTTAAACTTATATCTTCTAAAGTCTGATATTTATGAAAGTTAGATGGTTTGTCAAAAGTAGTAGATCAATTCAACCGTCTGCGCTCTCTAATTTTTGCTAAATTGATACTTCAATTGATTTAAAATATTTGACAGGTAATAAGTTGTAAAAGAATAAAGTAATTAAAGTGTACGAAATTAGACGCGAGGAAGCTAGGTGCCACACTAATTGGAAGATTTTTTATTTTTTTATTTTAAGGGTGTTATCACTGATAGGAAATTCTGAGAGAAAGTATTTTCATCTGAAGTTGAAGTTTAGTTGTGTTGGGGAGCGGACTTAGCGTAGGCTTAAATAGGTAAGCCTATGCCACACTAAGTTCTAAGCCCCTCTCAATGAGCACTAATCCTCGAACCACAGTTTCAGCTCTAACTTCCTCCTCCTCCCACTAGCTTTCATATTGAATAAATGGTCCGTAAATAATGAGTGGTAAAGGAAATTGCCCTTTGCTTCCTGGCCATAGCTTGGAATGTTTTGACAGAGGTTTTCTGGTCGATTGCCAGACCAGCAGTGCTAAGGGGTCACACCGATCTCAACCTTGTGGTGATTCATCGCCTTGACACTGTGGTGATATATTATCACCCCTTGCTATCTGGCACAGTATTATACCTCACTAAGGAATCATTTTTCAACTTATATATTTCCTCTATATATATATTTTTTTTTTCACACGTGTATGAGTGTATTATATGCTCCGTTAAGTTTATAATCAGATATTATTATATACGTTGTTTTTATTGTTCATTCAATGTTATTGCGGAAGGTGGATGTCTCTTTTTTGGACAATGACGATAAATCATAGTTGTTTGTCTACATTTCAACCCACAACTAAGAAATATGATTTTATTTTGTCCCTTGTTTTTAGTTTAATCCGATTCGTTGAATTTTGATGTGTGGTAAATATTCTTCGGAAACTAAAGACGTCAGAATAATATTAAATAAGGGCTTCCTCGATCAAGAACTAATCTTGATTTGTTACAATTTATTTGACCCAGCTCAGTCGGTTTTGGGCATGATTGATAAAATAAAGGTAGGCAACAAAATATAAGTATAAATAGGAACCCAAAGGGTAGTATATAAAAGGTAGTATATAAAGGGTAGTATATAAAGGGTAGTATATATGTACATAAAATACAATCCAGGGCATAAACTATTTATCTAATACAAGGGGGAGGGGGGTATCTTCGGGGTGTTTAGTGTACCCGTAAATCCGTCTAACACCAGAGTCATCTTTTTCATGGAGGTGTGGAGTCAGTATGAAACGGCGAGCTCCCGGCTCGCCCTTGCGTAGGGTCTATAATTTAATTCTGTGTCCATTTAGCTGAGATCGTGTGAAACAGCCGTTACACCAGAACGCCGTAGCCGTTGGCCACCTACGGCAGCAATCTCGTCTATTTCCGGGTCACGGGTTCGTACATTCGCTCTTCTCTCTCTCTCCGTAAGTGGTAAAGCCTAGGGACCGTCTTACTTATCCTTCCGGCAGGATATTTTCAGGGTTAGGTTTCTGACAAGCATTGGAACAAGACAGAAAACTGATAATATGTATTTATGAAACATAGAGTAAAACAAACAAGGTAAACCCGTTCCCTGTTATTGTCGGCAAATTTTAAAGTTTAAAAAAACAATAAAACCTACAGGATTAACCTAAACCGAGAAACCGTTAACAAAATTAATTATAAATATACATTTCTTTTTTAATTTCGCAGATTTGATAAGCTCATAAGGCATATATAAATTGTAAATTTTGCTACCGAGCATGTCGAAGGTAACTGAAGATTTTATTTTTTACTCCGGATTCAAAAATACCGCAAGTAGTCCGTTACAGATATTAGGAACATTTTTGATCTCGTATCTGTCTGTCGGTGTGTCGGTCTGTCCTTCGCATTTTTGCGAACCACCATAACTTAAAAACCTTTGATGAAATTTAGAGGGAGGTCATAATTAGCCCTTTTTTCCTGGGGACCTTTACACACGATGACGCAGACCACTTAGGTGGGTCCATTGAACAAATCCGGGTAAGAACCAAACTCTACACATTTGTATAAAGTGTTTGATCGTTAACAACCTATCAACTCTTGATTTATATCGAACCGAGAGTGTCAATAATGGTTTCCAGGCCAAAACCTAGTGGCGCTACTCATTCGAGCAGCCATCAATTCATTAAAACTATGCTGGGTGAATAGTTAGTGCGGGGCCCAATCCGAGAATTCAACCTACGGCTGAATGGTCAGGTGGACCCCCATCCAACAACTGACCCCGGCCAATACTGCTTAACTTGACTGATTGAATGCCAAACGCTCTCCCATACGGGCTGCTCAAGCTCCCCTAATTAGTCCTTTGATGGTACCCTATTAAATTCAACCTTCTGCTCTCGAATTAGAAGAGAGACTTCATTTTATTTGCTCCTATATATTTTAAAGTACTCGTTTGATTGTACAGTAATTTGTATGGTTTGTCGAAAGTAGTCCTCAGAAGGTCCATTATTAATTTAAACTATCTGCACACCTTTAATTTCGAATAAAAATAAAAGTGACCCCACTTGAAATCAAAGATGGTCAAAAAACAATCAATCCCTCCTCTCAATTCCCATGTCATAATTTTTGTCAATTATAATACGCGAGAAAATAGCTATGAGCCATACTAATTGGTAGATTATTTTAATTGCACATAGCAAGAGAACTGGACTGTGGAATAATACATTTATATAATCATTCAATATATAAGTTGGAAGTTTGGTATATAAGTGGAAAGTTGGAAGTTCTAGATGGTGAGTTCTAGGTGGAGCGTTTTTAGGTATAAATTATAGAACTAAGTTTTTGGTAAAACAGAGGAATTGTACAAATTTTGCAGAGATTCGGGCAGGCATCTAATTTACTATAAAGGATTTGAGTAGGTGTTCATCTCCTAAGCTCGGTGTTTTAGGGAGTATCAAGTCCACTAAAATCCTCTCGTATAAGGTTTTCACAATGTAATCGTATTTAGGGTTAGAGTTCTTCCTAAAAACCCTTAAGCTTTTGGTAGTTCGTCCGTCCGTCCATCGCATCTGAAATCACACCCCCCGACCTATTGTAGCTAGAGATTTGAAATTTGTTGTACAAGTTAAACTTTTTTGCCCAAAACAGGAAACATGTTGCGAGTTTCACCACTCAAAATGTCTTCAACATGATCGGAACTTTTTTTTATTTTTTGTAATTTTTAAGTAGGGTATCATAGTAGTGGCATTGAAATGTAGATTACAAATATATATCGCATTTTCAAAATGGTGTCTATTTTACCCCCTGAATAATTAAATAATTCTCTGTGGGCCAAAGATACTTCTAACATATCCTAAAAAAAAGGTTAGAGCTTAAGGGTTCATATAAAAAAGTCAAATTTTTAACATTTTAGGTGACCGTAACTATGTTCACACAAAATTTTTATTTTTTGTAATTTTTGAGTGGTGAATCATTTTAAAGATAATGAAATACAGATCACAAATATACATCGTGCTTCCAAAATTTTACCCCTAAAAGAACCATATATGTGCTGCACACTGCATACCTATGATGCTAAAGGATAATATGCACACCTTGTTCCTCCAAAGTGCAACTTCTTATACCTATTAACCTAGAAATAAAATGTAGGAAATTGTATGACCGTAGAAACCCTTTTAGTAGCTTGCTGGCAAGTACTTGATGGGATTTTTATTTTATCTCTTTAAATTTTAATGCACTCTATTGAATTTCAGAGGATTTGACGAAGAGTTCTAATCGCTAAGATGGTTGAGATTCCATCCCCAGTTTTAGATTTCAATACATTTACATAACAAATTCTATGAATACTCAAATATCCTAATCCTTTGCTATAGAGATAAAAATTATAGTGTTCGATACTAAGTTTCTTCTCGATTCAATTTATTTAGCGCTGTGAATTGACATTTTTCTATTATCTTTTTTTCATTTTACTTCCGAGCTTACCGAAGGTAACGAAAGCACTGTTATCATTCTGAGGAAAGAAATGTTTTAGGACTCCATTTCAGACTCAAGTGAACATTTTTAGTTTAATTGGAAACCATTATACAATTTGTAAATCCAATTTTGAAATGGAATCATTTATTTAATAGTATTATCATTGTATATAAGTAATTCGCCGGCCTCGGCTGGCCGCGGGTCAGCCTTTGCCCGTCGACCAGGTACTTGTACAGTTCAGGTACTTTATAGTAGTTGGTAATAGCGTAGGAGGCTGTGGGATATTGTACCCCGGGGGGGGGGGGGGGGGGTATGTATGTTTGCTTTGTATAGTCAAAAGATAATTTCCTATTTCAAAAATTCCAATTTTAAATTTGAAGTTCACGTTTGCGCGAACGCTTGGGTGGATAACGTTATTCAACGAACTCATCCTGGGCATTGGTATAATGAACATATCTACCAAATTTCATCAAAATCTGTTACGTGTACTCAAGTTACGTCACACGTTTCACGGTTCGTGGACCCACAGACCGACAGACAGACAGACAGACACGAAACCAAAAATATTTCCTTATGTCTGAAACGGATTTCTATCTTGGAATTTTTAAAATCGGAGACATACATTTTTTTTTTTGTTCTCTAAAGTGAACAAAATGCTTCCGTTACCTTCGGTAAGCTCGGAAACAAAAATACACACAAATCAAATGATGAGCTAAAGGTGCGTTTATTTTCAATCTAATCTATGTGTGAAGCAATTTGAATTTATCAGTGTAATCAGAACCTTGCAAAATACATAAATAAATTCTATGCAGTTGAAACCTTACATTCCAAAAAAAAACATTGAACGATCTATTTACACAGTTCAATTTGATGTTTGCATAGAGCAATTGAATCAGATTGTTTAAAAATTTTAACTAGTTTTACATCTTTCCATCGGCAATTCCTATGAGCGATTTCATTGAATTGGTGTACATGTGTTAATTTCATCGATTCATTCATGTTTCAATCATATTAAACATTGAAAATTGAACTGTCTAAACCCTACTTTAAGTAATAAAACAACCAAGTTTTAAAGCATTAATAAAAGAAGTTAATAATTCTAATATTTACGCAAATAATTAGAAAATAAATATTACAAAAAACCTTATCCAAGGTCATTGTGGTGGTAGTATTAAAAAATTAAATTAAAGAAAAGATCATTCAAAAATTTATTGCCACCTACTTCCCCCCCATAAATTACAAATCTATTTATAAATTCTAAAAGCATTTTGAACGTGCTCGAGAGTAATATCGGCAGTAAAACCTGTATAATTTTTTTCATTTCTTTAGCTTATCCTCTCTGAATTATCCTGCGGCGTTCCATCATATTAAATTATTATTAAAATCCAGTGTGAAATATTTCTTAGCATATTCTTTATTTTTGGTAAATATAATATTTCAAATCATACACGAAAAGTTAATAATTCAGAAAATAAATTGAAATTTAATATTTACGCGTTTTTCGCACAATTCTTTAATCACATTTTAAAATATTCCTTTTTTTATATACCATCAATAATAATGTTAGTTCACTTTTAAGCATTTTTCACAAAAATCATATAGACCCTGAAAAAAAAAAAAATATATAATTTTTGGAACGAATTTTTATAGCGAAATCAACCGAAATCGACCGATGATGATAACTTGAGTAAAAGTTTAACGATTTAGTTGAAATTTGGCATACATATTAATTTTACCAATGCCCAGGACGAGTTCATTGGACAAAGTTATCCGCTAAAGCGTTCGTGCGCAACGATCGCGTTAACGTAAGCTTCAAATGTAAAATTGGAATTTTAGGACGGTAAAAAAAATTCTAACTTCATCTATTCAATGCGACAAACACTTTTTCAATAACCATTAAACTAGTTTCTCACTGTCAATACATATTTATTTACAAGACGCTCGCTTCAATGATAAAAGAAATATATTTTCTTTTAATTTTGCCTTGATTACGCTAAGTACAAATAGTTCACATTACATTTAACTGATTTTGTCTCTTTTTTAACTCCGCCATGTATAAAAAGTTAGCGTCGTATACTTAGCAGTGTGATTTTAAATTTATATTTAATGAAAAACGTTTTTTTTATTTTTCACTAAGTGGCCTTAATCGTCGTCGCGCGCGATGGCCATGTTTGAAAGCTCTTATTGTAAGCTATATGCATTTTGGTCTTCGGCATCACATAAAAAAAAGTCGCCATCGCTTGCTTTGGCGAAGAACGTCGCTTAGTGTGACACCTGCTTGAGAACATGGTGATTTTTTTTCTTTTAAATAATTACTTTTTCTAGAAAGCCCACACTTAAAAAAATGTAAATAATGTTTATTAAGTGCCTCTTTAGTACTCTGTCGTGGAACATACATGATCTACATACAGGCCCCCCACTAAAGGGGGGGGGGGCGGGTCAGGGTTTTTTTTTAAATTACATATTATATGGAAATCACTTTAACTCATCATACACTGTTATCATGATTTTTATTTTTAATATTTACTTGATAGTAATACTCCAAGTCTCTAAGTAGGAAACAGTGTGTAAAAACTATGTCTGGGTTTTTCTTTTGACATTTTCATGTCTTGGCTATGGCACATAACCTCAAAAAGTGTTACCAAAAACTAGCGTTACATGAGTTGGGAAGATATAGGATCAGGGAGTCAGGAGGGGAGGAAGATATAGGAGGTATTCAATCGAGTCTGTACGCTCTTAGCATAGATAGGGTCTCCCTCTACTGCACTCGGTAGGGCCTAACCACCCCTCCCCTCCCGATCGACTACCTGCCCCACGTCTCACTCTCTTCGCTTCTCGCTACTGTTCCAGTAGTCGCTTGCTCGTCCCAGCGGCGCCAAAAAAATGACACCAAAAAGCTTTACATGAAATGACTGTCTTGCGGACTCGTATGCAAGCATTTTTTTAAATTTTTTTATGCTAAAGCTTGAAAACCCGTTAAGTGACCAAACATAAATGGACACTCATCAATGCAGACACTTAAACAGGACTGCCTTGATATTTTGTAATTCTCAAAGTACTTATGAACTAAATTAAAAATATTGTGGCCTCTTGTGGTCTCAAGGAGGTCTTTACGAAACAGGAATTGTTCAAAAATATATGTTTCATTAATAAATCGTTCAAAAGTGACCACTTGTGGGTTATTATTTTTTATTATGGTTCCTGTGGCACAAGTGGCCGGCCTCGAGTCAGACATTTTGGGATATCCCTGCTCTAAACAGGGAATCATATTTGAAGCAACATTTAAGTTAAAAATATGTTAATGGTATTCGTTTTTACTCTGAACATTTCAAAGCTCTGAAATGAATATCGATAGATTTATTTAATATCCTAGATGTATAATAAGTGTTCATTCATAACTTGAATTACTATATATAGTGAACACTATGATCTCTCCCTATCACAAAGGTAGCTTAAGGTCTGTGAAAATGGTTTTTAATCAAGTAAAAAGCTTCACGATACAGATGCTCCCACGTCTACCTGTTATTTCTGATTAAATTGGATGGTTCTCCTGAACAAAAAAAAAAAAAAACTTTTATGTACCCATCAAAAAAATCACAATATTTTCACCTTTATGAAACAAAAGAAAAATATGTGTAAATAAACGATCTTTTTTTGGTATTTTTTAAAAAAAATAATAATATACGGGAAAATCTTTCATTGTAAACACTTAGTGAAAATATGTTTTTTGTTTGATCTATGAGGCAAAGCAATCTGTGATTGTTTTTACTTGTGAAGGAATGTTTAGTTAGAACTCAAAATGGTTTCTCATGGTAAAAATAATAATCAAAATAAAAATCAAAAATTGCATTTTACTAAAAAGAGGATAAAATAAATTTAAAAAATATTCTGTTAAAGTTTTAGGTAGCATTCATACTATGGAAAGTTTAAATTTTAATTTAAATCAAATTATAATTATTATTAACAAAGGGAGACAGACAGAGAATAATAGACACCGGCGCCGGGACTTGAACCACGGGCCTTTATATTTCCAGTATAACGCTCTACCAACTGAGCTACACTGGAAAAGAATTTCCTCTGTCAATAACGATACCTAGTCCCGAATTAAGCTTTCAATTTTCTACAAGTCTAGAAGTCAACATTAACATATAGAGGCCCGTGGTTCAAGTCCCGACGCTGGAGTCTATTTTTCTCTGTCTGTCTCCCTTTGTTAATCCATAATTATAATTTGATTTAAATTGAAATATCCTTTGTTGGTAGGCATCGAACATGATTACTTTGATTCCAGGCGTATATTTTACGCATTGTTTTTCTTTTTTTAAAGTTTTTTTTTTTTTTAATTTTAGTAAATTATACCTCAATTTTCATCTCTAGTTGACGATTTTATCTAAAATTTATCAGAAAGTGAGAAATACTTTCTCATGCATACATTATTGTATTCGTATTCATACCCAAATGTTAATTCTATATTATCATATTTAATCGCCTATATATCGCCTATTTTATCGCCTAATATTATGTTGATGAAGAAAAAAATAATCTATAACATTAATGTGACCCAACTATGTAGTGAATGATGGTTTTTCTAGTAGGGTTACAATTATATATTTTCATATTTTACGATTTTGGTAGTATTCATACTACGGAACGATTAAATTTTAATTTAAATCAAATTATAATTATTATTAACTACGGGAAACAGACAAAGAAAAATTGATTTCAGCGCGGGGATTTGAACCACTGGCCAGTATAGCGCTCTAACCAACTAAGCTACGCAGGAGAATGAATTTCTCTGACGTTAATGATACCTTGACCCGAATTTAAAGCTTTCTTTTATAGAGGCCGGTGGTTCAAATCCCCGCGCTGGAGTCTATTTTTCTCTGTCTGTTTCCCGTAGTTAATAATAATTATAATTTGATTTAAATTAAAAATTATATATTTTTACAACATACACCAAAACTAATATCAAAATTACGTTTTTTGTGTTCTCAGTGTTCAAAACAGTGGTGATATATCACCTTCTTGTTAACAAAACCCAGCAAAACCTTCACATCTTAGTCATTTTTTTGACTGCGCCATTTTTGGTTTCTTCAAAATTTACTTTAATTAAAAACAAAGTTGGGGACTATCCAACCCAACTTGAATATCCAATTTGACTTTGATGCCCTATTTATATTATCCAAGTAGCGTCAAACCTGACTTGTTCCAAGTATACTTGGATCGTGTAAACGCCGCTTTATTAATTTTACTACGTTTTTATTAGCTTGTCCAGTACAAATCTTTCAATCGATTTTTAACTAACTTCCTGACTAGCTAGACATTTGAAACTTTTAGAATAACTCAGAACACGATGACAATGCAATATTTTAGCCATCTTTCAGCAGAATTTAATTCGTTTTCGGTAAATTTTGCTGTATGGTAAGTTATTTCGGAAAAAGTCCACAAGTTATTTTATTTGTTTTGACATTTCCCATATTTTTAAAATCTTCATTTTGACGGTTTTTAAATTTGTGATTTTTTTTATTTTAGAGGTAAACATTGAATGACAGCGAAAAAGGAAATGTTAACAAAGAAATTAATTAATTGACGTGTGGCAACCAGTTTTGTTTACACTTGTGTCCTAGGTATCGGTTTAATTTTTATGCATCTGTACTTCTTTACTTGTACACATTTTTCTTTTTCTTCTCTTAAAGTCCCTACATGGGGGCATATCAATGGCACGGTTTAGATTCGGTAATGGCGAGATCCGTTGTACAAAGATTTGTTATTTTATAGGTTTAAGATCAGCTCTCTAGATGGTTGTCATTTATGTGAAGTAAATAAATTAGAACTATTTCTTTCACTAACATTATTTATTTATTTATTTATTATTTTACATCACAATATTAGCTTACTTGCCATTAGCGTAATGAAATCAAATAACAAACAATAATTTCCAAAAAATTCTCACTATGTCTCACAAATTACATGATATCAAGAATAGTCTTTAGTGTAGATATAGAGTCCAATTGGTCCATATTAATTTATTATAACAATGACAATTATATGTAGTTTATCAACATTAAATATTGATTCAACAGAAAATTTAAAAACGTATTAAATAAAAAGTTCTTTTCATCTTGTAATTTTTACATCCGAGCTTACCAAAGCTAATGGATGCTGTGTGATCGTTCTGAAGAAGAAAAAAATTTATGTCTCCGATTTCAAAATTTCCAAGACAGTAATCCGTTTCAGACATCATGTACACACATTTTTACAGACATTTTTTTTTTTTTTTTTTCCATGTCTGTCTGTCGGGTCAATTATTGCGAACCAACATAATAATATCTTAAGAACAACTCATCCGATTTTAATGAAATTTGTATGTGTCAAAATTAGCCCAATGTTGGTTCCGGATAAGTTTCATCTTTCTGCGCCCATTTCTTTTTCATTCACATGAGCACGAACATACATTTTTTTACCCCTATATCTTCAAAAGTACTATCATCTGATTTCATGAAATTTGGATGGTTTGTTGAAAGTAGACAGCAAATACCATCAAATAAATTTTGAACGTTCGTGCTCTTTAACTTTTACTTAATTAATAATTTAATTAATGTAAAAATTCAAAACAATTTGGACAGATTAAAAAAACAGGGAAAACAATTTAATGAGTTAGACAATAATGGCTTGTAAAAGCATAAAATCAATAAAGTGCGTGATAGGACGCAAGAAAGCTATGTGCCACACTAATTGGCAGTATATTTTTAAAGTTTTCAAGATACTAAACAGCATATTATACAAATAATTAATAAAATGCTATCATTATTAGTGATTTTAGAGCTACAAGGAGTTTTTTACAAAGAATGACTTTTCTTTGACAATATAAGAATAAACAAAGTTCACCCCTTGGGTCTCTATGGTGGGACTGTGTACAAACTCATAACTTTTAGCCCCCCCCCCCCCCCCTTTAATCTTAAGTGGCAATTTTTTTAAGCAACTTTTCTCACGAAAGTAATTTAAGTGGAATTAGAATTTAAATAAATAAAAGAGAAAAAAGTTTAATTTAAAGTTTAAAATCCTCCGCTTTGTTCTCTTTTTTAAAAGTTTAAGTTAAGTTCCTCCTTAGTATAAAGAACAGTTAGAGAGCCGACAAAGTTTAAAAAAAACAATTCTCACGGGAATTAAAGCGGTGAAGAAAATAAATATTTATTTATTAGATATATATATTATACATTATATATATATATATATATATATATATATATATATATATATATATATATATATATATATATATAATAATAATAATAATAATAATAATAATAATAATAATAATAATAATAATAATAATAATAAATAAGTTTATTGTTTTTAAACATAGTGTTTTTACAATAGAGTTCCGGTTACTTTCCAGTACACATGTGTTTATTATTAGACATTATTGATTTATTAAGTTAGTCTTTTTTTTTTTTTTTTTTTTTAATCATATATATCTTAACATATTGATAAAGAAAAACCTAATTAAATTAGTAAAATAAATAAATAAACAAATAAAATAAAATAAAACAAATAAAGATATTTGGCTTATAATTTTTTTTTTTTCTTTTAAAGGTAATTTTAATTTTACAGTTAAGTATGAATAATAAAATATTAAAGGGAAACTAATATTTTATTCGTTTCTAAGAAAGGCTCTAATTCTTAGTGCTTCTTTTACATATCGAAATATCCTGTTTATTGTTTGTAGATCTTTAATTGTCAGCAGGTTCTCTAAGCTAGAGGGGAGGCCGTCCAACCAGTAATTCCTTATAGCCTTATAATGGGGACATCTGAAGATAAAATGTTCCAGGTCTTCTTTTTCGTCCAAATTACAAACAGAGCATTTATTAGAGCCATCCAGGACATAAGTGTTTCCTTGCAGCAGTACCCGGCAGTTATCCACCTTGCCTACTCTTAGCTGACTAATTAGTCTAAGTTTCTCTATAGGTAATCTGAGCTTTAAGTATTCTTCACCTGTTCCTAATGAGCTTATGTACTTATAAAGAGGGTTATAGTGCGAGTTCAGTGCCGCTTCCACATCATCACTTATCGATTTATTTAAAGCTTTTTGAATCAGACTAGGAAGTTCTCTGCGTATCTCCCGTGCCGTTCTTGATTCGAGTACATATTCCCCGTGGATTGATTGCAAGGTGTTTTTCAATTGGGAATACCAATTGAACTGTAGTTTATTGACCGTAGACTGGTCTGTTTGGACTAGATTGTCGAAACAAGCTCTAGGGAGTCGGGTGTTAGGCATATCCATCAGCTTGCTCCACCACACGACCATTCTTTTCATGATTTCGACTCTCACCTTATGTCTACCTGTCTCTAGCCGCACGAAGTGGTTTGGAGTACATCTAGGCCATCGGAATACATTCTTAAAATAGTTGGTTTGTGCACATTCCAGTTTGTCGATGTACCTGGGAGCCCAAATTTCCGAACAGTAGAGAAGAGTTGAATTAACTATTGAGTCGTATAATACATATTTTGTTTCCAGTTATATATATATATATATATATATATATATATATATATATATATATATATATATATATATATATATATAGCTAAATACCACGAAAATTTTTGTGCCGGAAGGTTATTGTCATGTTATAATTGAACTGAACAACAACAGGTTATACAAATACTAATAGCTTTTATTTACCTTACCGTATCTGCCGTATCAGTTTTAAGTTTTTGTTTCTATTTCTTTAGCAAATTTTCGTTGGAGTAATTTACTAATGTCCCTAGTGCCGTATATATATATTTTTTTTTTAATAAAAAGAAATATTGTTTTGATCAAAATTCTTTCACACCCTTTCAAGAAAATAGTGAGAAAGAGAGCTCGTACTTTACCAATTTTTGAGTTCTGCAAAAACACTAAAAACGTTAGTGTCAACACAGACACCTCGAAAAAGAAAAAAAAAATAACTATCTTTAGCTAGAATTCAGTATTAAATTGTGAATATATTTACAGATATATATATTTCTAAAGAATTTCATTAATGTGAAAGAGTGTTGTAATTCATGTTTAAAAATCAAAACAATGTTGACAGATGTAAAAAACGGGGGAAAATTAAATAAATTTACAACCATACGAAATAGGACGAGTGGAAGCTATGTGCTACACTAATTGGCAGCCTATTTCTCCTTCATTTTATTCTTTTATAACAATAAAAGGAATAATGCAGCTGTCATAAAATTTAGGTGAGGTGTTTTGTTGATTTCAAAGATTAATCTGATTATATCAACATTAATTTTATACTCCGGGGTATAACGAATAGTGTATTTTAAAAGTAATGAGTAGGATTTATCTTAAAGAATAATATATTATAAGTCCTATTGACTATTTTTCAGCTAAATTAATGTATCAAAATACTTTATTTTTATTCACACAAAGAACGCTATCTTTAGTATTCCTTATTATAAGTCTTAGCCAAGCAAAGATCAAAATAGTTTTAAGAAAAATGTATTACTTCCGAATGATTCCTGTTACTTAGGTTCATGGCTCTTAATATTTCTGTTTCGCAATTTTTTGGCTGTACAAATTAAAAGAATTTCAAAAAAAATTACTATTATAATTTATTCATTAATTATAATGAATTTACTTAAAGAAAAAATACTAAACAGTACGTAACGTATAACATAACGTGTAAGATACTATACAGTAACGCATTTCTTCACAATTTTTAACCTTCTCTTGTTTACGAGCTTAGAATAATACTATATATAGAAGGAGGATCACTGATAACATTGAAGCCAACTTTGGTTGAGCCCATGATCCGCGTTCCTAAATTCATTTTTTAAATTTGTGACGTCATAGCTCTAAAATTATTTGCCTTCGGTTTTTTAATTTAATTATTATTAAATTTTAATTATTGATAGTTAGTTTCGTTTATTGTAATATTTTTATTGTGTTTTATCTTATTTTTAGCTTGAAATATGCTGAAAATAATATTTATTATATCATGCCCTGCGAGGTGAAATAAATGACGTCAGAGTGAAACGTAAACAATAACCAATGGCAGGGTTTTTCTTCTTGATGTTTTGTGAGCGGGCTTTGAATAGTTACTAAAGCATGGCCAACCTTCTCCAGTTTAAATGAAATAAACAGGTCAAGTGTGTGCTAGTCAGCACACAGCGAGGGTCCGTAGGCAACCCTGTATAGTTTAAGTAGTACCCTATTGATGGTGTTTTTCAAAATGCTAAAAAGCTTACTTTGAACCATCCTATGGGTCTGATGTTCTCAAAACACATAAACAAACTTATGATAAAGTATTTTTTTTCCACTGAACCGGACTACAACCATATAAATACATCGAAAAGACCATAGTTATAAAAAAAACGTAAATCACATTATAATTATTATTAACTACGGGAAACAGACAGTGAAAAATACACTCCTGTGCCGGGATTTGAACCATATAGAGGCCCGTGGTTCAAATCCCGGCACAGGAGTGTATTTTTCACTGTTTGTTTCCCGTAGTTAATAATAATTATAATGTGATTTAAATTAAAATTTAACTTTCCGTAGTATGAAAACTACCAAAAACTTAAAAAATTGAATTTCGAATTGATTGTACAAGGTACAGGTACTAATTGAGTACTTTATAATTATAAGCGTTAATTCTGGTTTAGTTCTAATGTCATAAATATTGACTGTCTAAATGTATATGAATATTGAAAGCTTGGATTCGGGACTAGTTATCGATTACGGTAGTGAAAAATCATTCTCCTGCGTAGCTTAGATGGAAGAGCGCTATACTGGAAATATAGAGGCCCGTGGTTCAAATCCCGGCACAGGAGTGTATTTTTCACTGTCTGTTTCCCGTAGTTAATAATAATTATAATGTGATTTAAATTAAAATTTAACTTTCCGTAGTATGAAAACTACCAAAAACTTAAAAAATTGAATTTCGAATTGATTGTACAAGGTACAGGTACTAATTGAGTACTTTATAATTATAAGCGTTAATTCTGGTTTAGTTCTAATGTCATAAATATTGACTGTCTAAATGTATATGAATATTGAAAGCTTGGATTCGGGACTAGTTATCGATTACGGTAGTGAAAAATCATTCTCCTGCGTAGCTTAGATGGAAGAGCGCTATACTGGAAATATAGAGGCCCGTGGTTCAAATCCCGGCACAGGAGTGTATTTTTCACTGTCTGTTTCCCGTAGTTAATAATAATTATAATGTGATTTAAATTAAAATTTAACTTTCCGTAGTATGAAAACTACCAAAAACTTAAAAAATTGAAAAAAAACGTATTTTTTCAATAAAAGTAAAATAATATTTTTTTCGAAATTTCCAAAAAGTGGTGTCTTTACTTTTGGTCGAAGTGTTCAGGAATTTTTTCAGATTTTTTGCACTTCACATAAGCGAGATAGAGGGGGGGGGGAGGGTGGTGGACACGTTTCACACCCACTTCAAACTTGAAAGGTGTAGCCGTGAGAGCAGGCGACAGGACGGACGGGCAGACACACACAGGAAAATATAAGGGTCCTTGGTTTTGCCTACGGACCCTAAAAAAATGAGTGTTGTTATGTTGGCACCCTTAGTTATAGGCTCAACCTCTCGGCTTCAGTCTCTTATCAGTAATTGCATGGGATTCCGATTCTATGCTCCTTCTATATTAGTATTATTCTAAGTTTACGAGGTTCAATTGTAACCATAGAGAATAGATTGCAACCTTTCGGCACAAACATTTTTTCGTAGTTTTTAGCTTCTCGTGAAGCAACATATAAATCAAATTTTTATTTTAAGACAGGAGAAAGACAGAGAAGGAAGTGTATTTTTCTCTGTCTGTAAAAAAAATCAAAATATGTAAATATGTATTATACATTTGTTTTATATATATATATATATATATATATACAGTAGAGTCTCGATAATCCGAGTTGGATGGGACCGGCAGTAACTCGGATTACCAAAAAACTCGGATTATTGGAAATTTACGAAAAATGTGAATTCTTTATTGAAAAATAATAGTTACTATCATATTTTATTTTCATTAGGTCGTAAATCTGCAAAATATTTGGCCCACTAATTTCTAATAGTCCGATTTACTTACAATTTTTTTTTAAACTGTTCCTTTATTACACATTAAAAACGATTCCGGTTGTACCCTCTCGGTAAATTTAATAGTTTTTTGTAAAAAGAATGCGTAAAAGAGCCACATTCTTATGGACATGAGGAAAGGTTATGCCAAAAAGTACAAATCTTAACCTAAACTAACTATAACCTTCCCTTATTTTTCTAGGAAGTGACGCTTTACGTATTTTTTTTGCTAATGTAAAATTGAAAATTAAGTGAATTTTGTACTTCGATTTGGACCTCTACCTGGTCTATATGCAGAAGGGTTCTTTTTATTCAGAAAATGAGCGGAGTACCGCTAAGCGGCCGTCGAAAATACTTCGATTCTGTAAACAGCACCATACAATTCACTTTTACGTTTTTGTTTTTTAAAAAAAACTATTGAATTTACCGAGATGGTACAACCTGAATCGTTTTTAATATGTAAAAAGAAAAAGTTTAATTTTCTTTTTTAAAGTAAATCGGACTATGTATAAGAAATTGGTGGGCCAAATAGTGCAGATTTACTCGGAAATTCGGTATGTTTTCGTTCTCTCATTATTAAAATGTCACGCAATGCTTTCGGTTAAAGATCTAACTTAGAACTGAAGAAAAATAAACAAATTAATAGGCTTCCCTGAATTTGAATGTAAACACAGCTGCTCAGATAGAAAAGAAATTCCATGAAATCATACGGAACCATCTTTACCAGCACTGTCCTGCCCTGTCTTAATTGTGTTTAATTCAGGGAACCTGCTCCCCCTCCTACTTTCCAAGAACTCTCGTTTGACTCGGATTATAGGAAACTCGGATTATCGGAGCTCGGATTATCGAGACTCTACTATATATATATATATATATATATATATATATATATATATATATATATATATATATATATATATATATATATAAATATATATACATAACATATGATACTATAATATATAATAATATATAAACATAGTTCATCAGACATTCACATATATATTATTGCAATTTGATAAAAAATAAGGTCGCAGACATGTTTTATTTTCTGCTATGCTTGTTCATGCTCAATCATAGCCTGACCTAGTTTTACTAGGGCTCGTTGCCTTCGATCAAATTACCCGGAAAAATATAGTTCTCTTACCGGAGCTTTCCCTCCTATTTTTTTCGCTCACCCTAAATTTGCATTTCAATTACTTCAATTACTCTTTCCACTCCAGTGGAGTTTTTTTTTTTAAAGAAAAAAAAGAATTGATGAGGAAAAAAATGTAAGTATACTTTTTCAACCAAAAACATGACCTATTTTTCACTTCTTTTTTTATATAATATAAATTTAGGTTAATTTGACGCTGCTTTAATATTTAAGCTAGATAAGAGCAGTTCATTTTATAAACACACATATATATATATATATATATATATATATATATATATATATATATATATATATATATATATATATAGTATATATATATATATATATATATAGTATATATATATATATATATATATATATATATATATATATATATATATATATATATATATATATATATATATATATATTTAGAGTTATGGAAATGAAATGTTGATAACGTAAAGATGTTTTATGTATTTCGTTTTTATTAGTTGAAATACAATTTTTGGTTATATTTTTTTCTGGTATTTTAAGCATTATCAGTGATCTATTCTATTAATATTTCTATTTTATTTTACTTTTATGGTTTACATTTTGTTTGTAAGCTTACCGAAGGTAATAAATGCGTTAGTATCGTTCTGAAAAAACGAAATTTCCTTTTGGTAAAAGAAAAAAACAAAAACATAATATATCATATGTCGTCATGGCCATACGACCGTCAGGCTGAGTTCTTTTTTGTATTTTTTTTGTTTTTTTTTTATAAATATTTAAATAATCAATGAATTACTACGTATAGAGCATAATAATTTTAACAATAATAATTTATATAAAAATACCATTTTTAAAAACTGGTCTTATTTTCAATTTATGTTTTTCGTTTCTGTATACCTAAATTGTTCTAAATTGTTTTTATGTGCAAAATCTGGGAAAGATTGAAAGACAGGAAGTGGTTCAATATTGGGGTAATATGTGTGCGATGAAACGTGCAATGAAACTTACAAAGCAAAGTAATATAAGACCAGTAAAAAACACTACTACATATTTAGATTTCAAACTGTAAGGAGAAAGTATTTTCTAGTATATAAATGATAATAATGAAAATTATAAAAAACTGCTCCACAAATGATAATAATGGAAATTATAATAGTGATATTAATTGAATTTAGATTTATTAAAATTATAACGAACTGTTCTTCTAACTTATACCTCATTCATAATAACAAGTAATCCTCATGTTAGGTGAAAGCAGTCAGCAGTCCATTCTTGTATCATATTAATTTAAAAAAAATATATTTTTGTACTACAAGTCTCTCAACATAAATAGTACATTACGCTTCGAGTACGGAAAGTAGCATTTTGCATGCGAGTGTGGAGTTTGCACCCGAGCGACAGCGAGGGTAGTAAAACCACACGAGCAATGCAAAATGCCGTTTTCGCACGAGTTCCGTACCGTACTTTATCTACGATTGTTAATAATAAAGATAATAAATTTAAATAATAAATACAGAAAAAAATAAACTTGCTGTATGTAAGTTCGTATCTCTTCTCTTGATAAAGATGTCATTAATCTTGAGTTGTATTTTTTGCCGAATTAATTATTTCTGGAGGAGTATTATTCTCTACATTTTCGTCAAAGCCACTTGATTCATTCTTTGTTTTTCACTAAAAACTCGATATAAACAGTTACTTAATAAAAGAATAGCAAATTAGTTTTGTTGAATGTTAACTAACTCGCTAATCGAGAGTAAAGAGGAATTCTTCATAACTATGAGACACGCATGCGCAATGAATACAAGTACGTAAATAATCACTTTCTACGCATCTAAACAGAGATATAATGTTTATATTTCGTATCAATCGTAGATAAAGATTTTTTAAGTCCACGTAATGAAAGTACCGGTGTGGAAATCCCACACATGACTTCCATGAAATGTTGTGGTGTCAATACATGAGCAAGAGAGAACTCAGTGTAAACTACATCGTACAAACAGCTAATATCGATTATAGTTTTGCAATACAATCCGGGATTTCAAAAAACGGCCAAGGTTGTGATGGCAACGAAAATTTAACAAAAATTACTATTTAAGGTAGAAGGGATGGTCCTACGACAAAAAGTTATATGACAAAAGTTGTAGATTATTTAAAATTGGTTAAACTGGTGTTATCCGCTTTTCGATACGACTTTCAGTTTAGCCGCAATTTGGTTCCGAAAAAACCTTTAAAAAAACACTAAAATTCCAATATCTCCCAAACCGCTTGTCCGATTTTGCTCAAAAAATATAGGTACAATCTACCATATAGGACACATACATACCCCAAAGGAAATTGAAATCAAATAAAGCCTACTAAAGTTATCGTCAACAGACCGATTACGTGCTTAAGTGACTGTAGCTCCGAAACGTCGTAAGCTACGATGTTCGGGTTTGCGCCATCAGTTTTTCCGTCCAAAGTTCTAAAAAATGCCGAAAACCGCATCTCAATACGATGTCTTGAAGCGATGTTATAAAGGTTTTAAGTTCCGAACGAACGTACGTACGTACGTACGTACGTACGTACATACATACGTACGCACAGACATACATGTATATGAAACGGATTTCAATGATACCCCCGGGTCCGTAAGACCCCTCCTTCACAGAGATCTCGGAATCACGTTTTGGAGGGTATCACCATACTTCCATTTTCATGGAAGTAAAAATGGATTTTAGCTATGTTTTTTAGGCTCTAAAGTTACTATTTTACACCCTACCACGGAACAAATATATTTACTACATTTCAAAGCAGCTTTCAGCCACTAATGGGGCATTATCAGTGCCGAAAAGTGAAAAATGTAAATTAAAGCATTGCAAAAGATAGGATTGTAGTGAGTGAAAAGGTATAAGGCCGGTATTGAGTCTTATACCGGTTGCGTTTGGCATGACTCACTACACTCTTTTTCAAATTACATTTTTCACTTTTAGACACTGATGTCGATCCTCTAGTGGCTGAAAGCTGCTTTAAAATTAATTAAATATATTTTTACGTGGAGAGACTTTCCTTTCAACATTTCATGATGAACTCCACTAACGCTTCATATTTTAACTTTGACGTATTCATCCATACAATCCTTCTTTATCTATTGCTTTCTTTTTCAAATAAGCACAAAAACTTCAGCTTTCGAGCTTACCGAAGGTACGGAAGCTATTTGATCGTTCTGAAGAACAAAAATATTTTATGTCCCCGATTTCGAAAATTCCAAGACAGAAATCCATTTCAGACATCAAAGAAACATGCTTGTTTCCGTGTCTGACTGTCGGTCTGTCACTCAATTTTTGCAATCCAACATGTCTCAAAAAACTACACTTTCAATTTTAATGAAATTTGTATGGTAATTCATAATTAGCCCATATTCATTTCTCTTTAAGTTTCGCACAAACATATGTTTATTTACAGCTATATCTTCAAAAATACTCGTCTGATTTTTATAAAATTTGGATGGTTTGTCGAAAGTAAACTGCAGATAGCACCAGATTAATTTCAACGGTCATTTTAACTTTGGTTTAATTGATACTTTAATTCATGTAAGGAAACAAAATAGCTTTGACATGTTAAAAAAAAAAACGGGGGACCAAGAAAATAAATTAGGGGAATAATGGCATAATATAATAAAATAATAAAAGCATAATATAGCATAATATAATAAAAGCATAATATCAATAAAGTACGTAATAGGATGCGAGGAAGCTATGTGCCACACTAATTGGCAGTCTATTTTTAATAACACCCATATCTTTAAGAGTATTCATCCGATTTTGAAGAATTTTGGATGGTTGTTGAAAGTAGACCACAATATTCCTGTATTTAATTCAACCGTCTGAACACAGTTAGTATGGAATGAATAACACTTTATAGGGTTATGGGCTAAATGTTCTTTTATGAATATTAGTTATATTTTTTTATGTAGAGTTAGGTATTGGTTGGAATGAAAGTCCTTTTTAATTTTATTTTACAAAGCTTTCGCCCATGGAACCAGGGCTTCTTCGGTGTTTTGAATGGTAGAATACTGTAAATTTAGAGAAAATGGTCAAATGGAAAAAAGCATTTACGAAATTAGGAAATGAAAGTCTTACCAAGTTAGTCAAAATTTTGATTGTTTTTAGCTGTTTTTAGAAGAATTTTTATATTTTTTTTATTACTGACATACCTAATCAAAAATTTTGAATTATTATATTTTTATTTGTATTATATATAATATTTGTGTAAATGTTGCTTAATTTAATGGTGTCTTTTTTCAAGTTTATGTTGTTTGTATTTGATTTTATGTACAACATTTCCAGTGTAGGTCGTTTTTGGTGGTGTTTTTCACTGTGTAAAATATTATATTTATCAGTGTCTAATTTGTGTTAGTGTTGTTGTTTAAGATGTCTTTAATGAGTTGATGAAATCTGTTTTTGAATTGTTGTGAAGTTTCTCCTATGTATGTTGCAGGACATTGTTTACAGTTTATTTGGTATACGACGTTACTTTGTTAACTTTTTACAGAGTCTAAGGAAAAGTGAATTTTCACTAAGATACGGTAAAAAGGGATATCTTATAATAGATAATATTTATTTAAATCAAGATATATAGTGGTTTATGCGGCGTGTTGAAGAAGGGTTGAGTAAGTTTAAAGCGGGTTGAAGCGATAAGGGGGTGTTGTAGGCGGCAGTTAAGCACTTATAGTCAAGCTAGTAAGTAAGTTATGGTTTCATCTCGCCTCGACACACGCCTGCCTCTCTTTCCTCTACGCACCTAAATTCATTAGCTCTTGACAGGGGGGCTTTCTACATCACAGAATTTCCTCCTCTTCACTGCCTTTTCAACCTCAATCTTGCTTTAGACGTGCTTCAAACGTGCTTTAATCGAGCTAAAAACAAATTGAATTACGTTCTCACGTAAACCAATGTCAAAGCTCTTTGGACCTTTTGTCGAAAACTAATCAAATAATCCTGTAATTTTTCTTTTGGTCTTTATAAATTTAACTTATTAAAAATCTTTTCCACGGAAATGGTCACGCTCTGTCCAAAGCATATTCTCTTAAATAAAGCTTTAATGAATTTATTAAAAAAATCATTTTATTTTAATTAAAAATATTGCTTTAATTATTCTATATTGTTTAAAAGGGATTAATAAAGACTTAAAAAATAAACAAAAATTAAAGACCTTTTTCAAAGGAATTAATAAAGACTTAAGAAAAAGATCAGACATAAAATTTTCATATGGTACTAAATATGAATCTCAAAATCTCTTATTTAATTCATTATTTTATTAATAAGTTATACATTTTTTATATAAATTAAAATAAGAAACCTTTTGAATATAACTACTACTACTAAACTATCAAAATTTATTGTATAAAAAAATCTAAAAATCACAGAGAAGTACTTACTTGTATCCAAGTACATTTTAGGGTTCCGTAGATTATTAAGCATATATATTTATTTATTTATTTATTTATTTATTTTACACATTTTAAGAGTCTTCTGCAGCAAAAGCCACTAGAGAAGCACTCTAAAAGATACAAGATAAGTATAAAATGGAAATTAATAACAGAATTAAAAACAAATTTTATAAGTAATAATGAAAATGAAATGAAAATAATAATAAAAGAAGAGTGAAGTCATTACTGATGAGTGGGAGAGAAATAAGGAAGGATAGATTTCAGATTAGATAGGTTTGATACGTTGATATTACTAACATTACGACAAAGAGCGTTGAGGTTTCGAACAGAACGGACCAGAGGACACATATCAGACAACTCTTTAATATAAGCGAACCTACTAGCACGGCGTCCAACAGGAAGTACAACCACTTGGTTACTGACTTCGTCACATCGTAGCTCACCGATCAAAGCTTTAGAAAGGTACAGAACCTCATAAGCTCTTCTCCTAACTCTTAAAGATGGTAGGCCTAATCGCTCTGAAAGAATCTCATAAGAGTAAAATATTCTATTGTAATAATAACGAAAATAGCAATTCCTTACAAAAAGCCGCTGAACACGTTCAATTTGGTCAGAGCGTATCAAAGGTAGGTTATTCCAGACCGGTACAGCATACTCAAGTAAAGGCCTGACAAGAGAGATGAACAAACGGAGGAAACATTCGAGTGAGAGACCATAGCATACATGTCTAATAAGACCTAAACGACGATAAGCTTTCGCAACAATGGAGTCCACAAAGACATCAAACTTCAGTTTGGCATCCAGGATAACTCCAAGATCGCGAACGACGTCGACGCGACTCACAGGAGCAGTATCTAACATGTAATTATGAATAATAGGATGACGGGATCGAGTGAAGCTAATAACAGAGGTTTTCCCAACGTTGACACACATTTTATTGTCTAAACACCAGGAAAGGACTGAATTTATAGCCAACTGAAGAAGGTCACACGAAGAAACAGAGGAAATATGAAGGAAAATCTTAAGGTCATCAGCGTACAATAGAAAAAAACAAGTTTTTATAACTTTAAAAAGATCATCTATGAAGACTAGGAAAAGAAGAGGACCAAGAATAGAGCCCTGATGGACACCAGAGGTAGTTTGATAAAAAGAAGAAAAGTGATTGTTAATTTTAACAATACATGAACGAGTGGAAAGGTAACTGTGGAAAAAATGAAGGAGAGAAGAAGACACAGGGAGATTATGGAGCTTACAAAGTAATATATTATGGTGAACCAGGTCAAAAGCTTTGCGTAAGTCAAAATAGACTGCATCGACCTGCCGGCCCTTGGATATGTGAGAACCCAGATAAGATAAAAAGGAGACTAAATTAGTGGAAGTGGATTTACTAGGAATGAAACCGTGCTGGGACGAGTTAAGGAGGGGATAGATCAAAGGAGACAAGTGAGTGTGAAGGGTTCTTTCAAAAAGTTTGGAAAAGGTGTTACAAATAGAGATAGGACGAAAGTGATTAACATCTTTAGAGTCACCACTTTTGGGAATGGGGATTATCAGGGCAGTGTTCCATAAAACTGGGAAAGTGGATGTTTCAAGACATCTATTAAATACAGAAGAAAGAACAGGAGCAAATATAAGAGCATATTTCTTAACAATAAAACTAGGGATTTGATCAGTAGTCCAGTCAAATTAGCTCAAAATGGCGGCGAATCTTGCATTAAATCATGTAGTTCCAATTTTTTCAGGAATGTGTAGGGGGTGGTCCCCTGAACAACGCCTAATAAAGTCCCATTGATTTCAGGCGCCGCGGGTGGGGGGAGGGGGGGCAAAAGGTCACATTTTTCAGTTTTCGGCGTTTATCTCGAAAACGGTACATCGCACAGAAAATGTTATTCTATTCAACATTAAAGCTGATGAAATTCTCTTTCAAATGATATATCCTATTTGAACCTAAGTGTTGCCGTTTTTGAGATATGAGTCGTTGAATATGATTTTTTTTTTTAAATGTGGCAGTGGTTCAGGTATCTGGTCAATCTTTCTCCTCTAACTCTTTGCCCTTCCATTTAATCGAAAACTCATGGGAAAGAAAATTGTAGAGCGAAAAATTTCCTTAAAAAATGAATCTAGTTATGCTAATTTATCTTCACCCGGTAAATAGCTAGAGTGTTTTGAAATTTAGGGGCACTTTTCAACATTTTACTAGTAAAATGCTGCTTGTGACTCATGTTTTGTTTCCAATGTCTGTAACGCTATGTAAACAGTCTCTCACGCGTTTGCGCCAAGTTATGATCGATTACAACATTTTTATTACAATAACAGGTCGTTCAAAATGAGTGAAAAGTGTTTAATTTGTAATGAAACAGCTGAAGAAGGTGGTTGTCGGAGTGCCGGGACTCATGTTTTGTTTCCAATGGCTGTAACACTCTTGATCACTTAGTATGCTGTTTAATTAGATAAGTATAGTATTTATGACCCGTATAAATAATAAATTATGTATACATGTACGTAAAAATCTATATCTCGCAATATATAGAAGGACACTTGTATTAGAGAGGAGGAAGTAATAAATCAAACCAAGATGTATAAAATGTGTCAAACAACAAATACTAACATTGAATATGTATAAAATTCATTTCATTAACTGCTTTCTCATTTATTAAAAGCCGTCAATATGATACTTAAAAAAAAGTCAAGCTCTTTGCTATCAAATTGCTCAAAGTCTTCTTGGATCGGAACACTGTTTGTACACGAGCCTTGACAGTTACTGCACACCAGGGAACAGTTGATCCCGGCTCTCCAAAAAACAACCACACATCGTTCCGCAGCCAGTGGTACAACTGCAGAAGAGTGTGTTGAGGACAATGTCTGGTGCCAAAGGGGATTTTGTCTTGATAGTAGTAAGGTGTCCACATCTTTTCTTGTCCAGCACCAACTTTCAGGTGGGAGGGATTCGTTCCCCAAACATTGCTGCACCTCCAGAAACACTCTGTATGAATGTTGAATTGCAGCATCTGTTGTGGTCGGCAAAGCGCGCAGGTTAGCTTTCATTCTTGATGTGGATTTCACGAATCACGAAGCATATGAATCAGTGAACTAAATAGAATAAAATAGATTAGAATTGTAGATAATGGTATTCAATAATTATCGTATTATTAATAATATAACGTATTATTAAATATTAATTAGTTGAATTAATTAATTAATAAATTTACCTAATGGTGTCAGTACGGTCTGAGAAAAATTAAAAGTACCTGTAGTGATTGAGATCATACTTTAACGGGGACTGGAACATGAGCAGGAACATTCATTCCCCAGCTTCAGCAATGTCTCCTGGTGAAGATTTAGGATTATAAAACACTTTTGCGATGTTTGCTGTTTCATTGGCATACCGCTGGAAACATTGTACTATGGCCTGGTATATCGTTTTCTGCACTCCACATGGACGACACGACCTTTCAATCTTCGGAACAAATCATCATGTCTTCAAAAAATCATGTCTTTCATCTCTTCGTGTAAGACTAGCACTTATTAACGTTTTCATCCCTTTATCACTTACTTGGCTTGCACCTTTTTCAGCTGTTTCATTACAAATTAAACACTTTTCACTCATTTTGAACGACCTGTTATTGTGATAAAAATGTTGTACTCGATCATAACTTGGCGCAATCGCGTGAGAGACTGTTTACATAGTGTTACAGACATTGGAAACAAAACATGAGTCACAAGCAGCATTTTACTAGTAAAATGTTGAAAAGTGCCCCTAAATTTCAAAACACTCTAGCTATTTACCGGGTGAAGATAAATTAGCATAACTAGATTCATTTTTTAAGGAAATTTTTCGCTCTACAACTTTCTTTCCCATGAGTTTTCGATTAAATGGAAGGGCAAAGAGTTAGAGGAGAAAGATTGACCAGATACCTGAACCACTGCCACATTTTAAAAAAAAAAATCATATTCAACGACTCATATCTCAAAAACGGCAACACTTAGGTTCAAATAGGATACATCATTTGAAAGAGAATTTTATCAGCTTTAATGTTGAATAGAATAACATTTTCTGTGCGACGTACCGTTTTCGAGATAAACGCCGAAAACTGAAATATGTGACCTTTTGCCCCCCCTCCCCCCACCCGCGGCGCCTGAAATCAATGGGACTTTATTAGGCGTTGTTCAGGGAACCACCCCGAACACATTCCTGAAAAAATTGGAACTACATGATTTAATGCAAGATGAAAACCTAATTTGACTGGACTACAGAACCACAAGAATAAGAGGATTTTAAAGTTGAAATGGCATTAATAACATCGGACGTAGATATATAAGGAATGTTTATAATTGAAATATAATATAATATACGTTATTGCATTACGTTATGCAAATTTAAAAAAATATATAAATATAATATGTTCGTTACCTTATCATTAGAAGCTTTCATCGCCTCATAATAAGGTATTTTCATGAATTATTTTAAAATTTTAGGACTAGCCGTTATAGAGGAGGTTAGGGTATATAACATTTAAAAAAGTATATATATATTTTGATGGCTAATAAGTGATACCTCGTAACTACCAAAATGGTATATTGAGGTTTTCATTATATTGGCCTTGGGAGGCTTGTCTGCAAGTACATGCGAGATCTCGTGAGTGACAAAAAATTCCTTCACATAGAAAATGGGCAGTCGTGACGTCTCGTATCAGATTCGCAAACTATTTGTTATGTGATAGCTTGTAACTAAACCTCGTATGTGTTTCTGGTGCATGTGTTTTGGTGAAGGTTACTTGTGACACCTCATAACTGAGCTGCTAATTCGTATGTATTCACTTTATTAAAGAAGTGACATAGTGAGAACTCATACCTATATTATTTTATGAACTGTTATAATTTGACAGTTACCAATGTTTCAGAAGGGTTATATGATATACAAATTTATAAAACTTAGTCAGAAAGTAAATTTATTTTTGGAACGAAGTTCCTTATGGCACGTTCTGGAGCCCGGGAGTGAATCCGAAAAAAACGACCAAAATCACCGTCACAAAATCACCGTCACGCAAAATCCGTCACGAAATCTACCGATGGCGATAACTGGAGTAAAAGTTGACCGACTTAGTTGAAATTTGGTACACATGTTCATTTTACCAATGTCCGGGACAAGTTCGTTGGACAAGGTTATCCGCCCAAGCGTTCACGCGCAACGCTCGCGTAAACGTAAGCTTCGAATTTAAAATTGGAATTTTTGGACGGGAAAAAAATCTAACTTCATCTATTTAATGAGACAAACAACTTTTTTAAATAATATTTTTTAGTAAAACGAACACCGACTCTACTATGAAGTGATAAACATCGCTAAATTTATTAAAGCGGACTAAACCGATTAAAATAAAGGAAACAACGTTTTTACCGATATCTTACGTTCTAACGTAAAGATTTAAATGAAACTTTGTATACATCACCTACAGTACAATTGAAACTAGCATGTAACATTTCAACTTGATACAAGCAGAAGTTTTTGTGAGTTAATGATTTATATTTTTTATTTTAATATTTAATTGGAGTAATATGCCGACAGGGCCTGAGAGGACAGTTCTTTTTCGTTCTACAACCATCTGCTTTAACTATAAATTTATCATTAACTTTTTTCTCAATATACAATACATTATTTATTGAAAGACGCTCGCTTCTAAGATAATAAAAAGATTTTCATTTAATTTTGCCTTAACTCCGCTAGTACAAATAGTTAGTTACTTTTAATTTTGTCTCTTTTCTAACTCCACCATGTATACGAAGTTATTACAGCGATTTTATAATTTATATTTAATGAAAAGCGTAAGGAACTTCGTTCCTACCGGGACTCCCTCGATACCACACGTATTTTTTTAAAATAGTTTTTTGTTCCTCCTTAAACCTGACATTTAGAAGATACGAGGTATCACTTCTTAGCCATCGATTTGTAACTTACTCTTCGTAGGAGCTTTCATTTGATAACCCACTCGATAATTAAAACAATGTAAATATTTAAGTATATCCACATTTTTGCGAATTGCTCTTGTGCTTATTATATTTTTAATTTATTGTATTTATTGTATTTTTCTTTTGTGTAAAATCAAAAAAGTGGCGCTAGTTTTTTGAATTTCAACTTTTTCCTAAACGGTTCGGGAGGTATGAACAAAGAGCGACTGACAGATAGACACGTCACCCTTGGCATATTGTGATAAAGGAAAAATACGATTTTGAGTGTCTGCTGTATTTGTACGTTTTATAGTAATTAAAATACTCTGCATTTGAAGTATTATACCCCGTGGTGAAATCTAGAAATGAAACTCAAAATTTAGGGGCACGGCCGTTAGAGTTTTAAAGTCCGAAAGTCGGTGTTTTTAAAATTGTGGCAGATATCTAAACGAAATACAGCGGAAATTATTTGTCTTTTAAAAAAGTATAATTACTGCAAATTTCAGCGTTATCGGAAAATGTTTCATTTAAGATTTTTTTTTTTAAATTTTGCTGACTAAGAAAAATAGGTTAATGACATCACAAATTCATGATTTTCCGGGCGGCAACAACTGCATGCAAGCACTAATTTTCGATTTTCGTACCATGATTCAAACCTCTAGCTTAAAAACTGTGGGTATTATGCGTCATTTTGTTTTAAAGTTAAAGTCAATAACTGAAATTGTTATGAAAAAAAGATTTTTTCTTCTTTTCTTTTGTAAAATTGTTTATGGTTGACATTTGGGTTCTACCCAATATTTTTCGATGAAACTAACTACAACATGCTCAACATGTTTGGGCACACCTCTAAGAAGAAATTAATCGATTTCGTTCAACCAGTTTTGCGCCTGTAAAGTCGGAGTGGTGGTGACAGACACACATACATGCATACATGAAAAAAGTAAAGACCGAATTCAGTTTTTAGAATGTATATAATGAAGCACTTGGCAATTCAGATAAATGTACCGACAAAAATTTAATTGTATATAACTATAGAGATATAATTATGATAAATAATATTTTCACTATTAAATTACTAATATCTGTTTTGTTCTTATTTGTTATAGGTTAGATTCTTCACATTAATATGGGAAATAACTGAATTGCATGATCTAACCAAGTAAGGTAATATCTTAAGATAAGTTTCATACATATTTCGCATGTTACATCATCTGCCGGTCTTCTTTAGTCCTCATCTTTGAATTAATACAGTTTTTCGCGGCTGACATTTGATAGTTTCTAGAAGTTCCAATATAAAAGGCTATTGCGCTCATTATAAAGAAGGTTTTAGAATTTTTGGAAAGTAGTCGTAATTATTCATGTTTTATCTTTTATGAAATAATGTTTGTTAGTGCGTTGACAGTGCTGGACAGTCATAAAATTTAGTGGTGAGCCAATGATAGTTCAGGATTTTAAAATCCTAAGCTCTTATTGGCTCCCCACCCTATTCTTTTTACTTTCCCGCACTGTCACTCACTCACAAACATTTGACACAAACTTTAAATGCCTTTTTTCTACCCCTCTTCTTGGATGCCTAAACTTCTTATTGAAAACTGTATCTTTAAAAATCTGTTAAAATTTAAATATTCATTGCATTTATTAATTTTTTTTTTTATTTTAAAGTAAATTTAAATGAATTGCTATTTCTTTGATATAAAATTGTTTGGCATAATTTAATTTAAGTTTTTGGTCCCGTGAGACCGGATATTTTCCCTTTACATTCCTACTTTTCAATTAAAGCAACTTAGTTGCTCACTATTTGTGTAACTGGCATTTCAACAGAAGAACTGAAGAACAAACTTGATAGTTTAGATTTAGTTAGTTGCTCTTGTTAACTATAAAGCAAGTTTAAAGTTGCCAAACTATCGGATTGTTCCACAAATTTTCTCTTTAATTAAATCTAACATTACATGCATATTTCAATAATTTTCATAAGGAAAAAATAGGGTACTTCTTTAGATTGTTACTCCACCGTTTTCTTTAGAATATAAATGACTTTGATTAAATAACTATTAAGACAAAGGGATGTTGAGTTCAATGTACTTTGGGACAAAAGAATATCACACTTCTGTTTTTATAAGGGGGCAACAGTCTAAACAAGAACATTCCGTTCACCTTCTTTAGATTGTTACTCCCCTCTAGTTTTTTTTATAAGGGGAGTGACAATCTAAAGAAATGCCAAAAGTAGGTATATTAATTGCTCTTTATTAAAATTATACACTGTAATTTGGATGAATAAAGAATATAAATTTGGGATTAAAATTGAAAATTAATTAGCCAAGTATGTGCTACCAACACACACAAAAGGTCCTTAGGCAATTTCCAGGAATAGGACGAGTTCGTTAATCAGCATATTTGGCCCAACCTTATCAAAATGGAGGCTATAAAAGTTTGTTTCAGCTATAACTTATAAACCATTTATAATAATGACGTGAAAAAACGCCTTTATATGCATTTATATTGTCCTAACGCGGTGAAACAATTCCGAAGTGTCAAGCCCAATCTGTATAACATTTTTTTTGGGGGGGGGGGGGGGGGGGGGGGGGGATTGGTCGTTGTTTTCACAAAATATGCTACTTGTGAAAAATGCCTTAAATACTGTTTTTTTTTGTTGGCAAAAATCCGTCTGTGTTTTGACAAAGAATAACTATGATTTTGATTATTGATTTAATGATTATTTCGTTGATTTGTTAAGAAAATAGAGGGGGAAAGGGCACACAAAACGTAATTTTCAAGAAGACATGGCTCAAAGATGAATTAGTACAAAGACGAAACCAAATATATATTTGTACTCAGGGCATTCTCCTCTTTCATTTAACACCCCCACATTATTTATTAACAAAAAAAAAAAAAAAAAAAAAAAAAGTCCACCCCCTTAAACTTCAACCCCTAGTTTTTGAGGGATGATTTGGTGCTTCCTTATGATTTGCTTGTGATTTTAAATTAATTCAAGTTTCAAATGTTTTGTTGGGTACTTTTGGGGATCAGGCGTGTACAGCTCAGATATATAGCTCAGGAATGTACAAGGGTCTTTTTTTTTTTTTTTTTAAAAAAAAAAAAAAAAAAAAAAGCCAGGACTTTTTTATCAATTCTTTTTCAGATTTGAAACTGAAGGTGGCTTTCACACTTTGCGCAGACCGAGTGATTATATTAACATTGTCGAGCTTAGCGAGAGCGTATTCACTTAAACTGCGGGCGGTCGGAGCGAGGCTAGACCGACGCTGAACCGATCATCTATGCAATGAAAAACTTTATTTTAAATATAATTGTTAATAACTTTGGTCTACTAATATTTTTCAATACTACAATGCGAAACATGTTTGATCATACCTCTGCGAATTTTTTTTTTTTTTTTTTGTGCCAGTTTGGTACGTATATGAAGTCGGACTGGAGGTGACACACATACACACATACATAAACGAAAAACTTTTTTTGACTTACCCTCGTATTAACATTATATAATAAGATAAAAGGTCTAAAAACCAATCTCTTCCAGAGATAAAGGTTATGTAATATTAATAATCAAATAGACTACATCTGTAATAAATGTTGATCTTTATTCCTATTGTTTTTAATTCTATTGTTTTGTTAATAGAAACAGATGTATTTATGAACAAATACAAATTTTTCTGTAATATTTAAACTAAATATAATTCATATTTTGCTTATTTTCTATTAAAAATGATAAAATAACGTTTAATTCTAATTCATTGCACTTTTTTTAAATGAGAATAATAAATATATTTACTGCTAATGAAACACGACTGCTAGAGGTAAGTCTGTAAAAAGTTTAAAAAGAAACAAGTTGAGAAGATAAAAAGGATAAAGAAAAAGAAAAGAAAAGAGAAGGAGGAAGGAAATTCAATCAAGGAGGTAAAGGAATAAGATGGTAGGGTGTAGGGCCTGTTCTCATCAGCAGTATAAGTTTATGAAGGTACCTTTCTTAGCCCTTAAGGACTCGAGTACTCAGTTCTCTGGAGTCCTTTACTTCTCTTTATATCCTTAATACAAAACAAATAACATTACCCCTTGTTTTCCTTATTCTTCTGTTTCAAAGCCTTTCTTCAACTTGTTCAATTCTTAAATTCCAGTTAATTATATTTCCTCAGCTCAGTTACTCCGGGTGATAATTGTTTTTATTGAGCACTTAATCTGAAGAAAATTCTTGTTTTTCAAGTGTAGTTTCTTCGACTGTTGAAAAAACTAATAAAATCTGCAGGAACACTTTCTCTTTATTATTATTAAGTGTAGAACAAAAACTTCTTTATAAAAAGTGTATTATTGAGTTTTCTTCTATTTGTTATAATGATACTTTTCAGTTGGTTATTGCCAGTATATTATTAAGTTTCTCTATTATAGTCCAGGAGATAGCGTGCAAAAAGTGTCTGACTAACATCAAGCTAGTACAAGTAAATTTTTTGGTCCCTTTTAAGAATATGTGGTCGGCTAAGTTCGTTAGCGGGACATAGCTCGGCAATAGGCATTTGAAAAAATCAAACCGGTGGATAGCGGCCATGTCCCGCCATTTTTGGTGGACAATGTGATTTTTATTTTTATGATCCTTCGTACGAAATTAGTTAGTAGACCAATAATCAAGTTGATAGTAGTTTGTCACTTAATATGTTAGTTAGTCAAATATTACTCCAAATCCAAATCAAAGTCACCTATCAAGTGGCAAACTACTATTAACTTGATTATTGGTCTACTAACTAATTTCGTACGAAGGATCATGAAAATCACATTGTCCACCAAAAAGGGTGGGACATGGCCGCTCTCCACTGGTTTATTTATTTTCAAATGCCTATTGCCAAGCTATGTCCCGCAGACGAACTTAGCCCACCACGTATTCTTAGAAGGCACCAAAAGATTAACTTATACACAAAATTTTAGCTTGATGTTAGTCACACACTTATTTGCACGCTATCTCCTGGACTATTAATAAAGTTTCAAATTTAGAGATGATAATAATAAAAGCTGTAGTTCTTACTCAATCTAATTTATTTTTTGTCGCAGGAAAGTTATCTTTTTAATTTTTCTCAATGTAATTTTAATAAATATAGCGTTCAGCTACAAACCTTATAATTATAATTATTTTATGCTATTGGATTAATAAAATCAGTTATAAAAATAAAATAGGTTTCTTAAAAACTAACTTACTACTGTAATCTTAAACAAGTTAGGCGCGCTTCGGGCAATCGCCGGTTTCTGTACGATTATGTTAAAATTATTATGTGCAACATTTTTATAGTTGCATATTCGTTTTCTACTCTTCAAGACCTTTAAATTGATGTATAACATTCACGGTGACTAGAAAATTTTTTTTTAGTCGCCCACCATACTGGCCTCCATCTTGGAAATTAAGTGTGAAAACTCCAAAAAGTGTACAGTTGTCACAAATGCCGAGAAGCACCTGTGTGCCCAATTTCATGCTCCTAGCTATAGTAGTTTATGAATTGAAACATGCCAACGGACAGACTGGCAGAGCCGTTATATAAGGTTTCTTTTCGTACTTCGTACAGAAACCTAAAATTAAGAACGGGATCGAAAATTTTAGGGAAATATTTTTGTTTTTTACAAGCAATTGATTTATGATTCTGCACGTATAAGAAAATATATTGATCGCTCTATAAATAAACTAAAAAGATAGTTCCTCAAAATAATATAAACGTCCAACAACGTCACTAATATAATAAATAAATTATACGTTAAATGGATCAGAAGTATAAAATAGAGCATGCACAGAGTAAAGTGTCACCATGAAAATCTAAGTCATTTGAAAGCTGTCATATTTGATGAAATATTACAGTGATAAACTGCAAACACCAATGAAGAGAGAAGATAGATAAAGGATTTATTGAGAGTAATAGGAAATCATCGATATATCTATTAACTTGTTTCAGCCAGTAAGATTACTGATAACAGTTGATTACTGATAAGAATGCTGTAATACAACTCTAACCCGTTTTTCACCCGTATACATTTTTTTAATTTAAAGCTTAGGTGACTTTCACATTGTGCAAGAGTCCGAGCGAGACCAAGCGTGCCCAATTCCGTTTCAGAAACAAACAAGTATCAGCATTGGGCTATTCACATTAAATGCCGAGCGAGTCCGGGTCGAGCAAAGCCAAACTAAGCTTGGCGAGATGCAGTGGCGTATCCAGGGGAGGGGGGCACAGGGGGCACGTGCCCCCCCCCCCCCCCCCAAGACCAAATAGAGTAAAAAAAATACACCTATTTAGGGGGGGGGGGGTGGACCCCCTCCACCATTATATTTTCGTTATATTTTCTAACGAATACATCTAAAACAGTTGTTGGTTACTGGGGCGAGGAGATTTTTTTTGTGTATTAGTTGTACATTTTTTTTTGGGGGGGGAGCTTCTTTGTTGAATAAGTAGTTCCCTTTTCTTGTTCTTGTTACCCTCCACTACCAATACCCCCCCCCCCCCCCCCCCCCGAAATCTATACTGACTTTGGATGTGCCCCCCGATAACGCGTATCTATCCAGCAGTGAGGGTCGGCCAAATGAATTCTAATTTAAATTTTAAAAATGCTGCTATATGAGACAAAACAAATTGCAATAGCATTTGAAAAGACCTTTTATTTAAGCGTTTATTCGATATTAATGTGCAGTTATACTAGGAGATTATTCGATATGGGTACTTTTTTGTCTACGGATATAAATATTTGTTATTATTTTCATTTTACCATTTTGCTTCCGAGCTTCCGAGAGCAGAAGAACGAAAAAAATGTAGGTTTCCGATTTCAAAAATTCCAAGACAGAAATCCGTTTCAGACATAAGGGGACATTTTTGGTTCCGTGTCTGTCTGTCGGTCTGTCGCTCAGTTTTTGCGAACCAATATATTATATTAAAAGCTACACGTCCGATTTTAATGAAATTTGGATGGTAGGTCATAATTAGCTCATTGTTGGTCCCATATAAGTCCCAATCTTTTTGATCATTTGCTTCTCTTCCACATTCGCACAAACATACATTTATTTACACCTATAGCTTCAAATCAAAAGTATTTATCTGATTTTTAAGCAATTCTTACAGTTTCTCAAAAGTAACCCGCAGATAGCCCCAGATTAATTTGAACCGTCTCAGTAGAGATAAAAGGGGGCACCTGTCCCAATCGCTAATGTGCACCTCAACTAAGGTCAATGACCGAAGCCCCTCTCGACCATCTACAACCCCATATCGCCTCTGCTATCTGCATCCTCAAGGTCACTGACCGGACTACTTTTCGTTCACGTATAGGTCCATGCTTTTGTTCTCTCCCCCCCCCCCCCCCCCCCCCACACAGATATTATTCCCAGAGTCTGTCAAGGTCACTTCTCGTGCATGTATTCGATTACGAGCTCGAGCTTGGTGGCGATAACGTTCTCCTGATTGGACTTTGGAAAAATGGAGGGCGGGCTCTAATTAATCATGATAGGTCTTGTTATAAATATTGTGTTGATCTGGAGCTATGAGCACCCCCATATCGCCTCTGCTCTTTGACCCAGATTATAAATTAGTCCCCCTCCCCCAGGATCTCTCCCCTAGTTGCTGTAATAAAGCGTAATATCTAGAAAGATAATGTTTAATCTTGTTTCTTTTTTGATAGAGCCCCACACTCGCTCTATCATGTGATGACCAACCATTTTTTTGTCACCTCCATTGTTTTCCCACCCAATTAGTGAAATATAACTCCACGAATGCAGTTGGGTTTGCGGGACGCTATGCCACGCCAGGGACCCTGCATTGGTAAAGTTATTATTTAAAAAAAAGAAGTATATTGAATATGCGTCAACAAATGTTGTTCGGCTTACGGGACGCTATGCCACGCCAGGGACCTATTACATTCGTAGAAACATTTTTTTATTTTATTTTTTTTTTACAAATATCAATTTCCATCCATACAAGTTATGCTTGCTTAAATTAAACACCATATTTTAAAAACTTTTTATAGCAGTACTAAGACAAGTGAAGCAATACAAATTGATAGGAAAAATAATTTTGACTAAAAATATTAAATGTGTTTATTTATTAATTAATATAAAATAGTGCATTCATTGTAACCATGTGCTTTTGTTGAAATTCCATCGCTCATGATAATTCTCTTGTCATCGAACGGAGAAAGAGAAACTTTATTTACTAGGTATGATTGCAAATCATGGTCCTTGGATCTGATTACATTCATTTTGGTAAAAATAGGTTCTTCATACAAACATCTGTTTTTTGTTTTTAACTTATTCATTTCAATTAAAAACTGTTCCCGGTCAATGTTTTGTAGTTGAGTTTTAACAATTTTTAATTCAAAAACCTGTTCCCGGTTACATATACCACACGCACACACACACATACATATGGAGCCAACCCAAATTTGGAACCAGATATCATTAAATAGGATATTTTAATTTGAATTTGAAAATTGACCCGCGCAAAATTAAAGAATAATTATTTTTTTAAAAAAAAAAAAAAAATAATTATTATAAATTATTCAATAATAAATAAATAAATTTAAGTTTATTGTTATAAATTTTTCAGGTTCGCATATTTATATTTAACCAGAGTGATCACGCTGTGGTTTTATTCTTAACTTAGATTCCAACACCTAAAAAATTACTCACACATGATTTACAAACAAATTCCCAGACTATTTAATATTACCTGTATTATAAAACAAGTATGCCTGTATATATGTGTTTGTACATGTGGTGTAAATTTATTTCTGACTTGACATATGTTTAAAACAAAAGATGCTTAATGTAATAGTCATTCCCGTAATAATTCTAACAAAGTAGTCCACAATTATAAAATGTAACATAAAGTAGTACATATTTTAATCAGTTTAATCAACTACATAGTAAATTATCCTAAATATTAATTTTACCGAGGGTTTTGAGTATTCAATTTTTAGATGTCTCCTTTGAGATTACTTAAAAATATATTTTTAACAGTTTTATATACACGCTCCGGTTTACTTAGTCGTAACTCATTATAAACTTTTCCTTATAATTATATTTTATTGTGTTTACAATAAAATCTCGTACTACTTTAAACAATAAAATACAAAACAGATTGAGAAATATTACTACACCCAACTAATCAATATATAAAACCCTATCTAGATAGATATTATACAAAAGATTTGTTCTTTTATGTATTGTTTTTTAGGTAGCATTCTTATTAAAAATATCCACATGGTAAGTTATTAGTAATATACACATGTAATATATATAGAACACTAGTTTTATACATCTATATTATTTGTTTTCTTGTCTGTTGGACAACAGGTTTTAAAATACATGTATATCTATTAAACCAAAAACAATATTCTTAAATTTACCCGCCTAATTCAATACCACTTAACTCCAACGCCTCTTAACCCAATATTTCTTAACTCTAATACCTCCTAACCCAATATTCCTAATTGTGTCTGTAATTAAATGTATGTGTCTGTGCGTGGGTGTATATATTAGTTAAACAACACATACAATCCTAATACAAATTAGTTAAAGAATCCTGCATATATAAAAATCAAACATATCTATTTAACATAGAATAGTTGGATGATTTATTTGATTAAATTATTATTATTTTAAAATCAATTGAAGCCCATTATACTTTACATACTAAATAAGTCAGCTGATCTGTTGGCTGAAAATGGCCAACAAATATAAACAAGAGATACAAAATTAAATATTACAAAAATAAAATGTAGAACTATTTTATAATTATTCAATATATCCCATTGGTAAACTAGTTTTTGTTGTATTATTCGTCTGAAATATGTAGATGGTAGATCTTATAGTATATATTTATAATTTGTTTAACCATACCTCCATAATACTAGTAAAATGCACAATTATACACAGAATTTTTAGAGTCCAGTGATTGTAATGTTTCCATGCAATTTATATCTGGTATTCAATGTTTATATAATAGAGTTTACTTCTTCTTGACACAGACTTAGATATTAATGCCATGTGATGGCTCCCTCCAAAAACTAAACTCGTAACTCACTTGATAAAAAAATGTTTGTAATCCAAATATACAATCTTTTGATTCATAAGGTTGCAAACAGTGTACAAAATAGATATATTTTTAAAGTAAATTTGAGGTAATAGAAAAATTTTAACATGTGTTAGGGTCATTGACCTTGGTTATAAATTCTTAAACCCGTTGTTTTGTAGTAATAATTTATACATTAATATTACAATTTAGTTCTTAAACAGCTACACTACTCCATATGTCATTTTATTGTGTTTAAATGCAAGCAAAATATATTAACCTCCATTGCAGCGCTTATTAGAAAAACTTACTAAATGAAGGACTAGTTCTCCAAATTTTGGACGAAGAAATTTAGATTCCGATACAATACACCTGTATCGAACCCATACACATGTATACTGTACGAACATGTTTTTTTCTATAGTTATATTTTATAGATGAATGAATCAGTGTCTGTATACATGAGGGTTAAACGCTCAGGGCCATAATATGGAAGCATGACATCATAATGGCAGTTGTACATCAATTGCTTAGAAACCTCCCAATGGCGATTTACACCCCCCAGCCACCCCTAATATATGGATTAGTGGCCTGCACGTTTACGCCCCCAATGTAGATATCAGTCCTGTTATTGGATGTTTTTTGACAATGGCGATTTAATTACGCCCCCTATTTTGCAAATGTTGTCTTCGTCAGCCCACCTCCAATGGCGATATCAGTTATATTATTGGTTGAGACGATTTTTTATTTTACTTGGCAATGGCCAATAAAATCATCCATCCCTAACATAAGAAAATATATATAAGAAATATGGGGTTGATCAACCCCTTGCAAGTCCGCTTTATTAAATGATAAAATAAACAAGTTGTATATAAATAATTAGTTTATTTCCTATACTGCTAATGCCTTAGTAATGTTTTTGTAAATGTTACTCAAAAGATTAAATTTATATCAGAATATTGACATTAAAAAAAAAAAAAGGATAATTTACATGTCTAGACGGCAGGTATATAATTATAGCAGCTGAAGCTTGAAAGCGGTTGACCTTGGCCGAGCTGTAGAACGGGCTATCCTCCAAATAAACCGCGGAATCTAATTACTTTTAATGCATGTAACTTAATATTTCTTAAAACGCTCACCTTTGTACACTTTAACATTATTATACGGTATACAAGGATATCTCCATGTGGTTGTACTTAAAATTCTAAACTAAAAATTAATGAATTACCATTATATAAAAATACTTATCGCAGGGTTTCAATTCTCAGACAAAATACACTTATTTTTAAAAGCTTAAAAAACGATAATTTAAGTATGGTTCAATAATAAAACACTTATTAATATAATAGTTATATTATAAAACTATAATTTTAGAAAAATAAATAAATAAATAAACAACGAGAGAGCGACCAATATAATATTAGGGGTAAAATAAATACAACCAAACAAAAGATAATTATTTGCAGGGTTGTCAATAGTTTATAATATGTATGTTGTTTGATTATGTATATATTACAAAGACTGAAACAGCACATGAGAGAACAATAAATGATATAATTTCCGCACTTTTCGAGTTCTAGTAGCACGCTTCTATATTTATATAGCAACACTGTAGTAATAATTGCATTATTTCAACTCAGACTACACTGTCAATGATTTTAAATTAAATTTTGATGGCAAAGAAAATGCCTAACCAGGGTCTAGGAGGAGCCTGGAGATAGAACTCCTTCTAGTCGAAGTCTCCCGCTTTGTTAACACAGTAGTGCTGCAATGGGAGGCAGGACAATCCGTACACCTCCTATCCCAACACTAAAGCCTCTTGAGCCAACTAGGCTGGGAGAGTCCTTTCACTGAGTATTGACACCCAGTAAGCGAAACTCCCGCTTGCAGGCGTATTTATTCTGTTTCCCCCAGAGAGGAGCATGCGCATTGTAATATCAAGGTCAAAAGACAGAGGAAATTGTCGTATAGTTATGTAATCAAGATCATAATTGAAACATCACCCACACAAATTGCAATACATGATCACTCATTCAGAATTAGTATGTCTGTGGTTTACTCACTTTGCAGACAAACCCTACAAAATTCAGCGTGTTCAAAGAATAAAAAAGAAACTTGATTTGAATTTCTATGATTATCAGAATAGAATCTACGGTTATTATATTAGAAAAGTGTACACATATATGCAAATTTTCATTAAGAGGAGAATTTTTTACTATTCAAAGCTTAGTCAGTCAGTATCGTCCATATGTTAGGATTCCTAAGGACATAAAAAGGCCAATATCTTGGAAACGGTCAGACATATCAAAAAAATAACAAAATTTCGATAAGCACTTCGTGCCAATCGAGCCCACATTACTTTTTAAAGCTCAATCATTTAAGACCCCACACGAATTTATGGTGGGGGGGGGGGGGAAGGGGGATGTCAGGGGGGTAATAAAAACTTGAGGCTTATACACACTTGAAAGAAAAATATGGCTCTATTTTCAATATTAATATCTCATAATCCAATGATTTACTTTAAAATTGATCAAAATTCGTATTTTAACCAATATTTCCCTTCTAAGGGCATAAAAGGGCATGTATCTCGGAAACGGATAGAGATATCGAAAAAATAACAAAATTTCGATAAGCACTTCGTGCCAATCGAGCCCACATTACTTTTTAAAGCTCAATCATTTAAGACCCCACACAAATTTATGGGGGGGGGGGGAAGGGGGATGTCAGGGGGGTAATAAAAACTTGAGACTTATACACACTTGAAAGAAAAATATGGCTCTATTTTCAATATTAATATCCCATAATCCAATGATTTACTTTAAAATTGATCAAAATTCGTATTTTAACCAATATTTCCCTTCTAAGGGCATAAAAGGGCATGTATCTCGGAAACGGATAGAGATATCGAAAAAATAACAAAATTTCTATAAGCACTTCGTGCCAATCGAGCCCACATTACTTTTTAAAGCTCAATCATTTAAGACCCCACACAAATTTATGGGGGGGGGGGGAGATGGATGTCAGGGGGGTAATAAAAACTTGAGGCTTATGCACACTTGAAAGAAAAATATGACTCTATTTTCAATATTAATATCCCATAATCCAATGATTTACTTTAAAATTGATCAAAATTCGTATTTTAACCAATATTATTTCCCTTCTAAGGGCATAAAAGGGCATGTATCTCGGAAACGGATAGAGATATCGAAAAAATAACAAAATTTCGATAAGCACTTCGTGCCAATCGAGCCCACATTATTTTTTAAAGCTCAATCATTTAAGACCCCACACAAATTTATGGGGGGGGGGGTTGTCAGAGGGGTGATAAAATACTCGGAACGGACAGAGATATCGAAAAAATAACAAAATTTTGTGGGGTCGAGCCCCAATTATGTTTGGAAGCTGAATTATTTACCACCCACTCGATTTTTTTATGGGGGGGGGGGATTTACCAAATTTCGAAGATATCATGCTATTTTGCCCATGGCTTGCGCTATTTAAGTCCGATTTCTCTTTAAGTCTCATTTCAAGACCCATTATCCTTAAAAAATCAACATTTTATGAGTTATACTCTTGGAACGAGGGGGGGGGGGGGGGGGGGGGGAGAAACCAAATATTGACTTTTGACCCTACGAACTGCACATTTAAGATAAATTGGGCAGTTTCACGAGCTATTTTACCCATTTCCTACCGATTTCGTCTATTACACAGAATTTCCCCATTCTAGTCTACAATTTTTTTTAACAAATTCCCAATTATAAGGCTATAAATCCCAATGAATCGCACATATCTACGCGATTTATGTCCGATTTCTCTCATTTCAACACCCATTTTCCCTAGTGATGACCCCTTTAGGGCGTCTTTCAGTCTTATTTTTGCCATTTTGGCCCCACAACCGGGCCCGGGCCCCACGCCCCACCGCTAGCGCCCTGCGCCCCCCGTTGTCGCCTTGCGAAATTCCGCTTACACA